>VZTX01008268.1:108443-226672 GCA_013400915.1 Pardalotus punctatus | reverse complement strand
ATGGCAGGGTGGTTGAAATGAGAGAATTTGGCCATCCCAGGCTATTCTGTAATTCTAGGAAACCCTCTCTTGCTGATCTTGCCGCAGAACAGCTACTCCATGAAGTTGTAAAGAAGGGCTGCTCCAGAAAGAGGAGAGTGAAGTTAATCGGAGAAAGAGGCTTCTGCTGTTGGAGAAATTGTTCAAAGATGGCGAGATCTTTCCTGTCTTCCAAGCTTTATGAAATATTTTGGATGTGCAGAAGGGACTTGTATGAGCTTGTTTAAACTTCCCCTCAGCTTTTGTTCACACACATCTATTTTACACCATGCAGAGCATCACAGGGATTCTTAAAATGTGTGACCCAAAGTTCTTATGGGAAAATGGATGCAAAGACATGGCATCTGTTTAACTTACAGGCTGTAATGGCCTTGGATGAAAGAATTTCTATTGAGAAAGTTTGAAAAACTTTTATACTGTATTTTTCTCATATATTAATCAGACTATGCTCTGGCAAATCTTGAAAATATAAAAAAAAAAAAAAATTACTTCTCAAATGCAATAAAAGCTCTTCTGTGCCACTGTCCCTTTTTCCCATATGCCAAACAAAAGGTAATGTACTTTTTTCAGACATTTCCCTTAATCAGCAAAAAGCTTGGAATAAAGGCTCAGTCTGATTATTAGCCTTAAATCTTAATCTCCTTAACTTGTCAGGTTCCTGCCATTACTTTTGAATGTTTAAATATAGATTAATAAAAAGAAGATATGTCTATCCACTGCAATCATGTAGCTATTAGAAGAGCAAATATCTTAAGAGTTCAAACAGAAGTGAACCCCAAGAGAGACGAGGTTTAAATTCAGAAGAATGCCATTTTCAGTTTAGGTGAAAACAAGGTAGATTATGAATAGTTTTTCATTACCACCTTGGTGTTTATTTTGCTGAAGATTTGTAGTGGTAATTAAATGATGACTTCCAAGTAGTGCTGAGTATCCATGAAAATAAATAGAGCCTGTCTTTATAGACACAGAGATGAAATGAAGGTATTTGTGGAGGGAGAATTTGTATTTATTTATTAATTTAGCTTGTAGTACTGTGGGAATATCTGTCTTAATTTAAAATATTTGTTTATTTTCACATCCTGTGTTTTCATTTTTGCTTCTGTAGTGGCAATAAATCAGACTTTCAGGTTTTTAAAAGAACCCAAAAAACTTCAATGGATCTTTTGCTTATCACAGTGTCTTCATGAGATACTTTGGGCAGACCTTAGTCCTGAGATTGGTTTGGACTGAAATTACCAAGGTATTTGTAAATTATAGGCTGAGTTCTGCAAAATTATCTGTGGCTTTGTAGTTCACGAGTTTCCATTACATTATTCTGTCAGGATAACTCTCTTGTAATTGAAAACAGCAACTTTTTCCTCTGTGGTTCGATTGTTTTCTGCTCTCCAGTTCTCTTCCCCATGCTTTGACCATTGTAGTGATAGGCACAGTCCTTGGACAGTTGCTTGCTCAATACAACGGTATAAAACAGGAATTTTCCTTTGACTGGATTCTCGACACTTAAATTGATTTTCGTTAAAATGTTGTTCCAGTCTTAACTGGATAAAGTCGGGGTTGCTCAGAAAACAGGGCAAATTTCCACTTTCTCCTAAAACCAAAACAAATGGAATTACAACAACAAAAGCCAAAAACCCTGGAAGAAGTGATAGCTTATGTTCAGACACAAATTCTATGCGTACTTTGTGTTACTGTTAGTGTCTCCAATTGTTTATGGAGTACTCCTGAGAGAAAATCCATTCTTTTCCTCAAATTAGAAAAGGAAGAAAAATGAGCAGCTGGTTTATGTTCCTGGCTCCCATCCGTACACAAAGCTTCCAGGGCTTGAGACCATTTAGATATTGTTGTCCTGCCCTCTTTCTATTTCTCATAATGAATATACATCAAGGAGTGTTTCCAGATTTCTGGATAATCTCCTGGTTTGATAACTGATTTCTTTTTACTTTGTTTTAAGGCTACATTGGCATTGTCTTTCAAAGCATTTCCAGGCAACTTTTCTTGTTACAACACTGTTGAGATTTAAAGTAACAAAGAAAAGGAACAAAAGTTTTTTTTTAATTTTTTTCTACAAAAGTAGGTTCTCTTTCGTCTCCTGTTCCTTCCATGAGTAGAAAACCATGAAAGGATTTGAAGTAAACTAAGTCCAAGAGGTAGATAAAGGAGAGCCTGACTAACTGCAGTTTGGTTGGAAACCAGTGCCAGATATTACATATCTTATCTGTATGGATAATACAAATAGAATGACCTGTTTTTATGGCCTGACTTTAAATCTTTTCCTATGGCCACAAATGGCTTTGAACTACTAACAGTCATTGTTAGCAGTTCTTTTCTTGGTTAAATGCTTCAGAGGAGACTCTGGACTCTATTTCTGTTTCACCCTGTGTTGTAGAGCAACAGCTGTTCCTGGGCATGCAAGGTCGTGGCTGAAATGCCATTGCTTTAGCTGTCCACACTCAGTTATTCTCATTTGCTGATGAGGATCTGAGGCTAGTCAAACAATTAAACTAAATGTAAAAATAATTTTGATGGCTCAGTGGTTTCCTCCTGAGAGTGTTTTCCTACTTGGCCAAACAGTTCAACAGACATTGTACTGTTTATATTCAGTCTGTGTAATGGGTATTTCTGGGTGTTCTTAGAGATTTGGGAGACCAAATCATGAACAGCAGCTTCTCACTACGGTTTCAAAGCAGTGCAGTAGTGGAGTTTGTTGGTACAAATGAATGACCCTTCTGAGACAGGACTTGTTTATTTAAAAATTTTCACACAATAAAAAAAAGGACAAGCTTTTCTGAGTGAGAGTTAAGGCTACACAATTTCAAAATTATTTTTGCTGATTAAAAAAATCTATCTAAAGTCTTTAGTTTGAATGCTCTGGGTGTGTATTTTGCTTCTTTTGTTTGTCTTTGCATATAAAACTCCATGGCATTCACTGCCATGAGGGACCTCCAGGGCTCCAGCAATTTTAAGAGCAGTCAGAGCAGTAGATTTTCTGTTTTTTAAAGTGGGAGCTTTAATTTAGATTTCTCTTCCACCACTAACCAGTAATGCAGTTGTGGGAATGTCTCCCTCATGTCTGTGAGTGTGACAATGGCCCATGAGGTGACACCCACAATGGCAACAGAGGCACACACAGAAGAGATCACTAGGATGATATGAACAGTAAAGATGGAATTGTTATGATATACTCATGGATGAACTCAAAATTCCACATATTCAGGCAAAAATATGGCCTCAGACTGCAGTCTTTATAAAAATCACAAATGCAAAGTTAAGTAGTGTTAACTCCTGGTGAGAGTGAACAGCATTACACTTTTAAAGTGATTTAAACCTATAATAATTCAAGCAGAACAAGAACAACATAGTAAGGGACAAAATTTCTACTATTTCTTCGTGTGGAAGACCAAAGATCACAGAAAAATGGAAAAGCACATTGTGGGCAAGGGAAGTGTTTCATAGTTTTGGAGTTACCGTTCAAAATATCAGTAATACTCATTCTGACTCCTGAAACCTGGATCATGCTACTTAAGAAAGCAAAAATTATCTTTAACCGAGTAGAGAAACAACCTTAAAGATATACTTCTGAGTTCATTTCTGTGCAACAAGGAAGAATTTTCTAGAATGGTCTAGATTCACCCCCTTTTTCACAAAAGGATTGTGAATGGCTGTAAAATTACTGAACAGTGCAGTGGGAAAAGCTTCCTTTCAGTTTGCCTTCTTCATTTTTGGGTGCCTAACCCATGTTCTCCATGTCTTGACTGTCATCAAGACATTTTGACCTCATTTTCTGCCTTTTTCCAAGATACCTTATGCTCCACTACTAGCTGTTTTTCCCCCAAAGATGGTAGTTGCTCACAGCTGCTCTCCCGATCCTTTGTGGATGCTTGGCAGCCCCTGTTCTGTCACACTGAGAACAAACACCTGGTCATAGAACTGAGAGGCTACTGGACCCTTTGGAAGGATGACAACTAAGCACCAGCTGTTATCACTAACAGAGCTCATCCATTCCTCTCCTCATCATTTCCTGAAATGTTTAAAGGAAAAAAATGTGACCAGGAGTGGTCTGAAGAAATTGTTGCCCAGAACATGAGTACTTCAGATCCTAAAGACTTTGTACTCCATATGATTAGAAAGACTGGGTGTGACAGCTCTCTTTTGTTCTAGTTCTGTAGTTCCTGTTCCTATAATGCTGAAGAATATTTGCTGCAGTTTAAACTTTCCCTACAATACAGCACTTTTTTAACTCCCACCCCAATCATTCACTCACTTTTAAGCAAGCCTATCCTGTCAGACTGATATGCAGGAAAAGGGACAAGGATGCTGTGTTAAGTCATAGTTAATGGCAGCTCAGGCCTCATCTTGAAACTTCAGGAAAATTTAATTGCACTTTTTGGGTTCACTGAACTGATTTTCTCGTCTTGCTAATATCAACCACTTGACTTAACTTTATTTTACTGAACATAGAAAAAGAAAAGAACACCCCAAAGTAGGCAGATAATATAACCATCTTACATGCTGTAGCTGTAACTATTTCACAGTTCACTTCTCTAATGAGATTATGAAGCAGCTGCTACATCAGCTGGTTGCTTTCTTTCTAAAATGGAGCATTCACCTCACTCATAGTTTGATCTTCTCAAGGTGCTGCCAGGTACCAAGCCCTTATCTAAGCAGCAACTGATCCTATGTTTCTGCTCTGTCACCTCTTCCTTATTTCCTGCACTTCTATGATGTTTGGTTTGCCATTCCCTATTCCAACAGTTGTTCCTTGCTGCCCGTTCCCTAACTGTTGCTTGCTCAGTGACCTATTCTGTCCAATGCAGTTTTACTAATAATTTTGTTAATACATTTTTTTTCATACAAATACTGCTGGGGGCTGACATGGCCTATTCAGCATCATTAATCCAACTTCCACTGCTCTCCTGGAAGTTCTGAAGTAAAATATCCCACTTTTCTTTTTTTTCACAGTACATAATTTGCACCCACAGCACTATAGAATTGCTGCTTAAGATGAGCATTTACCTCAGAATAAGAGTTGTGAGCTGGCCTGTATTTTCCCATATCCTTACAGCTCCAGACTTCTCTGGTTAGCTGTGGACCTCCTTTTCAGTAACTACCAAACACAATAAAATAGGATATGTTAAAAAAGGTTGCATTTCATCAGTTTCTTTCATTTCTCTTCCTTTCTCTCTGTCACAAATCCACAGAGCCGTCTATGGTCTCTGAAAATCTCCTGTGATTTTCTTTTAGGATCCAACCATCAGGCTTAATTAGGAATGCAGAATTTCTGCTCTGCAAGTGTAGGACTATAATAGTGTATGGAATAGGATGAACCCCATCCTCTAATCCCAAAATTAATTTTAAGTGTGGAATTCTGCCTTTCTCTTCGAATTATTTGCGCCATTATAAATTCAAAAAACATCTGACACCAAAGTAAGTTTCCATCCAGCACTAGTTAGAAAAGCAGCATCAGAATAAAGTACAAAACCACCAGATCCAGGCCACACAGTCTGACTTTGTCACTAATCTAAATTTAATCAATAGGTGGGAAATTATTCTACACTAAAAACAGAAGTAAAAACAGTTAGTCAAAATATAGAAAAGTGAGCAAGGAAAGAAATCTTCAAATGGATGAAACAATGAAGGATGAAAAGACTTTATTTTAGGAAGATTTAGTATGGTAATTCACAGCTGCATCTAACTTGTATAGCAAACTGTAGACAACCAGAAATGTTAGCCAATTTAAGTGAATTGGAGTTAAACAGTGTTTCACCACCATTTTCCTTCAACAGCTCGGTGTTGTAAGGTTGCATCAGGAAAAATTGCCCTGGCAATGTGGGTATCACAAAGTGCTGGTTTGCCATCCCACCGAGAGCACAGCTTGATCTGATTAGAAGTGGTGGCATTGTTCACGGAAGAGACACATTCATTTTTGAAAGTCATTAGACTTCTCTTCCAAATTTGTGTGGCCTGGGCTGTTCTGGGAAAATTGTCTTCCTGGAAAAAGGGTAAGATCTTACTCCTCATAAAATTCTGTAGGAGTCTCAGTACCTCCATTTACTGCTGTGATGTATCACAGACCTATTTGGTGGATCCTCTTAAACAGTCTCAAACCTTTAATGGATTAAGATATTTACAGTTTATCACACAGAAATAAAGTCCCTCTCTCTCTTCAAACTCAGATCTTGCTGCTGGTTATCACACACCTGGCTGTTTTCAAATGCCAGCTTCCTTGTGCTGTTAGCTGCATGGACTGTTCTATTCCTTTCTCTCTCAGTAAGAGATAATCTTCAGTTTCTGTGGATCTATTTTCTTTGAAAGAGCTCTGGACTGCACGTGTGGTGAAGAACACCTCTGTTAAAGCACCTTTGAAGTGAGAGCAGGGCTTTTCTGAGCAAAGGTTGGCAAATATGAGCTCCATATTCACAGTAATGATCAGTGATGTTCTCTAACTCAAGCAACCCTCTTTTCCTGAGAAATCCCCTTATCATGCACATGCATTATATAAAGGCTCTGACTGGATTTACCTTTTTCTTGGTGTGAGTTATCCATAGGCTATGGACAATAACCCTGACAATGGCATCCGCTTCTATGTTTCTTGAGAAAGCACAAAAGCCCTGGACTGCCCCAACTTCAGCCCTGACAGAGGGAGAACCTCAGGGCATGAGTTCAGTGTGGAGGAAGACCTTTTAGATTAAAAAATATATTGTGTGGACTGCTGTGTGCTGTTTTCATGCTACAGAAAAAATAGTGACAAGAGAGTTTCATTACCCCTGAGAGTGCTGATATTTAACAATGGACAGACCTGATCAAGAAAAAGATTCACAATACTTTATACCATCTTTCTAGCTGTTTTATTATGCTGAAGCAGATGAGTCTCGTTCAGGATCTGGTATCTTGCAAGCAGTGCATTGAAATGCACTTGAATACAGTATTTGTAGAGCAGATACTCTATAGCAGAACATTCACAAATGGATGCAGCTGCTGGTTTTGAGGGGTGCTCTGTAGCTTCTACAGAGTGACAACCGAATTTTCTGAAGATCTGCCCCAGAACAAATGATTTAAGCCAGTTTCTTGTTGACCCTTTCACTAGTGAGCACTGTGCTCAGAATGAGAGGCTGACATTCAAGAAGGTATTTGGTATCGTTCATTCGTTCAAAGGACAAGCGTTGAATTCTCTGTCTGAAATGAGTGATGGTAGGCTGAGGCACCAAAGGGAATAGGGGTTTGGCAAGCATTTCTTGGAAGGAAACAATTTTTTGGGCACACCCATATAGGTGCCTTGAATTTTTTAGTAAAGACCTGTTTGAAGCAGGCAGTACAAGGGAAGGAAACAAGCTGAAAATTTCTCAGAGGTATCAAGAGGAAATGTCTTATATGATGTCATTAATGGCTTGTGAAATGGAGTTTGGTGTTTAAGTAAAGCAATTCTGGCTGAGCTATATATATTTAAATTGGTTGCTAAGTTAGCTGTGAAGAAAAAATATCTCCTTAAAGATGTTTTCCTTTCTTCATAAAAACCTTGCCTTTTGAGATCTTTTATTCAGCACACTTGACTTAGTTAAATTTCTAAGAGTAATAAATATGTTTTGTTGAACATGTTAGACGTAATACCCATTTGAAACTAAGTTATATTTCAAGTATGAACATGCAGTATGGCACAAGTGTTTTAAATGCATCTCCTAATTTGGAAGAAATACTGTTATACCTACAATGAATCTGGTCATTCTTATAAACTGATACTTATCTAAAGCAAATAATCGCTGGTATGTACATTTGGTTATTACTAACCATGAATCTGGATATGGATTTTCTGGAGTAACACCTAGGATGCACACAGCTTTGAGCTTGGCATCTTCTAGAAAGAGCTTTGTTTGATTTGTTCAGCAAGGAAGTTTAACATACTCATGGTGTTCTCACAAAAATGTAACTCTTGACCAACTACTGCCAGCATGACCTTGAATTCTTAAGTTTTAATTTGTTTTATACTATTCCTTGCAGAGATGACACTTAACTCATTTATTTCTCTACATTCCTTCTTTGCAAGATATTTCTCTCTAAAGAACAAACAATTTTATTTGGCTACTTATTATCTTGATTTACGGGTTGCTTATATAGATCACAGACTGCCTCTGTTTAAGGCACTAAAATTTATCACTTAGGTGCAGCAAATAGCTACAAGTATGTGGCTGTTTACTGTCCTGTAAATGATCCCATTTGTCACAGCAGTTAGATTGAGCTGGGGGGACGTAACCCCTGGATGCCACATGCTTTCCATAGGAAAACCTATTAACAGAACACAAATACCTGCTTTTGCCTGCCCTGAATGGATGTAGAAACAGCAGTAATATCCAGCAGCTGTTTAGTGTGTCTGTGTTACAAAAAAAAGTGAATGGGAAGAGGAATTGTGGGTAGATGCAAAAAAATATCTTCAAATGGGTTTCTTTTAACTCTAGCTGTGTGTTGCAAGGTCTTTACAAGCATAGGAGGCTTGAAAAATACAGTTGCATGAAATATATGTTGAGTTTTTCTTGGTGGGCAGTGTTTCCTGCACTCCTTACTCTGAGTACCCCTGAGCAATCTAGGCAGGGATTAAGTCACTATTGCTCCTCTTCTGGTCAAAATCAAAGAGTTCTGTTCAATAGTTTTCTCTCTGTAACCTTTATAATTACTCTTTCACAAATGCATTGCTTATTTTTGTTTGTGGAAATGTCTCTTGCTTCTTTTCACTTTCCTTGGCTTTAAGTGCTAGTTTTTCAGCAACAAGAAGCTAGGGACCCTGGCCAGCCCCAAGGTAGAGGGAATTTTGTTCTAGGCCAGAAAAAAGAGCAAATTTAGGGCCGATCTCATGTATCCTTTCTTGTATTCCTTGTGTCACCCTTCTCCATCATAAAAGATGCATCACTGCACGTTAACCCTGAAGTTTTTTTTTCATCATTATCCTTCCCACACGAGAGACTGAGAGAATTTTCTCAGGATATCCAGGGAGAGAAAGCAAAATGCACAAACTATTACCCTCTAAAAGAACAATATGCTCACTTTTTTCTTCTGGAACTGGAGCTGGCTCCAGGACTCTTGCTTTAATCATGTACAACATAAACCATTCTGGGATTGTAGTAATGTCTTACTGCTGCTTACCAAGCAGATTTAGTTTCTCACTCATTTGATGAAATACTGTATTTGTTGAACTTACCTGTGACTGTTTGACTGGGTGCCGAGGTTATAAAAACTGCTTACCTGCACTTAATAAATAGCATTTGCAGTCATTTTACAAGTATTTTGGCTATTTAAGTCTTGCCTTCTGAATATTGTGGGTATGGAACAAACAAATCTGAATTCCCTTTAAAATTTCATCAAAGGCATAGTTCTCAAAAGTCAGTAGTTTTTGATGGTCCAGGAGTGCCATCCACAGGATGAAATTCATATTTTTATGCCACAATGTCTTTGACACTTTAGTTGGAAAAAAAATAGCTTAAAAAAAGAAGAAAAATCAGCAATTTGCTTTTGATACCACTTAAACATTTGCACTGTAAACAAATAGAAAAACCTTTTTCTCTTTCTGCTGGAATTGACTGACAGGAAAATATATGATTTAGGTCTTTAGGTGGTTGATAATTGACTTCTAATAGTTTATAAAAAATTTATGATACAAATATAACTTAGCTATGGTTTGGGGTTTTTTTAAAGACTATCCTATGATATTGGCACATGACATATTTCTTTTGTATTCATTGAAATCCCTAGGGAAAACATCCTTTTTCCCAAAGAGATCTTATTCGATAATAAAACCAGGAAGTTGTGCAGGTCTGTGTTTTCTAGCTCAGATGATAGCATATAAAGCCAATTTCCCAAACTAGGGTGATATTCTCAGAAATAACTTCTTAAATAGCAAACATTTCTTCATGTATATTCTGTTATTGAATCTAACACTGCCTTGAGAAACTGTAATGAGAATGAAGAAATTATGGGGATTTTGTAATATGTAGGAGGAAAAAATCCCCTCTCAAGCAGAAGGGAATCTGCAACTAGAAAACAGTATGCTTATTAAAAGGTAACTGTACAGAAACTATAAAATTGTAAATCCTCTGTCACATCTTTCAAAATACATGTGAGTTATTATTTCCTTGAATACTTTCATACTGTGAGTCCACATACAGAAATTAAAACTACTATACTTTCAACATGAGAAACCATTGAAATGCAACTTTATGATATCTTTGACCAGTGTTATTAATCACAGTGACAAAATCAGGCTTCAGTGGGGAATCATCAATTATTTTTAGTGGTCCTGTGCCATCCGGGGTATTTGTACCGTAATTCTGGAATTGCTGGCCTGAAATTTTTGTGAACCTTTTGACATTAGTTGCAATGAAACAAAAGACAGACAGCTGTTCAAGGTCTCCTTATTGTCAGGAAAAGTTTTCCTTGTCTTTTCCTTTCCCTGTTCTCTATCCCCCAGTACTACTTCCTATGTCTGTTATGATTTGCCAGCTCTCTCCATCACATTTTCTTTCCTCCCCTCTGTGCCATTTGTCTGTTTTACTGCCTTTCCTGTCCCTGTTAAACACAAGGCTGTGCTGCTCTGAAGTATGTATGAGAAAATGATGAATGACCTCAAGTCAAAACCCTCTGAATCTGTTAATTTCTTTGACCATGAGTGTACTTTATCTTGATACAATTGGTAACACAATAAGTGTAATTATCTCCCCGCTGTCCAAATTTTATCCCATACTCTGTGCTTTTTGTGTAGTTGGGTCAAGCACATTATGTTTTTCTTCCAGTCCACGAAATGATGTTCCAAAAGGTTCCAAAGCTAAAGTGGTTATCATCCAGATATCATTTTGCTTTAAGAAGACATTGGGTTTGAATTGATATTTTTGGGAAAACTATGCCAGGGAAGCTAAAAACCAATAAAGACCAATGGACATCAGATGCCCGGTATAGCTTGCAAAATTAACCTTCCATGATTAATTAACCTTCTGTGCTCTCAGCTGAAAGTAACACTGAATGAGATGGGATTACTTAAGTGCAACTCTACGTACATATAGAAATATTAGGACAGATACAAGAATATGCAGTCCAGACAGTCACATTTCCAGATGAAACTGCAGGAATGGTGTTTTCATATTGGTTTATTAGGCAAGAATGGAGAAGCTGTCCCTATTGGACTCATAATCTTATTGCACAGAGCAGTATTTCAGAATACCTTCCCTGAAAAGTATGACCCAGAAATTTATGCTATTTTTATTTGTCAGACTTGTGGTAACCATTGCACAGGTCAGTGCTTAAATAATGCATCACTTAAGGGTTATTCTCCCTTCCTCATTTCTCAAGGACAGTAAGTTCTGGTATCATGGGAGTTCTTTGTTTATGGTAATTCATCTCTATAAAGTTCATGGCCAAAAACAGAGAATAATCCTGAAGTGTGGAGCAAAAGATATCTCAACAGTTTCAAGTATTTTTTTCTGGGTTTCAAATATTTTTCACCTTTTTATTTTTCCTTGAAATATCTCTATAATATTTTTTTACTAGTCTAGTGATTCCTCATGTCTGATTGTTTCTACCTACACCCTCTGCAGCTTTATTCTTCCAGACCCAAATCTGCAAGAAACTCAGTTTGTTTAGAATACATATCTCAGGCCTGGCCTAAAAGTATCAAATTCACTCTGAACTTCTAGTCTTGACTGGAAACAGATTGCAAATGGTGGAGGAGGTGTGATTTCCTCAAACTTCTTTTTCAAGACAGCTCACAGCATTATGGAGCAGAAGTACTGATCACTTTTGGAAGGTCTCACTTGAGAGCTAGTCTTAAAAACTGATCTTTCCAAACCTGACAGGGGAGATGAACCCATTGAATTTTCTGAAGTAAGGACAGGGACTGCTGGGAGATGGTCTTAGGCTGCAAGGGATTGCCATCTTTGTTCATAGGCTTTAAAGCTGAGTAAATGAGCAAGTAAAAAAAAAAATCAACCAAGAAAAACAAACCTAAAAAACAAACAAACAAACAAACAAAAAAAAAAGAACAACCAACAAGAACTCTAGGTCAAGGACAGATTTATTTACTCTAAAGGCAGTACAGAGCACAGTGCATTATAAGCATGTTTAACAGGTTGCTTGGGAACCGTCTTAGACTTTTATGATATGATGTGACAACCTTTGCTCAAACTTGTTCAATACCAGCCTGGATGCAGCTGTTGCAAGGGCTCCTTATCTTTCTTTTCCACCTGGTCTATGAATGCAGCAATCATTAACAACTTTACTGACCCCGTGGCTAGCAATGAGAACTAATAATTAAGTTAATAAGAACATTCATACTATTATTATTTGTTCTAATCATAATGCCATGTGTTCACCAGAGGAATGTGAGGTCCTCTTTCAGTGAATATTATTGTCATGGTCCATTTGAATATCTCAGATTTAGAGAACAATGGTCCCTGTAAATTAAGCTTTATTTTATGAGCTCATTAGCAAAAATAAAACCAAACAAGACAAATATTGCCTCAATTCCCTTTGTATAGACCCACATATCTATGAAAAAAATGGTTCCCTTGCAATGGTGAGAGCACTCATTCTTCATCTGCCTCCCCTGCATCACTCTGGGAATTACAAAAGCCTTGGCAATCCAGCTGCTGCTGGATCTGCTTCCAAAGCTTTTTTTCAAAGAATCACAGAATTTTTAAGGTTGGAAAAGAGCCCTGAGATCATCAAGTCCAACCTTTGACTGATCACCACCTTGTCAACTGAAGCATGGCACCAAGTGCCAGGTTCAGTCATTTCTTGAACACCTTCAGGGAATTGTGATTCCATCACCTCCCTGGGCAGCCCATTCCCATGTTTAACAACCCCTTCTGTGGAGATCTTCCTCCTGATGTCCAACCTCAATCTCCTCTGGCACGGTCTAAGGCTAAACTTGAGGTAAGTCCATTTATTCATACCTTTCCATCTTGGAACTTTGGTCTATACCACATCCACTAGTTCCTAGAGTCTGAAGAATCTTCCAGACAATTGCTGTGCAAGAGTGCAGGAGGTGATATCCTCAGGAGAGGGCAAGCTGAGGGTGATAGTGGCTGCAGAGTGGCTTCTACCCCTTCCCATGCCTTGCATCCCAACGTGTTGTTCTGGCTTTGACCAGAGCATCCATAAGGTCTTAGCATGGGGAGTGTGTCAGGCCAAAAGTTGAGCAGGATTGGAGTTGACAGTCAGAGTTACGCAGCCATGAGGTGTCTCAATAGCCCAGCTCCTGGAAAGAGAGAACTTCAGGTGTTCACAGGTTGGTTTTGAATGCAGCCTGATGCAAAGTATTGTCTAAGTTATGGAAGGAGCAAGACCAGTCAGGAAAATAGACTAAGCAAAGGAAAAAAGTACTAGTCAAAAAAAAAAAAACACCCAAACAAACAAAAAAAAACCCACACCAAAAAACACAAAAAAACCAACCATATTTTATTGGGAAATTCATCTTGAATTTTAATGGAAACAACAGTAGTCAAAATCTTTGATGAAAACTAAAAATGTTTATGTGGAAAAGTTAGTTCAGGGTCTTGTCATGCTGAAAACCTGACTGCAATGTGAAGATAGCATTGACCTGTAACAGAAGTCATAGCAAATCACACAGCTAATTCCCAATAAACATAATTTGTTTCAATACTACTAAGAAGGAACCTTCTTGCTCATTTTCTGTTCACTATTGCATGTTTTTGATGTGTGATCCAATTCTCTTGTGCTTACCTGTAGTACCATGGAGGAAAAAAATAGTTAACTGAAATTTGATGGCATCAAATCAGGATTTTGCTTGTCTATCTTCCTCAATAGTCATAGTCATGTCATGATCTAGAAGCTTTAATTTAAATTTAATGATTTTTTTTTAAGTGATTAGTGGACATCACAATGCTCAGGGATTTTGAAAAGGTAAAAAACATTCCTCTTGTATCTCGTAGATGACTGTGTCTTTGGTGTGATTTTGTGCAGTTGATAAAGAGTATTTTTTCTTAGTCTCATCTTTCACTGACATTAGCAGAGTGATAGGGAAGGATGGTAAATTCCTGGAAAGCCAGAATATTTTCAAAAATGCTAGCTTAAAATGTCTATGATTAGGACATTTAGACAGATAGATAGATAGAAAGATAGATACATGTGCACATCTAACATGAACTTAAATAATACTGTAAAAACCTAAATTTTGTTTATTGTGTTCAGCAACACTAAAGCTTTCCTTTCATGTTACTAATATTATCCGTCCACCTGGACATCTCAGCAAAGAAATATAGCAAGTTAGTTTGATGTGACCTAATTTCTACGAACATAGATGCAACTGGGACTGAAGATCATCAGAGTATTCAAACACCTGTGTGCTAATTTGAGTGCTCTGCATACCAAGAGGCCCCTAAAGAATCACTGTCCAAAGAGACCCATCAGATTTTACACCATTAGTGCACTCGTATTGACACTGTAGAGAAAGAATTTGTGGGGCAACTGGGAATAAGTATCTGAAAATCTGTTAACAGATAGACTGAGCTGAATTTGTAGTTATTGTGGAAGTGTCCACCTGTCAACCTTTGGCTTTTCAGATAGCTAGTGAGGGTGTAGCTCAGCAGATGTATCTTATCTTGCAGGATTTTGCATGAAAAATGTAGGAAGTTGTTTGTGAATTTTGTCACCTCATGTGAACTTTGTGTTGTTAATAGTCTTTGGAGGAGAAAATCAAAAAGTAGTTCAATCATTCTTTCTGAATGCCTGAGATAACATTCCTGGTTTTATTACTATGATAGACACTTTTTATCTTCCAGTAGCTCCTCAGTTTAAGTAACGCAGTTCCCAAATTTCAGTAGGAAAAGTATTTTGTTTTACATGATTCCTTTTTCTGCACCTATAGATTGAAGAAAAACAAAATTATTTTAGAAGTTCCAAAATAGCCACATAGATGGTTGGGTGTTATAATGTTATCTTTATTCAAAGGAGAATTTGGAAGGACATTCTGTTCTTCTCTAGAAGAACAACCCTCCCCATGCTGGAGGGTCTGTATGGAATGTACTAGCCTCAAATGCTTTGGAAGTGTCTAAAGGAATGCTACATAGCCACCACCCCCTCTTCAAATTCAAAGACATTCAAACACACTATTCTGTGACTGAGATATCATGACTGACCCAGGAAATTCTGAGCCAGGAAAGCTGGAATGACAGCTGGTGGATGACTGCTCAGAACTTCTGTGACAGGAGCTGCAGGTGTCTGCTGCCATGGGCAATGCCAACATGCATTTTCTTCATAGACTGATTACTTATCTATAAGAAAAGTCTTTCTTATTTCTTAACAGTATTTGGAAGACTCTTTCAGAAAGTAATATTTAGTACAGACAGTTTGCACCTGTTTCAATTTACATAGATGAAAGATTGTTGTTTTTTCCTGCAATTGACACAGGCTGATCAAAGTAAATATTTTTTGCATAGTAAATAGTAGCCCAGTGAGTGATCTTCCTTCAGTGGAGGATTCCTTCATAGACGACTTGGCTTCCTTCGTGGGATGATTTTGGTGGGAGGAAAAAAGAAGAGAAAAGGGAGAGAGCATTTTCCCAAGTTAAATAAGAGAAATTAAAATTAATATCTTTTTTTTCCAATCTGAGGTAATTTATTTTTCTAGATTCATTATTACCTCTCTTTGTTAAATCTTCTCTCCCAAAGGCTTTCCTCAAAAAGAGAATATAACCTATCATTTTCTATATGTACATCTTCTGGATCCACTCAGTCAGCAGTAGGCTGATTGTGGAAACTCTTCCTGCTGCTTTGCGTAAGTTACAGTGTGGTTAAAAGATATGAATACCTTTTTCATTCTAATTTTAGCTATTAACTGTAGCAAAAATCAACTTTCAGTATAAATTCAGGTGTCTCTGGTGTTTCTTCAGTTTTTCTTCTTGTTTCTAGAAAATATCAGAGTGAGTTGGTATTTTGACCATTATCCCAGTAACTAAAATAGACATCATTTATATATGGAACAGACAATTTTCTTTCTGAGGCCAAGAAAAATTTCTTAGGACGGACTCACATAACCTGCTTAGGACTATTAATAATATGTTTTTTTTTCTGGGTGTTATTTACACTGCTTTGTCCATGGAGTGCCCTCGGCCTGAGAGGGGCTGAACTGGGTTCTCACTGCCCAGCCTGTCTGAGCTCCAGCTCTGGAAGTGCCACCAGGGAAGCACCTGACAGCCCCAGGCAGCTCCTGGGTGATACTGGGGGGCTCTAGGGAAAGTTTCATTCTTTCCCTTGGAGCAGAGCAAAGGCAGCAAGTGAAGAAATAGAAACTCCACCATCAGCATCATTCTCCTGAAAAGTCTTTGGGATGCTGATGCCACTCTAGACCTCCCTGCTTCTAGAAAATTGTCACCATTGACTATAGCAGCCAGAGAAAAAGTGAGCATAACATGTAAGAGGCACAGATAACTTGTCTTCTGTAAAACTCTTTTTTTATAGTCAAGGAATGTTTTAATTTACTAGTTTGAACTATGTTAGTGTTTTGTAGCTGTAATAACTACCGTGTCATTTGCATTTATGTTGAGATTTTTATTAGGCTAACAAGAAATTCTTGGCTCTGTGTTTAATGTGTCCCCCTTCCACACAACACCTTATTTTTAGTGGTGCTCAGTGCTGTTCATACTGAAGCTCTGTGCAAGGCATTAAGCAGAATTATTTGCACATCTACTTTTAAGTCACAGCAAACCCTGAGGCAAAATCAAGGTGTAGCACAAAATACACAATAAGTGATGAAGATGGGAAGATGAGCTCATATGAGACTTCAGAAGAGTTTACATAACCTACAGCTATAACAGCAGCTTCCTCCAGCCTCCATTGAAAGAAAAATTAAACCCTAATTTAAAAGAGGAGTTAGGAAAAGATGCAAGTAGATACATGCATTACAGAGATGCTTTTTATAAGCTGTCAGCTATTTTTTCCTCTTATTTTTCTTCAAATGTCCTTGTTGATCATGTCAACAGCATCTGAGATGTCAAGGTCATTTTGCAGGGGATTTGTGGCTATTTAGCTCTCCATGCTTCTTGTTCAAAGGTTAAGATGAGTTTCCTTATTTACTGATTATTTGCAGCCTGTCAGCTTAAAGCCCTTCAGCAGTAAGAAAATGAAATACAATAATTCTTTATGAACTATCTTTCTCCTCCTAGCTTCAGATTATGGCCCAGCCTTATGAAAACATCCAAATGGAATTTGTTGTGGAGCTAAAAATCTTATTAGAAGTGAACTGGAGATGTGGAGAGGGGGCTGGAAGGTGACAATATAAAACTTCTGGAAGATGCACCAACCTGAACTTTGAGCCTAGTCATTGCCATGCAAAATTTGTCCTAATTTAATATCAGATCAGATCTGCACCTGCAGTTGTGAGAAGTGCAAGTGGTGCCAATACGGAGTCAATAAATCTAGAAGGACCCTTTCAGTTATCCAAAGTTACAGATTCAGTATCCAAGTCCTCTAAAAAATGGTGATATGAGCAAGAGTGAGTGGAAAACAAGAAACAGACAGATTTAATCAGAGTAAAACTGGATTCACTGATCTTTATTTGAGGAAATGCTCCCTAGAAACGATTTTTCAAGAAGCAATCTAATTTGGCAATTAAACTAAAGAAACTAACTAAATAGGACTATCATTTTGGTAACATGTCATCCTCATTTTTGTAATTAATATCTCTTTTGAAACCCATGTGACTGGATGAGAGTTTCAGGACCATAATTCTTTCCTCAGGACAGCTGTCCTTCTGCCTAGAAATAATGATCCACACATTAATCTCCTTTGACATATTCAATCTTATTTCCCATCTACAGCTGTTGTTGAGCTTGGATGGACTTTGTTAAAAATCCTGTAGAAAAGACTACACTAAATTGTGTATAAAATCACCACCATGCTGGAGATGTACCACCTTAGAAATCTTTGTGGAATATTTCTGGGGATTGCACACAAGGTTTCCATGATGAAACAAATTTTTAAGATTTATTTTTCAGGGCTGAAATCCTGAGTGATTATAAATCATTTTACCCCCTTCGCATATTCAAAGCTGATTAAATAGCAATATTTACATTGGTACTGATAAAGTAGAACCTAAGAAATGCTTGTCTCATCTTCATGAGTGCAATACTGTGGGTGAGAACAAATGCTAATAAAAAAGCATCTCTCTTTTTCTGAATAACAAAAACACAAGAGCTTTTACTCCTTTTCTTAAGCTGAGAGTTTTCAACAAAAATAATCTGAATTAATCTTTGTTGGAATGTGACTTTGTTTTTGAGGATTTGAATAAAAAATTACTCTTGCAGACGCATAAGCAGGTGTGCTGCTGGAAGATCCATGCCTAAGGAGTTCTTGTAGCCATCTGGAATGCATTGCTTTTCCTGATCTTTTTAGGAAGAGACAATCCTTTTATCAAGAAGCAGAATTGTTCTAGCATACTCTGTGTGATCATTTGTTTCCAAGTGAATGAAAGAATGAAATTATTTTGGTAATTACTCAGAGACCGAAATGTGATGATTGAAGAATAAGTAGAACAATTTCTGGTAGCTGTGTTTTTTCTCAGAAACAAAGTTTGTTTGCAGTGATTTTCTAAAATTTCGTAACTGTAACCATCATGACAAATCAGCAAAAGCATCTCTCTGGAGCAGGAAATCAAGACTTTCATTTTCAGAAATAGAATTTATTGTTAAAGTCTTTCTAATTTATGTAATTCAAACTGAGATCTATTATTTCTATCAAAGTTGCATAGTCTAAGTGTTGTCAAATCAGGGTGAAACCATAAACTGTGGAAGCATCAACACAGAGCCTTCGTGTGTATGTGGTTACACTGATTAATTAACTCCATCCAGAACATAAATTTGGGAATGTTTCTCTGTGTTTTCCCTATCCTAAACTGCGAGTGCAACACTAAGAGCAGCAGTACAGCTGCATTTTGAAGAGATACACCCTGAAACACAGCTTCTAATGCTTGTTTTTTTCTCCTTCCAAATAGAGGAGGAAAAATTTGTGATTTGGAAAGAGCAGCACTGCCCTCCGGTGGGCAGATTGATCCTTCACAGAGGGAAGCCTTGCCTTTCCTTCAGCTCTTGGAATATTTAAAAAGCAGTGCCTAGAACTATTCTCCCAGAAAAACATATGTGCTTGGGTTGAAACTTTCAAGGTAAGGTTCTAATATGAATAATGAAAAGCCTTTTATTTTTGGGGGGTTAGGGGGGATGTATTGTGTTTTGGATTTTGTTGTTTAGGGTTTTACATTTTTATTTTTTTTTAACCCAGAAATCTGTAAAATACTTCTATGCAAGAGGAAAAATCACTGCAAAATAGAAGGGGAGTACATTTGTTTTTGGTAACCTAAAAACACTACAGTGTCAGTAAAGGTGAGTTCACTTCCTTAATGTTCATTCACTGTCTCACATGTTTTCAGCCCCTAATGAGCACTTGCCATTAATCTGATTAAAATAAAATATTCTGCTTTTTGAGATCTTAATATTTTTGTTATTGGACAAAGCACAATAAAGACTAATTAAAATCAATAGCAAAAATATTTTTTTTATTGGACAAAACATAATAAAGACTAACTCAAATCAATAGCAAAAATAGTTCTATTTGAAGCTAATCAGAAACAGCAAAGGAATAAAATGTGTATGCTTTAAATTTGCATATATGCAACCATGTTTACATTAAAATAATGTTGTTAAACAGTTGTTTCTGCTTGAATATAATTCTTATGAAACCCTTTCACAGGCTTCTTTCCAGATACCAAACCACTGATGGCAGCTTTCTGAGAATAGGTTTTCTAAAGTTTTGCATTCCCCTTGCAAAGCTTCATTATGATAAATTTACATATAAAACAGAATCAGAAGTCTACTTAAGCCAAAATTATCTGACTGAGCCAATACAAAACCTTTGCTATCATAGAATTCTAGAATGGTTTGGGCTGGAAAGGACCTTAAAGATCATCTCATTCCAACCCCCCTGCCATGGACCAGGGACATCTTCCTCTAGACCAGGTTGCTCAGAGCCCCATCCAACCCGGCCTTGAACACTTCCAGGTATGGGGCAGCCACAGCTTCTCTGGGAAACCTGTGCCCATGCCTCACCACCCTCACAGCAAAGATTTATTTTTTTTTTTGGGTAGTATCTAGTCTAAAGCTGCTTTCTTCGTGTCCTAGGGAGAAAAAATTGAATGAGATTGTTTTGAGTTAAATGTTTTTTAAAAAGGTCCATATTCTAACTTCTCTGTTTTCATAGCATCTCTGTGTCATTTAGGATGCTTACAATGAGTTGGATGTTTCTTTCTGTTGTTTTTCAGACATTTGGCCTGGGAATTGAACCTGCACTTGTAGAGTTGAGGTTTTTGGCCAGCTCTTCCTTTTATTTTATTTTTTTTTAAGAATGTTACATGGTGAAAGACCTTCTGAAGTCCTTAGCACTAGTACTTTAAGACTCATTTAGAGAGGTGTTTGTGGACTTTTAAGTACCTTAAGAAAAATTTCCTCAGATCCAGTTAACTGAAAACATGAGTTTAATACTAAGTACTTTCTAACCAGGACTTTTTCACCCATACTTTGAGCTAAGGCCTTGACCCGCTCTTGCAATATTCACTTCTCTAGCCATATGAACAAGGCTGAAATTTCTAATAAAGAAATTGCATTTGGTCCCTTGCTTGTTTTATTGGCACATTTTCCCTTAAAAGTATATTTTTCATGCTCTAACTCATTTTCTACCCTTGGATAATCTCCCTGGCTCAACAAACATTCCTCAGAGGGAGGACTTTTTGCTTCACTTTGAGGCTGACTTAGCTTACCAGCTCTGTGTTAGCTTTAAGCATGTGTTTCCATGCTTTACTGAATCAAAGCTAAAATTATGAATCAGGTTTAATTTTCTCTTGTTGATTTTCCAACTGCTGCAGCAATATGTTTCCGTCAACAATTAATTTGCATAGTGTTCATGAGCATGCAAGTTGTTTTGAAAGCATTCTCAAGCTGATCACAGTCCCATCTCACCTAAACACTTGTTAAAATGTGGGGTTAACTTCACTGGTTTTCAAGTAGAGTTATTAGTTGAAGTAATGTGGAGATTTTTAATGTAGTTTGGCTTCTTTTTACATGCTGAGAGGAGTTTAAATCTGACACTTTTATAAATGCAATAAGTGAATTATATTAATTACAGTTTGTTAGAAAATTACCTTTAAACATTGTTTCTTAGTTAAATATATATTTAAGAATCTGCATTTGAATATAGATTTAAAATACCACTCAAATCTGAGATATTCACATTGAATTTCAATTTTAATTAACCACTAGAAACATGTAGGGCCGTGCCTCAGTGATGGTGGCAGTGGTGATGTCGGTGAGAGTCTCCCAATTTGAGTGTACTTTGGATCAGGCCTGTTAACAGCAACTTCCAACTATGACCAGCTGGATTTATAAGAGTTAGTTGACAAAATCCCCAGAAAAATGGTGAGCTGTTTCTGGAGAAATGTGCACTACATCCCTAAGCTTAGCTGATCCTTCTAGATATTAGAACAGGCAACTTAATGATCTGTATCTGTCCATTTTGGATGATGAAAGGGGCATATCTCTCTGCTATCTAAATGCCAATATACAGAAAAAAGACCTAATGAAGCTGAACTCACAGCTCCAGGAAAGAACATTTTAGTTCTATTATTCTCCAAAATTGCAAGAGAACTAATACAGCCTGGGGAAGATTGTAAAATGAATTATCCTTAGCTGCACTTTTCCTTATGGCCTGATTCCAAAGCAAAGCACTTTCCTTTCACTCCCTATGACTATCTTCTGCTGTCATCCTCTGGTTTATTTTACTTTAGGGACATGGTCAGCTTTTATCTTCCATTAAATGTCCATTTCTTAGAGCAGGTAATGGCATTTGGAACCTTTTCTCTACACTATCACTTTAGACTCTTTGTGCCATGAAATTGGTCCTTTTTCTTTTTTTTCTTTCTTAGTTTGCAGATAGTGAAAGTTGATGCATCATCCTCCTTGATTTTTCGCATTGCACACTAGGAAATGACCAGGCAAAAAGCCAAGCCTGAATGAAATCGACACAGAGACCAAAAAAAAAAAAAAAATCAGCAAGGTTTTCTTTTCCTCAACTTTTCATTTAGCTAGAATTTTGTGTTGAATCCAAAGCAGGAAAGACTGACTCTTTCCAAAACCCCCTTTTTTAAGAACTGAAAGCTTCAGTTCTTAGCTGTTGTGGATGGCAGATAAAAATCTATAATTAGTTTAGTAACTTTGCCTACCCTGATGTCTAAGGTCAAGGATGCAGCAAATGACTCAGGGTGTTTGCAGGGCTGCCAGACTCTGGTTCCACATGAAGCCCACTGAATTGAGCCTGAATACAGGTCCTGAATTCCAATCCCATATCCATGCTACTTAACTTGTGTATCTCTTCATCAGCACCACAATCCCCTGGATCACCTGCTTGGATTTGCTGTGATGTTGTTAGGCAGCAAGAGGAGGCCACAGGGTGTGTTCTGTGAGCAGGTCAGTGGTGTGGGGTGAAGGGTTAATGCTCTCTGACCCCTCCTCAGTCATGTCTGCCTTAGCTGAGCCAGCTCAAGGAGCACAACTTTAATCTGATAGAGCCCAGTGGCAAAAAAAATTCTCCTTTAGAGAGCCCAGAATATGCTTGGAAAGCATTAAAGTTTGCGTGACTCAGAGAAAACTATTTGGAGTACAGCTTTGCCTAAATGTGCACTTAACCAATAGAAGGATGTCATACAACTGAAAACAAGCTATTTCCCACTAATACTGACATACAGACTAATATTCTATTGCACATTATCACAGAATCATAGAATGATCCCAAAATCATCACTACTGGTACATTGTTCAGTGAGCCCAGTTACTGCTACAGTCAATTGTCTGTTTAAAATTTGTAATATTGACTTCAATGCACAGTAAAGCGTCAATGTGAAAGTTCAACAGAAGAGATGGTCGGTGTAAATCCTGTAGCACAAAGCAGAAATCCCAGTGGTTCATGCACTGGTATAAAACCTCATTAATGAGAACCAAAAGTCTTGTTTTCTAACATGGAAAAATTATGTTTTATTTGTCTGAGTTAAAATAGGAATAATGTGCAGAGAATAAGATTAAGTTATAAACACAGTGTCTGCCTCCTGGTATTGGATATATTGTTTCCAAAAGGGTGGCAGATCAAGCAAGGACTGTGATTTTTAACAGTATTGGTCTGACTGTGAGATTTGTTAATGCACAGATTCATTATCTTCTTGAAACTTTTCAGAACTGAGCTTTTAGTTAATTTCCTCCCCAGGAGGAAATAATTCCCTACTACCTAAACAGTGGTAAGTGTTACAAAAAACACGTTTACCTTTTCTTTTTTTCCTCTTTTGACCTTGTCATTTAGTGTTGCCAACTGTCACCAATGTGAAAACTTCATATCATTGAAACAGGTGTAGTTGTTATCATATCAACTAAATTCATATTTATTTACTCACTAAATTATATCATTAGATTAAGTAATATTCTTTTTATCTATTGTATTGGCTCCAGCTGGGGTGGAGTTAATTTTCTTCACAGCAGCCTGTATAACACTGTGTTCTGCATTTGTGTCTGAAATAATGTTTCTAACTCTCTCATATTTTGGCTATGGCTGAGCAATGCCAAGGTTTTCTCTGTTTCCCATTCTGGCTCCCACAGTGAGCAGGGTGGGGCTTGGCAAGATGTTAGGCTGGGACAAAGCCAGGTCAGAAGGATATTCTTTGCCGTATAACATCATCTTAGCAATGGAAAACACTGTAAACAGTTGCAGATAATCTTGTCACAGAGATCTCATTGAACCCCTGTAATTCCTGGCTATGATTTGGAATTGGGGGTGCCAACACAAGAGCTCTGGCAGCTCTGTAGGGGTCACTGGCTGTGAGTGTATTTGTCCCTATCCAGCTGTACTGCAGGTACAGCGTTCACCTCAGCAAAGTCAGTCAGGAAAGGAAATTCAGAGCGCCCTTTCCCAGATCACTGGAACCAGACTCCAGCATTGCAGGCAGACAGTGCTCTGACATGTTCTAAGTAGTCAGATTTCTATACAAAATTTTAGAGGTGAACATGTTCCTCATTCTTCAGCAAGTCAGAATAGAATTATAGAATGATAAGGGGTTGAAAGGGACCTTAAAGATCATTTTGTTCCAATGCCCTTCCATGGGCAGGGACACCTTCCACTAGACCAGGTGGCTCAGAGCCCCATCCAACCTGGCCTTGAACACTTCCAGGGATGGGGCAGCCACAACTCCTCCAGACAACCTTTTCCAGAGCCTCACCACCCTCACAGGGAAGAATTTCTTCCTAATGTCTAATCTGCATTTCCCCTTTCAATTTGTACCCATTACTCTCTGTTCTATCACTACAGTTCCTGATGAAAAGTCCCTCCTCTGCTTCCCAGCAAATACTCGTGATTTCTTTCAACAGCATAGTGTTTACCAAATACTTCCTTCACTGTTACATGCAAAATTTCAAATTAGTGTAGAGAAAACTATGAGTTCCTTTAAGGAATAAAAATTTTATTAATTAATCCTGAATTACTGATAGTTGACTTTTTTTTTTTTTTGCACTTTATGTCATAGGTTAGTCTATGCATTGTGGTGTTTTCACAATTCATTACCTTAGCTCCTTTTTTTTATTATTATTATTGTACCTTTTCTAATATTTATGGTATTTTTTTTACCTGGATTTTATTTTTCTTCTAGGTTTCTGACACAGCCTTCTGACCTGTTCCCTCTTTAACTTTCATTTTAGCAAATCTAAACCTCACTTTGGACAGAATGTCTCCTAATTCTCTGTATTTTTATTTTTTCGCTGATTATTGGTCACTTCAGAGGATGTTAGTTATTAAAAATTAGGTGGAAATTCAGCTTTTGTCCTTTATTTAATGAATATTTTCTCTCTATTTCTGTGATTTTTGAATGAGCAAGTATATTTTGCTGAATTTCCCAAGGCTGTTGTAAATGCTATTAACTATCTCATCTTTTTCAGAAGTGTAATGTTTTTCATGTCTTTGGAGAAGACGGATTAAAAATATTTTTAAACAAAAGTCTCTCTAAATATTTTCATTTGTTTCACATAATTCCTAGGCAACAGAGAACACCTGAAATTATGCAATAGCAAGCAATTATATTTATAATTCCATTTTCCTTTTGTTTCTCAGTTGTTTAGAATTGTATAAATATTATGGTTTGTGCAATTGTACTATTACATCATTTAAAGGTCATCTTACTAGCCTGCTTCCCTCTGAAAAATTGCCATTTTTCTTTCTATTTGATTGTTCATGTGTTCACTCATGTGTGACTGCAGGGAAAATAATTTTTTGTGGGAGATTATGCTGTTTTCAACCTCCACATCCTCTTTTTCTTCTTTTAATGCTTTCTTCTTCTTCTTTTAATGTTACAAAAATACATGTGGGTGACACAATTTGACTTTGTTGTTTATGACCTCCTTTTTCTCTTGGATAAACTCGATCTCAAAAATAAAAATCCCAAAGTTAACCAGCAAGAACAAATATTACTAAGGTGAAAAGGAAAATGCAGGACATTAGTGCCCCCAAATGAAACTCTAAGCTCATGAAAGAAAGTCAGATGTGTGCTACAGTGTAGGAAAAGATTTTATTTAAGAAATGAGAAAAAACAAACAAATTTGAATAAACCAGCTTAATTTGCCATGCCTTTTCTTTTAGAAGCAGTCATTTATCACGATTATTCTTTGTTACTTCTGGAAAAAAAGTAGAAGCCTAATATTTATTGTAAAATATATGGGACTCTACTAATTCATCATTTACAGATTGTGGATGTTACATCTCTGTTGCTTTGTCAACTTAAATCTCTAAAAACTTGTTAGACTTCAGAGTCCTTATTCCTCCAGAGCAGAGACTTGGAGGCCAGTTTATAGCAGACTGTGCTAAAAGTTTTTGTCCCCAAGACGATAAGTCTAATAACTCTAAATATATATGGATTTTTTTTCAGTTGGCGGTAGCAGGAAAATCTTGCAGTATAGTTGTGCACTAACAATGATTCCTTAGAATATATGTGCAGCTCAATCGAATACTACAATTTTAATTTCAAGTTTACTCTTCTGTGACTGAAAACAATTTAATTTTCCATTTATAGTTTAAAGAATTGACAGAGATATGAGAGAGGGAGCTGCCTCCTTTTTTTAGCAACAGAATTTCCAGCTTGGTCCCACTTCTCTAGTCTTTCACCACTTCTATATGTAAATGAAAAAGAACAAAGATTTCAGACCCATCTGCTGGGCTTGTACATAACAAGACAAAATTTTAAAGGTAAATTGACCCAAAATATGTTGTTTCTGCAAAGTTGGGAGAAAATCAGAGGATTTATGGGCAATATAATGATTGCAGAGTTTTGACTTTTCTATTGAAATAATTGAGATACCTGTTAGGTGGAAATGCTAAAACTCTTGTATAATTTTATAGTGATAAATAATACAAACTCAAATGCAGATATATTTCCAGGCTTTGTAATACTTTTTGTAGAACTGCACTGACACTTCCCATTCCCTGTCCCTTCCTTCCCACAAGGGAAAAAACATGTGAATTCTGAAATATTGGTCACTTCCATAAGGGTTTTGTAAGACCTGATTTTTGGCATCATTGCATTTGATGTTTCTAATGATTTTTATGCTTTTTGCCATGTTTCAGACTGACTTAAAAGAGCAACTGTTTTTCTCTTTTTGTTTTAATTTGCTTCTTTTCCTCCAAAGCATATGAAATCTGTCAGACTTGATTCACATGGGGGTGTAAATCCTTCCATGCAGAATAGTCTTGTGTCTCAGTCACCCAGTTCTCATTGTTTTTTTAGTGGCAATTGCCATTTTTAAATGAAGAGAAATTGAGGCTGTAATAGAAAAAAAGCTATACAATTTCAAATATCATTGTTAGTATTTCATCTGTGTTGCTGTGTTTGATATCAGGTATTTTTTCCCAATTTAGATAGGCATTAAAATAAAGAAGTTGTCAACAGTTTTAACAGTAGAGAGTTATAAAACATGTTTCCATTCAGTAGCTTGGGAGCATTTAAAGAGTTTTGAAATAAAAAGTGTTCTCTTTGTAGTACCTACAATGGGTAATGAGGAACAATTTGAACACAATGACCAAAATTTGAACTCCTGTTCAAATACATGAGTCCAGTTATATGAACATTTGAGAAAGTAATTACATGCTTAGTTGACCTCATTTTCAAAATCCAGCAGCATTTTCCTCATCCTTATGTGTTATCTGTCAGCTACTGCTAAAATAATTATCATGATAAAAATAAAAATAAGAAACCAATTGTACATCATTTTGTTTATTTATCATCTTGCCAAACATCCAATGTGAAATGTTAATTTGGTGTGAGAAGCTAAATGGATTATCATAGAGGTCTAACTTGAATGTCTCTCCATATGTGTCTAAAAGAATATAAAATATCTTTTGTTCAGTAGTTATTTTTAGGGTCAAGTACAGAGGACAAGAAAATAAGAGTGACAAAATCATTTAGTGCTCTAGCTTCAGATCTGTGTTACCTGGTTTGGGGAATCTTGAAAGGCGGAGTTCAGTAGTTTACTTGTCATTCCTTTCCTCCAAAACCAACATATAATTGTTGTCCTGCTGTCATGCTAGGTGGAGCTTTTCAAAGGATTCTTCCCTGATATAAATAATCTTTTACAAGTCGGGCTCAGCTTCTACTGAAAGCTGCACGACAAATTTCAAAAGGAAAGAAGCAAGGCTGAGGCCAGATGTTTTTGGAAGGATGTGTAGATTATCTGTAACATCAAAAAAATATCACGCTGTCAAAACGCTTTGTAGTATGTTTGTTTAGACAGTGAGCTTATGCTTACACTTGACACACTGAGAACTAGGTAAATGTTTATCAGTTCTCTTTTACAGCTTCTCTGGCCTCAGCTTTCACCTCATTTTGTGTGCAATTTGGGAGAGAACTGCAAGGATTTCAGATTTACTTCTTCCTGTCTTCACCTTTTATTTGAGTATTTTCTTTCTGACCCAAATATTTGATTTTCCTTTGCTCTGCTTGACATGGACAACAAAAAAGTAACTACAATAGGTTGTAACAAAAGGTATAATAATGGAGAAATTTGAGGGTTTGTTTCTTACGGTCTGCCCTTCAGAATCTCAGACAGTCAAAAATGTTACATCCATTACACAGCTACACAGGATTACAAATATTTCATAAAAGCAGGCTAGATTTCACATACAGATTTCCAAAATAATTCCAAACGCTTATGGATAGCTCATTCCAAAAGCTGTCTTTGTATTATTGATTGTATAAGTTAACAATAAAGATAATTATTGTTCCTTAGAAATTTCTTACTCCTCCTGTTATGGAGATACCTATGGTCAGGGTTTTTCAGGGTCATAAGAAAAGAGATCAGTTTAAATTATGAGTTGGCCTAAAAGAAATGGATATTTAACAAGATGACCTGGGAATTTTAAAGTACTTAAATTTCAGAGAAACTGGTGCTATTCACATTTTTAATAGTTAAAATTTAATGACCTTTTAAGTACCTGCAGCAAGCTGATCTGTAGAGCAGGGCATAGCAATGCTTACAAGATCGGCAGTCAACAGTGTTTGTTGAACAGTTGAAATAACACTCATGGAATATAAATCTTATTGCTTTAATTAACATTTGAACATGAAATTTCCCATTTTTCTAGTTTTGAGACAAAAAATTCTGAATATTCGTTAAGAATAACAATTTTCTAAGTAGCATGGACAAACTTGGGAAAGACTGCTGGAGACTACACAGAAGATGAAGATGCATTTTAATGACAGCAAATTTTTTCCCCAATATTTTTCCCCATCTTTTGCACAGGTTATACATATCCTGAATTGGTTTACACAGGATAGAAAGAGGCTAAACTACCCCATGTCTAAGTCTTTGTTTCAGACCTTTTCCTCTTCTTTCTTTTGTGGCCCTTTGACCTGCAAACAGATACATAGATTTTATTTCAAACCTTCTTTGGAAACAAATCTATACTGACAAAACCCTGTGATGTATACCATAGTAAATTTAGTTTGCATTTAGTGTACCATTCTGAATAAAAGCTAAAGATGAAAGAGGAGGACCATTCCCCTGGCACTTGAATTTTCTTTTCAATGCTCCCATATTAGTGTAGAAGGCACAAACCTCTATACACAGCGATGTTCTTGTAATTGCTTTTATTCATACAAACTATTACATTGTGGCAACTTTACTGCTGTCTTCAGTCACTTCTCCACACTGGCTTTTACAGTAATTAATCAGAGAATTCAGAGAAGCCATAATGTTGCTACTTCCTCTTGACCTTTGTCTTTTACCTGCCTGTTTTGCCTTGCAGTGTTATCAGCTGAGTTAAGGTTCTGATTCTCCCCCTTGTGTGCTTTATCTGTTCCTGACTCATTTCATTTACTTGTCACAGAGAACTTTGCATTGACACGTTCTTCTCAGATTGACACTTCTTGCTCAGATGGTTCATGCTATTTTCTGTTTTCTTCTTGACTGCTATTATTTTTCCCCCTAATAGTAAGGGGGAATATAAGGAAGTATGTGCCTGTAGTGGTTTAAACTCAGCTAATTGATTCAATGTGGCCTAGTAATTTATTTTCTGAATGCAAGGAATCATGTTATTCTCTGTTTATCTGGTTTTAATTTACTAAAAATTGGGCATTTGTGACAAAATATTTATTTATTACATTTAATCAATGAAAAAGGATTGATTGCCTTCAGAAGCAAATTCTTACCCTCACCATTGGGTCTCTAATGTTAGGTGAAAGTCTTCCTTTATTCCACCGTTTGCTGCTGGCTCTGTGATCACTTTTGCTAAAGTCAACTAGATTCATCTCAGATTTCCTTTCTGGATACTTGTAATTTGTCCCACTTTTAGTTATAATATATTCAGAAGCATATTTCCCAGATTCCAACTTAAAGTAGGATTCTTTGATTTGTGTGGGACACTGCTGGGAAAAGGAAGTGAATGTTGAGCTGCAACTAACCAGTAAGACAAGATAGAGATTGATGCAAAAAAGATCCTCAGTGCTGCCCTGTAAGATGTTTGTTTGTTTTCTTGAAAAAGGCCTTCCTCCAAATTGAAGGAAAGGTGATACATTCCAGTTTCACTTTCTGTGCAATTTTTTTTTTTTCCAAGACAGTCTGGAGAAGTATTGCTAATGACAGCAATGCCTTTTTAATTACTTACCTGATATGGACTGGTTAACATGAAGACAGATTAGTCCCCAGCAATTTATTTGGATCATTTAATTGAATAGTTCAGCTTAATCCATATTTCTGAACACTCTTCAAGGGATGTATAAAATTTAGGAAGGATTTATGCTTTTTTTCTTCCTTTTAATTATGGTCTTACCGGAAGTCAAAATTTAAACTGTGAATGCACAAAACAACACAGATATTTCCTCATGTGATGGGAATCTAAACCAGAACCCTTTCTCAGAGTTTCAATATGGTCTTCCACACAAAATAAATGTGTAGGTTTCTTAATGTCATTCATTTATCTATAACATTATTTTTTTGCACATTACACATCCCCTCTGTTTAGTGATCACCCCTAGGAAACTGATTTCTCGTCAGGTGTGCATGTGAAAGTCCTTGGGCTGTGTCTTTGACCAAACACTCAGACAACTCCATGAGATCTTCCCACTGCAGTAACTCTTCCAGTGTGATGAGGCCACCAGACATCAAGTCAGATTTCAGTAATTGCTAGCTCGATATCTACTTAGACCCAGGATTTGGGGACTCCTTAGGGACTGAAGTCAGGTATCAGTGTCCGGTTCCCTTCTCTATCTTCCCACCTTCGACATAGCACAGCCAAATGGAGACCCACACGACCTAGATTTTGAAACATTTTTACTAGTTCCATGGCCTTGAAAGCAGGTTGGGGATTTTTCAGTTTGATTTTGGTGGGCTTGGGGTGGTCAGTTGGCTGGATTTTTAATAATCATAAACCCTGTGACTTCCAGGGGGAGACATTGTTCCTTCATGCCTTTCACTTGACTAAAGTACAGGTATTCCCAAATTTGTTCAGTTATTTTGTGTTCTGCAACATAGTTATCTCGCCATCTCTAGTCCAATTAAAGATAAAAATATTACTCATTTCTGACATTCATTTAATACCATTTGCATTTCCAAAATTTTGTGATCTTGTCTAAGAACCTCAGGATAAGAAATACCATTCCAGAAAACTGATGATTCAACGAGTTCTCCAAGTTGGGTTATTCTGGAAACACATGAAAAGTGAATACAAACACTGTGTAATCTGCTGCCATGACTCCTCAGCCAAGTTATGTCTTGCTGGGTCAAAAGTGCATGAGAAGACCTTTGAACAGAGAATAACATGTTAGTGATGTATATTATGTGACTTTTAATCAAGCAACCTTTAATAATTAATTATACAAAGAATTAAATATTTCTAATTACTAAAAATTCTGATAATTCTTGTTTAGTAAATGAGGTCCATGTTTTTAATTTCATATGAAGTTTCACAGTTAGATGACCACTACCAGGGATCTTTTCCATCCTTGTTTTTTTTGGTTTTTTTTAATATGGTATTACTGCATCCAGCTCTGGGGTCCCCAGCACAGGAGGAAGATGGACCTGTTTGAGCACATCCAAAGAAGGGCCACCAAGGTGATCAGAGGGATGGAGCAGCTGTCCTGTGAGGAAAGGCTGAGAGAATTTGGACTGTTCAGGCTGGAAAAGAGAAGGCTTTGGGGTGACCTAATTGTGGCCTTCCAGTACCTGAAGGGAGCCCAAGAAGGATGGAGAGAGACTGTTTACAAGGGCCTGGAGTGACAGGACAAGGGAGAATGGCATCACACTAGAAGAAGGTAGGTTTAGATTAGATATTAGGAATAAATTCTTTACTATGTGGGGGTGAGACCCTGCACAGGTTGGATGGGGCGCTGAGCAACGTGGTCTAGCAGAAGGTGTCCCTGTCCACATCAGAGAGCTAGGAATGAGAGGATCTTTAAGTTCCTTTCCAACCCAGGCTGTTCTATGATTCTGTGATTACTGAGAAATTGTGTTTCCATGTGATCTCCCTTTTAAACTTCTCCTTTTGTTGTAGTGGTCAAAATAGTTCATAGCCTATTTCTGCACTTTCACTTTGCTTTGGTTATCCTGCTCCCTCTCTGGAAGTCTGCATAGGGAATGGGACAAAGAACTTTAAAGATCTGAAAAGAACTGCCATAAGAAAGATGATTTTCATTTCATTTTTGTAGGAGAGGGTAAGTCAGAGGGGGTGACAAAACATTTTCCCACAATAGTTTGCTTTTCACTTTAGTTTCACTAGTTATTTGCTTTTCACTAGTTATTAATGCAATGTCAGGCTTTAAGTATGTTTGTGATAGTCTGGGTATTAGAGGAATTATCTGAGCACAACGTCTCCTCCTTTCTATGTCAGCAGTCTTTTCACCCTGTGCTGGAGCCTGGTCGAACAAGGAAATAAAAGCGGCCCAATAAGACTACAAAACCTGTGGAGCTGCAGATGTGGATGCAGTATAAATTACCTAAATCATGAATATAACCTAAATCGTGAATTTGTTAGATTTCTACCCTGTCAATGGGCTATTTCTTTAAAAATTACCTAACCTGATGTTTGACCAGTATGGCTACAGTAATAAAAAAAACCCCTATTATCCATATTAAATAAGTTGTCATCTTTCTCTGGGTTTTATCACATTAATAGAGCATTTGCCTTTATATCATTTAAAGTATTTGAAAATCATGTTGTACTGTTTTATCATATAGTTCACAAATAGTGTCATACAACTAGAGTTTAGAAAATAACATGCAGCTGATTTCGTTAGCTTCCTATTTGTAAATTGTTTGCCCATAGAACTGAGTAATCTGATTTGTTATTTTTAATTTTACATTATTTTCTCAGATGAATAGTTTCTTCGCTGAAGGCTTTACATGACCTGTGGATACTCAAAACTTGCAGTAGATGATAGCAATCTGGTAGTAACAGTGGTTAATCCCCACTCTATTCCTGAATGGATCATACCATTTCATCAGTCTATTCACGTAGCAAACCATCCAAGTCCAACTTTCAAGAGTCCTATCAATCCACAGAGGAAATTAAAGTGAAAAGCAAACATTAGAATTATGCCAAAAATTAAATAAATTTAAAAATACAACAAAGACTGCAGAAGAAGAATGAACAAGACAAGTAATTAAAAGAGGAATAAAAGTAGAAGCATATGAGGGCAATATTTAGAGGGAAGTTTGCAGTCACAGGATATGTTTGTCATTAAGAGACATAGAAATGGCCTGGAATAGACTTCATAATGTTCAACCAAGTTCAACAAGTGCAAAGTCCAGAATACAGGATGGAATAACCCAATGTCCCAGTACTGGCTGGGGCTGACAAGCTGATAATCTAATTGCTGCCTTCAGATATCTAAGGGACGATTGCAGAGAAGGTAGATGGACTCTTCTCAGAACTGCAAAGGGAAAGCCCAAGAGGCAACAAACACGAATTGCAGCAACTGATATTCCAGTAAGACAGAGAGCAGGGAAGAAAATTACTATACAAGGAGTCAGTGCTGGGACAGGCAGTTTTTCCATGGTGTTTGTGGGGTCTTCCACCTTGCAGGTATTCAGATCTTGCCTTCACATGGTCCTGAACAGCCTAATCTAACTTCAGGTAACCCTGGCTCTAGCAGGAGGTGGGACCAGATGGTTGTCGTAGGTCCCTTCCTGCATAACCCGCCCTGCTTCTGTAATTCCTGATTGATGGCAAGCAAGCATTGGCACACTGTTGAAGCCTGCTCCCCTCATTTTGAATGTTTACAAATGAAAATGTGGGATCATGGATCCTTTTATTGTTTTACAACCAGCTCATATTAGTACAAACTATAATATTTTGCAAACAAATTAATGCAAAAACTCGCTTTTAATCACTATCAGGTCAGTGTCCAGGGCTTGCTTATTAATTATTACTACCATGACCTTGTTGCCAGCTAAAATTGTTTAGCAAATGAGTTTGTTTGTAGGAGTCACAGCTCCAGCTTGAGACTACCCATGATAAATTATGTCTTCTGTCAGGCTGTAATCAATGTTAGCAAACTGTAAGTGGCCAAAGTTTTTACTTCTCTGGGATAATCTCTTCACATCTGGGGCATAGATTCAGATTTTAAAATGCAGTGACATCTTTGGGAAGTAGTGTTTGTCTTTTACTAGTGATGTATAATGTCAATGATACAAATATTGAAATTATGCAAAATATGACAGGAATACACAGAGTCCATCTGTGCAAAACTTCTCAGATTAGTGATAAAAATGTTTGATTAGGAATTAAACAGCACTAAAGCAGTATTGTTTCAGGCAGCATGGACAGCTGCAGTGACTTAACCTTGCCTGGCTGCCAGATGCCCACCCAGCTGCTTCCTCGGGGCCCTTCTCAACAGGGCAGGGCAGGAAGGAAAAGATCCTGGGTCAAGAAGAAGATGGGGAGGTCACTCACCTGTTACCATCACAGTTAAAACACACTTGGCTTGGGGAAAAGCGGTTTATTGCTATCCCCAAGTAGTGCAGGGAAATGGGGACTGAGGGGTTGTGGTCAGTCCATAACAGCTCCCCTCTGTCGCTCTCTTCTCTTCATATTATTCCCCTGCTCCATCTTGGATATTGTAACTGCATAATTCTGCTAGGTGTGGGATAAACCAATGTATGTAACTGAGCAAAGTGAATTATTTAGAGGCATCCTGAACTTGCGTGATAGAGTCAGTGCTCGGAAAAATGTAGAAACTTTACCCCTTGAAATGAAGGATATTAAAATTATTGCAGAATAAGCACAAAAAGTTACAAAGACACTACTGTGTCACAGTTCAGCAGTGCTCAGCACTACAAATATAATAACCTGGTCATAAGTACACATATATATCTACACACATCGATATTCATGTATGTGTGTGTCTGTGAGTAGCAATTGCTACTCTATCCAGCATGATGACCCAGAGATCTCATGCATTTTTCAGGATCCAGACTGAGTTTACTCTTGTTCTATAAGGGCAATATGAATAAGCCACACTGAATTTTGTTTTTAAAACTCTGGGTTTGAGAAAATCATTATTTCTTTTTAATAACCTGAAATATTACTATATTGCTTTCATTATGGTATGAGATTACATTAAATCTAGGATCCTACTGTTAGGCCAAGATTCTGATTGTGATTTAGTGCTTAATATACAATCAATTGTGTAAAAGATCCTTTCAAATGCCCCAGTTCTCAAAGACTGTGCAGAGAACGGCAACATCATCCAAGAGTCTAATTTCAGGGTTTTCAAATTTCTTCCCAATTTACATTATCTCTGTTTCTGTCAATTTACAGATAGGTAGAGCTTCCCTCTGCCAAAGATTGACTGAGAAGTTTCCCTTTCCTTTGACAGGCAAGAACATGGCTGGCGTGCTCAGATTCTCCACAAGGAAGAATGTCATACCGCAAATCTAGATTTAGGACTCTGACTGAGAGTCAAAACCAGTAACTCACAGGGCACGAAGCATAGAATCAGTATCATTTTACTTTTCTGAAGCTCAAAACTTTTGGCAGATTAAATTTATAACAAAATGGTTATACTGGTTGCTACACTACCTATTTAATTTAATCTTGTTCTACTGAGGCTGCAGCTCTGGCCATCCACAGTGCTTTAACTTTATCAAGGACTCGTATCCCATGGCACATTTATGCCTGGCAAGAAAATACAAAACAAGCATGCATTTCATAATGCCTTCTCTGATTCGTTCTCTAGTTCTGTGGTCAAAGAACCATGCCTTACACAGATTAAATTTGTGCTGCTGAATTACTATTCAGTGCTGAACACGTTGCTGAGCTATGGCACATTACTAAACAATTAATTCCCAGTATTTCCTTTATAAATAAAATTAGTTTTAAAGGAACTTTTTAAGCAGAATGAAGAAAGATATGGCTTTCACTGTTGTCCTCGTACTTGTGAGGAATTAGCAAAAGAAAACTGTATAAGCAATAAATTTAGCAGCAATATTTTATATTGTGACTTAAAAATATCAAATTACTAGAAACAGTGTAAATCCCGGGACTAACCTTGCATTTCTGTGGTTTTGCTTGTTCTTTATCTGAGACTTATCTTTAGTGCTCCCCTTCTGAGGGATTTTCTCTTCTTCCTATTTGCATATCCTGTGCATGAATATGACTGTTCAGGAATGCTGTAAAATCCTATGTCAATGAAGTTTTATGGTCTAATTATTTTACAAGTACCTCCTATAAATATCTGTTCATGTGGATTATCACCCTCCTTTTCAGGCTGTTTCTTTTGCTGGTCCTCAATTCACACAAGTGTTTGAGACAGAAATGAAGCTGAAAAAATCATCTGATAAGAAATATGTTCCTCTCAGTAGCTATGAGATTTTGTTTGCTTCTCTGCTTGCAATTTTTGTGTGTGTTTGTGTTGGACTGATTGCACTTTCTTGGTTATCAGTCCGGGAGTTGGAACGAGGTAAGTAGACAAATTTTAGCTACAGACCTTTAGGAATTCTTCAGACTTTGAAGTCAGTGTTGTTACAATTGTAATTGTATTTTTTATTTCATGCTATGCTTTTAATGCTGGGGGCAGGGGAAGTGGTGTTTTAGGGTTTGTTATATGTGTTTTCCTCCCCTGAAAATTGATGTGAACAAAGTAGGGGAAGAAAACAAACACTGGAATCATGCTCTGAAGCTATTATAAAATAATTTTCAAGGTTTGGGCTTTGAGAGAGGTCCCTGAGATGCAATCCAAGCTATAAAGCTTTGGTTATTCCACAGTATTCATCAACTAGAGAAGGTAATATGAAAAACTGAAATTTTGCCTTTTGCTCCATATATGAGGTTCAACTCAGAAAACAAATAAACCACTGAAAGATTGATAATCTACTGGAGTTTTTGGGGAGCTTTAGGTGTTTCCCATCTCTTGGAATCTATTAATTTTTTTATTAAAAAATCTTTTGAAGTCATTTATTGGTGTGAGAGAGATCCTGCATCCGCATCCCTGCTGCCAGCCCCGTGTAAAATGTAAAGCTCAGGTAAAATCAGTCTTCATACAATGCTCAGAATGAGATGAAAGAAGTTACTGATACTGAAAGCAAATTCAATTAAAATATCAGTGTACTATGATTTTTAAATGGAATTGAAATTTTGGTTAAGAAATTTTGTGGATATAAGTTAACTGGGAAGGCCACACCTGGAGGACTGTGTCCAGTTCAGGGCTCCAAAACATGTGAGCAATATGGAGCTATTGGAGAGAGTCTCATAGAGATTTCTGTAGCCAAAAAAATATTCTGCTACCTTAATGATTTTGGTGCTTTCATTAACCAAAAATCCATACTATTTCATGTTGAACTTCATGACAACTAAACTTTTGGTAAGGCATATGCAAAAAAAATAAAATAAAATAAAATAAAAATTAAAAAACCCACCAAAACAATTTTGTCAGAATATCATGATATTGCGTTCATTCCTTCAGTTGCATTGTTTTTACTTCCAGGTTTTAAAAACTGCTTCACCTACTGATTTTTTTACCTTCTTACCAGAATGTTATTACACTCCAGTAAAATAAAAGAGTATATTATTGAATCTAGAGACAGTCTTTAATTTAACGACTTTATTTTAGAAGCTATATAGGCAATAATTTATCCATGTACAAATATATTTTATGTAATTATAGTTGATATATAGCTAAAAATTACCTTTGTTATTCAGAGATATTTTTTAAACAGGTTTGCAATTGTTTTAAGGACAAATGGCCTTCAAAGAAGCTCAAGGAAGTTTACTATTACTAGTTGAAATTAAATTGGTGTCACTGTGCTCTGCTTTCCATCATAAGCTGTTCATTGTAGTACTTATTGCTTATCTGCTGTTACAATTCGGTTATTAAAATTATTAGAAATGCCTCTGCCCCAATTAAGGTGCAAATGAGACTATATGCCAAAGTCAATAGTATGGGTTTTATTTAATAGTAACAAGAGAGAGAGAGAAAAAGGCAGAAATATGAAAGAGGGTGTTGGGTGAGGGGGCAGAGAAAGGTGGAGATAGATTAAGTAGAAAATATCACCACTCCATGGATCCCAATAGTATCCTGTTGATCCTCTTCCTCTTCTTGGTGGTGAGAGTCTCCCAAAAAACATAGAACCCAATGGATTAATATACGTTTGGGCCAGGTGGGAATGCCCAGGTGCCTCCCCTTTTATTTTAATTCAGGTATTGTCTGAGAATTTCCAATATGTTACACAGTGAAAAAATATGTTTTTAATGTATAATTAACTGCTTTATGTATACCTGATGTGCTGTAGCATATTAAAATCAAGATTAAATTTGCAACAAAGACCAGGTATCTAATTTCTTCGTAAATTCTGCTAGAATTTCATATATTGGTGAGAAAGGTCAGGTAAAAAATAGTTTAACTATTCTGACACTGGATGTTTCCAGTGTTGTCATCAAAACCAGCCTACACAGAAAAAAAAAGGTTAGCATAGTACAAATACAGAAAGTGTGAGGCAATAATTCATAATATTCTTAATCCAGAACACACAAAAAACTCATAATTCACTATTTGGCTTCCCATGTGTTAGATATAACTGGGCATATAATTTTATGCTTTATCCACTCACAGTGTTGCTGGAGAACAGCATTTAAAACAAAATTGAAAGTAGTGAGAACCAAGTACAAACAAAATTCATAAAAATATGATTAGAGTTGCAACTACTGTAAACATCGAAGAATGTCTATTTTTTTTAAACTCAGCACTAGGCAAAACATCTCTGCAAAACAAAACAAAAATCTAGACTTTTGTATTGATGATCTGTGTGGAGTAAAATCTAATATGATAGTTTTCATTTATTTCTATATAACTAAACCCTTTTTATTTTTAATTATCTAGCTGAGACAGATGTGAATACTCATGGCTACGTGGGAATACTTAAAATACTTTCTGGCACATCATTCTCTCCTGCCTTGCAAAACAGTTCATCAGCTGATTTCAAAGTCCTTGCCTTTGATGTTGAAAAATTGGTAAGAACCTATCAGTCTCTGGTTAATTCAAGAGTATTTGTAGGTACATTAATTCCTTAACATTACCTGCTGTTGATGGCTTTTTCTTCTTTCCAAAAAAGAGATATTTCAGATCTTAGACCTGGTCAACACTCAATACGTTAGTTCTTTGTGAAAATCAGTGAATCATCAAAGTATAACTTTGCTCATGTAGTCTAGAAAAAATTATTTTGTATTAAACCCATGCTTGTACTGTGCAACTGGGTGTATTATTAATTACTGTATTGGTTCAAGATTTCTCTTTTTCATATAGATACAAAACATTTTTCAAGAAAGCGATCTGAAATACAAATTTGAGAGATGTGAAATTTCCCAGTTCAAGTAGGTACATCTTAATTTAACTTTGAAAATAAATGTCAGAAGTCCTCACTTAGATATTTCACTCAGAAGTACTTACCAATACCTTGATTTTCAAGACCTGCTTGGGAATATCATATGTTATCCCTTTCACACCGTACATCTTCCAAGTGTAATACTGTGATAAGGTTGACGTTAATGTGTTCCTTCTCAGGATGATGTGTGTCCATGCCTTGGCCAAACCAATCAGGCTGAGCTCTAAGGCCCACTCACAAAAATTCTGTATTTTAAAGAACTGCTAAATTATTTTTTTTGCCAAGGTGCTGTTTGCAGGGTTGCTGATCCTTGCCATCCAGAAGAAATTTCAGGTTACAGATCTCCTGGCATAAGCCTGGAGGCTCAGGCACTCATATGTCCCTATGGATACGGATCCACTTAATTAATATTCCTTAAGGCATTAGCAAGGTTGACATTTGACACCAGGAAAAGCTGCATCTTGTGCGTCCTAAAAATTCCATTAAATTAGTACAGTAACATCTGCTTCATTTAGTAAAGCTTGTTTGACCTCAATTTCAGTATCCTGGGGTATTGGTTGTCCTACTGAAAGCCAGCTGACAAAAATTTCCAGGTTTTACAGCCAGGTCTGTAGTGTAAATTCCATCTGCCCTATTGTTATAAAGGTCTTGATTCAGCAAAACACATGTAAAACTATCTCCCATTATTGAACGGTTCCAGAACATGCTCCCATCCTGTCTAAAACATTATATTCTTGATGGGAACCATGTGGTGCTGGTTGTACTTTTTCCTGTTTTTTCTTTTTTTTTTTTTTAGTATTGTTTGGTTTGGTTTTTTTTCTACAGGAAATCTGAAGATGATCGTGACAGATTGAAGTCAGAGACCAGGTAATTGGATATAACAAGATTTACTTAAAATATGGGCGAGAGAAAATGATGCTACTAATTTAGACAGTTCTTCTGTGGACAGCGAGTAGATTAAAAAAAATTTTTAAAAACTAAACCCAAACATTTTTAGAGGTTGGATAAGGCCCTCTAAAGAGGATGAAGTCTCAAGACATATTTTTCCTCTAAAAACTTCCTTTAGGGTTAGATGAAAAAAAAAGTGATGGTCTCTGGAACTGTCAATTTATGACAGTGAAGTAGGTAAGATATTAGCTAGAAAGGAAAGCATTTCAGTTTGTGCGGAGTTTGTTTGTGTAAAACTGCTTAAACTGGGGTCAGATCTCGTGTTATTACTAGTAACTCAGTTTTTAAATCAAGAAAAGTCTGATGACACACTGTGATACGGAAGAACAATACAGAGGACAAAAAATTAAGGCTCCAGCAGGACTGCAGGACCTTGAGACATGAATGTATAATTGGCTGTCTTGTACGTGAGCTCAGAAAATTAAAGTACACATTACATGACAACAGATCAATAGTTCTGTGCTGCCAAATGTTCTTGAGATATCAATGTAAATACATAAATTTGATAAATAGGCAGAGGAGATTAGTTTATTTGAATGATTGTCCTTGGGAAAAAAAACCACCAAACAAGATATTAGGATATTAGCTGACTATGAATATCAATAAGTAATGGGAAGCAGATTTCAATTAGAGCAGTATTTTGATTAGAATGGTGAGGACATAGCCCTAATTAGCTAGGAAGTGGAGTATGATCACTTTATAAAGGATTATATAACATTAAGAGAATGAACTATGCAGCAGCAGGAGTAGGCCACTTCCAAGGTGTTATCCTTGTGAAGGTAGATCCAATCAGGAAACTTGGTTTCTGCACAAAAAAAGGGTCTATTCTCATCAAAATTTGAGCATCAAAATGGAGACATCTCTGAGCGCTTTGCTCAAGACTGTAAGTGGTGGGGTTTTAATTTTCTCATCTGGTCAATTTAGATGCTTTTTTTTAGGACAAGGCCAATTATGCCAAAAAACAGCTTGGTTCTTTCTATCAGCCACAATGGGAATCTAGATTTTTGCACTATAAATAACTCTGCTGGGGAAAACTAATTCCATCCCTGCTTCTTGACACAACAATCACAGAAATCACAGAAAATCTGATGTTTGTGAATGTTGGATCTGGCTTTTAATACAGCAGTAGGGATCTATCTTCATTTCTGCTTTGAATAACTTTGTCTCAGACATTACTTTCTTCTCATTTAAAAAGTGTTACCCCTTCAGGCAATCTGCTTGGTATTTCACCCTTGAAAAGCTGCTGCTGAGTCACAAGGACAGCAATAATAGCTTTTGTTTGCTCAGCATGGCCTAGAGGTTATCAGAAATATGCAAGGAAAGTTTTTCTACATATTGCAAACTACAAACTGTGCTCAGCAAAATGACAGGATTAATCACTCCTTACAAAGAGCACTACTGAGTTAAATGGGTAGTGTAAGTGTTTAAGGATAAAAAACTTTACAACTAAATTTAAGCAAAAGGAGAGAACTTTTATCTTTGGCTCATAGTTCAACATTACCTTACTCTAGCTAAAAATACAAAACCTCATAATAGCATTTAGAAGGGATGGGAGAGAACAAACAGAAAGTATTCTGCATGAAATTCAGACCCCATAGAAGTTAAATGCAGTTTAACCACAATTTCTAAATCTCTCTTGTTTTCAGCCATCACTTTTTCCTTGTGAGAATCCAGGCAACCACACAGCAGATCTGCACAAATGCAGAATCCACAGATATTATTTTTTTATAGAAGTGGTGACTTTGTATAACATTTTGCCACATGAATATATTATACAACTTTCATAATACTTCAAGGTTCACCTTCAATATTTCATAGCTAAAACTAATAGATCTGTTGAATGACAGTAAACCTGCTTCTTTAGTTTTCCTCAAGGTCAGATCCATTGCAGCAATTTATATGAACGTTCTCTTGTCTTTTTCCCGACAGTGCAAGTAAGAGTAGATAAAGAAAGAGCAAAGTTTCTGCAAGGTTCAAACTTACCTGATAGTTGAGAGAAATAATTTTTACGTGCCATCTTTGCAAGCCAATACTTAAAAAACAACCTGCCTTTGCAAATGGAACCAGTATTAGAATGAAATATTGTCTACATGATGTCATATAGCAGATTTATTCTCTCAGCTTGAATAACTAATTAACTTCTCTATTTTGTATTGCTAGTGTTGTTGTGATCCTCACCCTTTATTTTACCCAGATGGTAACAGTTGAGAAAATAAAAAATGAGCTGGTTTTGGGTGTCATTGCAAATAACCCTAATCCTACCAAGACTTTGAAAATTGATGTGAACAGCATACAAATCACAGGTAACATTAATAAGTTTTCCTGGTTTGTTTTTTTTTGTTTGTTTGTTTTCTTGTTTTTTTGTGGGATTTTTTGGTTTTTGTTTGTTTGTTTGTTTGTTTGTTTTGTGGGGTTTTTTTTGATTCTACAAATCCTTAAGAATTACAGGTAGCAGGAATGACATCTTTGGCTCCCAAACAGCAATCAGATTGTTACTTTTTCTCTTGGGTGCTGTCCTTCCCCATTTCAGAACTTTCAATACCACCAGAGACAACAATTTATAACCTTTTCTACTAGAGAGTATGAGCCAGCATTGTGTACAGTCACTAAGGACGGAGCAAAGGGCAAAGTAATGATTTCCCAGAGAAAACCACTCACTTTCTCCTCCTTTATAAAGCATATTTGTAATTTTTTTAGTCCTCTAATTAAAGCAATTAAGCCCCAAGTGTGTTGTTTCTTAAGTAAATACAAGTTATAATTTTGTTCTGCTAAAGAATAAGGAAAGGGCTTAGACTCGCAGTGAGTAAAGACTCATTTATTGAAAAGATGTCAGGAAGAAAAACAAACAGCTTTTGGAGAAGTGCACCCAGGGAACTGGTTCCATATTCCTGGAGAGCTTAGGTAAATGTAAGTGGGGAAAAAAAGGAGTAGGGTTTTAAGGACTAGGTAGATTTAAATTCTGTAAATATACAGATATAGTTATTGTATGTAAGTACTAGAAAATTTATCAAAGCCTAAATGGAAACCCATCAAGATCAATGGGAATCCTTGTTTTTACCTGAATAATGCTTCAAAACAGCCCTTCACTGAGGTTAAAAAACAATCTGAATTCCTTGAAGTAGAAGTTGATTAGCTGATATTTGAAGACCTGCTGGAGTTACTATTAAGTAGCAACTGAGGAGTGGGAGTCTGGTCTGCTGTGTCTCTATACTAAAAGTTGCAATTTTTGTTAAGCACTTCAAGTATTCAAGGGCTAAATTCAGAGTCTTGGCATATTGAATTCTTTTTATTACTTGTTTATTACAAATCACTGCTCAACACTGTGGAAACTGATTGCTCATTATACTTCATAAATGCCACAAAAAAAATAATGAAGAGCCTCTTAAAAGGTTCTGTATCCATTGATGAACTTTGAAGTAGTCAAACTTTTACTGCTGTAGATCATTAAAATGCCTCTTTTCACATGAGCTATCACCTGTCCATTTCACGAGGACTGCTTCAATAAAATAATTGTAACTAATTAATAATCATAATCATATGTGGCACTTTTACATTTTGTATGCCAATATGTTCTGCCAGAGGCATTCCTATTTCAGAGAGGAGAGAGGTGTCACACAGGTATGACTTGCTTAAAATCAATTTTCACAGTGATTAAAGGTAACTTTCTTTTTTGTAAACTATCCCAGGTTAATTTTAACCTATTCGTCTCTTCTAAATACTGTTCTGTAAGACACAGGTGCTCTGAAAATCTCTATAGAATTAAAAGACTCAAGAGCGAGATTTCCCAGGTGAAGACATTCTAAATGGAATACAATGAATAGGGACTGACAATTGAACGGAATTGCAGTGGCTATGAAACTTTGTAACTTCAACTCATATTTGGGACCTTACCTCTTTTGGAAGATCATGGAGTTTGAGAAAAGATTGGGAATGCAGTGAGATAGGCAAAAGGAGGGAAGCAGGACACTGATAGTGATTCAATGATAAATACTCACAACTGATTTATTTTTAATCTTTATTTCTGTCATCTAAAAGTAGACACTGTGCTATAAAAGAAGTTTATAATGAACTTGCTTTCTTCCAGTAGCTGCTGAAAATCTTACTACAATGATGCCTTTAACCTCATCAGGTCAGTATCTTTCACAAAACAGGCACTAATTTTTGTTACCAGTACAAGATGAAGGAAAATAAGACTTTCTGTTGAGTTCATATAGCTTAGTAAAGCTGCCCTGGCTGTAGCTGGGGCTCAACTGCCAGGGTCCATTCAGTGATAATTAGCTGCCTTCACCATTTCTGACTATTTGAGAAAGCAGTGAGTGATCTGAAGTCTGTACTAAAGCTCTAAGAGCTTTATTAGTGCATCAAACCAAAAGCTGAGTCTCCATTACCCATCTGAGGTTCACACTGAAGATTTTGCAGATTTAGGGAGGTGGATGAGGTGTGGGAGTCCTACTCTCATGCTGTGGTTACTGATTTACTGAACAATATCGACAGAGAGACTTTCCTTCCACTATCCCTGGAAGATTTACAACGGCAAGATATGAAGCAGACAAAACTCTTTGGTCTCACAAACCTGCCAAAATTCAGCCAGAGAGCTGAACTGTGCAATAAGTGCTTAGTAGCACTGCATGCAGGTAGTCACATACAAACAGCAAATAAATCATCCCATGCATGCTCTCCAGGGCAAGGACCAGACCAGGAGCTGAGCAACTGCCTCTATGAGTATAGGAGACAAGTATTTATTGATATTCTAATTACAGCCAGAGTAATGAAAGAGTTAGTATTAATCTGGTTACAGGCCTACTAATGTGTATAGTCCAAAGTGTGCAAGTACTACAGTTATTCCCAAAGGTACAGTTTAAACTACTAGCATACAATTTTTTCTCCTATCTGTCCCTGCCTCTGGTATGGTACTCAATGCTCCCCTGAGTCCCAAGTTCAATGTTGCTAATCATCCTCAAGCCAAAAATTTGGAGATGGGGGAAGGTTCCAGAGGAAAGGGGAAGGGATTTGGGAACTGTCAGCACCCCGCACTGCAATGGCAACAATATTCCTAGTGTGAATTTCTTCTGCCTTGGTCTCGGGTCTGCTTGAGGTGATTTTTCTATGTTTTTTAATATTATCTGCTTCCTCGTTCTTTCTGTTTCAGTCCAAATGTCACGATATACCCAACTTTTACCACATATGATACATTTACATCTGCTGTATGCAGGGTTATGGCTCTGTTGACCCTAAAACCATTCTTTCCCATCTCAACATGTTACTTCAATGAGATTTTGGAGTAATTGTGCTTATATCACTACTGCCTCTGTCACTGTCCTGTGTTTTCCTGTATGGATTTTTCTGTCAACCTGTCAAGATGTAGCTCCCTGATAACTGTTTTATTAGAGCTGTTTGCTCATGCATGCATCTATGTTTTAAGTCTTAGAATGCTTCATTTCTTCTAAATTAGTTATCCTGTAGTAAATGTATAGACAGAAATGCTGATAGACATATCTATGTGTACAACTCTTTGGAAACCTCTGAAGGCACGGATTAAGCTTTTTTTGCTGCAGTAGCTGTGTAAGAACAGTCCATCCAGCTGCACCCTCCCTGCTGTCCTCTCTCTCTGCCAAAGTGTCCTTAAATTTTCTGACACAGAATGCACTGTAAAAAGAATGGCCTAGTTTAGCTTAATAGTATTTGATAATACGCATGTTTTGATTGAAAATTGGTAGGAGATCCTACTGCAAGTTTGTGCACCAGGTCTAGGAAAGCAGTAGCACCTAACAAAAGTATGATGACCATAGGTGATGGCCAGAGGTCAGCAATTTCTGCCCACAAAACTGATGGATGACAATCTATAGAGAAAGCCTTACTACATCTCTAACTTTATTCCTTCTGGCCCTTCATCTTATAAACTGAGGATGTTAATAAATATGTAAATACAGGATGCATTATATGTAGTGTCATGGGGATTGTTTTCAGCTGAAGACATCATCATCCTACTCACATATTTGAGTCTAATTCAAAAAGGTTGAAGTAGTAAACAGGAATGCTAACGTAAATTCAAAGAGGAAAAGAGAAAAGGTTTTTGGGAGCTGGAAATGCCAAGTGCATTCTCAGTGAAGTGGAACTTCTGTTGGAGCAATCACAAATACACATTCCATTTTTCCAGACTCTTTTGCAGTTTATTATCACTAACACAAACCTGTTTATTTACCTAGGCATTTGTTCATGTGTAAATATGTACACACACAGGTATGTGTGTATATATATATATCTATGTAAAGAGACAAATGCTAGATAGGTATGAGGCTCCCAAGTGATTCGCTGAGCAATGTTATTTGTGCGAAACTGTATGCAGATGCCTTTTAGTACTAAGTTGTCATAACTTGTCTTGTTTCAAAAGATCCCACGAGTTTAATTACAAGTTCCCTGACACCAGCTTCGGATCAGAACATTTACATACCAGGGCAGCACAGAAAGCATTGCTCTTATTTCAATGGGGGGAAGGTGGAAGGAGGACAGAAATCTTTTTAAGTTATTGAAACACTTGGGTTTTACGCAATTTTTTCCTATGTTTATTGTGACACTTGAGCTTTGGGACCAAGCCGCTCAAGCTGGCACTATGATATCATTATTTGGAGTGTGGGGGGCAAATAATGCAGATATAAAAGGAGATTAACTGCTGATAATTCTGCCCAAGCAATTTCAGAAGTGCTCCCAGAGACTAAGAAGTTGAGTTCTAACCTTGGGTTGTGTTTGTCCAGGTTCAGGACAACTCACCATGAGCAATTCCTCAACAACTGCAGGTGAGTAACTGTGTGTGTGGAGGAGCAAAGAGGTTACATGGAACAGTCTGAGACAGCAGAATTGCACTGCTCATGTACAGCCTCTTCTCACAGCCTTCAGTCCTCATATTCCATCCCTGCAAGGGCGGGATATGCAGGTTTACCTTAGACTCAGGAGACCTCTTCAAAGAGAAGGGACTTCTAAGACTGTACATGCTACAGGAATGCTGTACATGTTACATATGTTGATGTACACATTGACACTAATGCTGGCTTCTCTTTTTTTCCTATTATTTCTTGAGCTTTCTGAAGAAAATTTTAAAAAAAAAAAATTAAAAATGAAAAAGCAAACTGTTAGCAAACTATGATTTCCAATGGACAGAAAGCTGAAGATGTTTGAATCTTTGAAAACATCCTCTAGCTTTCTTACATGGTGAAATATATATGACATCTACAAGCAGTGTAATACGTTCAAGTATTATTGTTTACTGCCCTTATTTAGTTGAATATAGCATTTACAGGGCAATTTAGGGTAATTTGCTTTTTAAAAGAGAAGTCAGAATGTTTCAGTAGGAAAAGTTGAATTCTTTATATCCAGGAGGTGGCAGTGCTGTTTAGTTTTCTGAGTTGAATAAATCCCGAATTTATCATATTGTATGTAAACAATGTTTTCTTGCCTGTTGGGCTTGTGCAAAACCTGTTCTTAGGTTATTGGCTGGAATTTTTGCTCTGGGTCTAGAAGGCACAGTTTTGTCTCTGCTCATCTGTGGAAATTCATTCACTGGCTGTGTCACCTCCAACACTTGACTGGAGTGTGTTTGGTTCATTTTAATTACCAGCTGGATGTAAAATGGCAAATCCTCTGCCTTTGTAACATTTGCATCGCCAACACTGAGAGTGTTTTGTAAAGCACTCTGAAATGCTACAATACATCCAAACCAATGTTAGTCTGTGACACACAGTACTATATCGTACTTAATCTGATTACAAAACTAACAGCTTTATGGGAAGAAAAAAAATATGTATATGAAAAAGATGAAATTTTACAGGTTACTATTTTTCCTTCTTGCATCAGAAATTTTGACCTTTTCCTTTAGGCATTTATTGAAGTAGAGACAAGGAACTGTGTGAATAGTTCTATAGAATTTAATGCAATTTTAAGAATTCTGAGATTAGTAGTTATCCAAAGCTTATTTTAGCCTCATGTTTCTGTTCACTTTAATAGAACCTACTTGAATTCTACAGATGTCTAATACCAAAACCCTCTAAAGACTAAAAGAGCATGTTTGCAGTAGATGAGCATTTATGCTCTAGGAAAAGACTGTTAGTAAGCTCTACAATTTTAAGGATCTGCCCATGTATTCTTCTTGCAGAAATTTGCTCTTAACTTATGCATTTAATTTGTAAATCTGAAAACAATGTGGTTCCTGATAATTCTTGTTTCCAAACCTAATCTTAAAGGCTATTGTTTTTTAAGATATGCTAGTTAAAATATCAGATTCTTTAGCATGATGAAGTGCAACATTGTGATGTGTTGAAGTTGAAGAAATGAAATTAAATTGCATTTACCTAAACCCAGAGATTTTTCGCTGTTGTTTAAACCAAAGTACAGTTTTCTCACATTATTCGAACATAAGAAATTGGGAAATATCATTTATTATAATGCATAAAGTGTAATGTCCTATATATTTCACCATATTTGTATAAAGGAAGAAAAAGGGAATTCATAGACATTTTCAGCCCTACTTCAAGCTTAGTTTCAAAAAAATATTTCACTTCTGAGATCTTTCTCCATTCTGTGCTGAGTTTATCTTTTTAGGGTGTGATATTTCATTCCAAGCTTCTAAAAATGCAGTTTTGTAACACACTATAGAGTGGTTGATTTGATTTGTGGTAAAGTAACCAAAGGTAAGTCAATTTTCTTTTGTAGTGAGACTGCATTATTGCTGTGCTGTTATTGCTCTCATCTTTATTATTCCAGCTGAGTGTCTGCCACCTGCTGAACTCTGTGCTGATGGTGTAACCTGCATTAGTGAAGATTTCTTTTGTGATGGAGTCTTGAACTGCCCAGATGGTTCAGATGAATCTGAAAAAAGATGTGGTAAGAATGTAAACCCCTGTAAATCAATTTTCTTAAACGTGATTAAAACTGTCAGTAGTTTGTAAATAGTTTATGGGCAATAAACTGCACCGTGAAGTCCAAAGCATTTCTACTAAAAACAATAACTAGAATGCTTTTTAAAATCTTTATCTTGCAAGTGGAAACAATTTTCTTTAAAATTCTTACTAATGAAGAATATGCTTAATAAATAATGAAATATTAGAATCTATTGTAATATAACATTATATAAAATTTTGCTTACTATAGAAATATTAATAATATAAATATTATGTAAATTATAAAATAATATACAAATTTGATATGAAGTTGTGCATCAGCGGCATCAATGTCCAGACCAGATGACCTCCACAGGTCCCATTCAACCTCAACCCTTCTGTGATTCTATGAAACTCTTACAGACCTGAAACCCCATTGGTTTTTAAGTTTTATCCTGTTTTTATCCTGCTGTGCCAGTCCATTTGCTTGCCTTTATCTTATCTTTGAGTATTGTGTCCATTTCTGGGCCTCTCACTACAAGAAGGATGTTGAGGGACTGGAGAGGGTCCAGACAAAGGCAATGAGGTTGGAGAACAAGACATGAAGAGCAGCTGAGGGAGCTGGGGGGGCTCAGCCTGGAGAAGAGGAGGCTCAGGGGGAACCTTATCATTCTCTACAGCTCCCTGACATGAGGGTGTAGCCAGGTGCAGGTCGGGCTCTTCTCCCAGGCAAACAGCGACAGGACAAGAGGAAATGGCCTCGGGCCATGCCAGGACAGATTCAGGTTGGACTTTCAGGAAGAATTTCTTCACAGAAAGGCTTGTCCATTACTGGAACAGGCTGCCCAGGGAGAGGGTGAGTCACCATCCCTGGAGGTGTTCAAGAAAAAAACAGACGTGGTCTGGTTGACAAGGTGGTGATCGACCAAAGGCTGAATCCGATGACCTTGGAGGTCTCTTCTAACCTAAATGATTCCACTCTGATTCCATCCGACTTCCTGGTTTCCCCAATAAACTTTTTGTGCAGAGCAGTCGGGCCTCTATGTAGCAATGAATGCTGTGAAATTTCACCAACCAAGGAGTTACCGAACTGCTGTGCAGCATTTTGCCGGGGAGGCACGTGGGTTAACGTTGCCTGCATTGCTCTCCACAGCCTCAGCTCTCAGTTAAAAGTCTGTCAAGTTGTCTTGCAAAGAGAACATTGCAAATGTTTTAGGAGAAGTGGGAGCAATTAACTCCCTGAATGTTTTGTTCGCTTGTTTGTTTATTTAAATACGCAATTTGGTGCTAGAAACCTGGAAAGCTTCTTTCCATTCTGCTGTGAGAAGAGGAAAGCAGTGGGGGCGGTCTAGTTCGAGCTTTCAGAAACATGTGAAATTATGTGCTCTAAAAACAAGCAAGCAAGTAAAAGACCAGTTACAATTTTAAAGACTCTGAAAGCTTGTTCCTGAAGGTTTGTGACTAGCTGACCCCTTCTGTCGTAAGTGTAAATTTCTTCAGAAAAAAAGAAAAGAGAATTGCAGACCTGCATTTTTTCACTTTTTTCTGAGCGCAGTCAGCTCGGAAGCGAGACTTAGCTGAACATTTTGAGGAAAATATCCATCAAAATACTTCAGTGGTACATCCACTGAAACACAGCAAAATGCCTATTAATCATAACAGCTGCTTCTATCTAGATCATAATAATGATTGGCTCTGAATTGGTCCTTCTACAGATGAGGAAATCAAAAGGTCCTAAGGCTCACCTAGACCTTAGTTCCATGGAAAGCATTAGGTAATGTAACCCCACAAAGTTATTTAGTCATTCATTTCTACCATCATACCTTTTTTTGAGACAGGGATCTTATTTGGGGAATTTATTTTATTTTGTTGTATTGTATTGTATTTATTTATTTTATTGTTATTTTATTTATTTATTTTATATTTTTATATTTATTTTTATTTTATGTATTGCTAAATAAGAAAAGTGAGATTCTTATATTCATAAGTCGTATTATACATCTCATAAAATGAATGTTTTTTACTTACTATCATAGAATCACAGAATGGCCTGGGTGGGAAGGAACCTTAAAGATCCTCTCATTCCACCCCCGTGCCATGGACAGTGACACCTTCTGCTATCCCACATTGCTCAGGGTCCCATCCAACCTGGCCATGAACATTTCCAGGGACGTGACATCCACAGTCTCTGAGCAACCCGTTCCAGATTTTTTCCTAATATCTGATCTAGACCTGCTCTCTGTCAGCTTTAATCCATTGTCTCTTGTCCTGTCACTCCAGGCCCTTGTAAATGGCCTCTCTCCATCTCTCTTGTAGGGTCCCTTAAGAGAAAGGACACAATTAGGTAACCTCAAAGCCTTCTTTTCTCCAAGTTGAGTAATCCCAGTTCTCCCAGCCTTTCCTCATGGCATAAGAACTCTATCCCTCTGATCACCTTGGTGGCCTCCTCTGAACTTGTTCCAACAGGTCCATGTCCTGACTAGGTCTGAATTTACAAGTTTCATCCACATTTTATTGAAGATGTTACATTCATAACTGTTAGATATGACAGAATTGAATTGGTTTTATATATTGGTAGATACAGACAAAAATAAGCTCAAATACTTGAAGTAAAAGCTGTATAGACATAACTCAGCCATGCCTTGGAGGCTACACAGTGGTTTAAGTTATGAATTGTGCTTGACTAGAGTTTTTCAGCTGAGCCATAGATTCTTATGCACAGGGCTTTTGGAACCGATGTGCATATCTCCCCAAATCTCTACCAAATATGAGTTGTGAATGCTCTGCCCCTTTGTAACTGAGGATATTATTCCTCAATCAGCATGTTAACAGTCACTAAAGAATGTGCACAACTGAGCTGAAAAATTCAGAATGTGCTTACAAGTAAAAACAGAATGTCATAGGGAAACCAGCTGTAGTTTCAGTCCACTTCAGAGAGCTGGGTGATTTCCCCCTGTCCATCTTCACTGACGCCTGGTATCTCAAAGCAATTGGTCAGCTACCATTAGTGCAGCAGTTTTGGCTCATAACCTTACAGAAGTGAAATTCTGGCTGGAGGACAAATTGTTGATCCGTGTCTCTTTTGTTACATTTTCAGTCTTTTCTATCCAAAACTTCAGAGCTTCTCTAATTTTATGTATTTAAGTTTCTTAGCAGTTTTTATAAAACCAGTGGAATTAGTGATAAGAAGCTGGATACACATTTGGGATACCTGCCAATTTTTCTACCTCTTTAATTTTTCACTTTTGTCCCATTCCTAGAGAAACTTTATTTGGTCACATGAAAGCTAAAATTGCATAGATTTTCAGTTCTTCAGAGTTTCACAATGAGATTTATGACCAGTTCATAGTTCATATTGCAAGTGGTCTTGCATACACAAGAGTCGTCCTTTAAAAAATTTGATTTGGTTTTCATCTTGATTATTATTCCCTCTAATATTTCTGATTTTATAATATCTTAATGGCTTAAAAATATAGGATTAAAAAGTGAATTTTAATCATCTCTTAGATTATACAGGGTTCAGTAAAATCTTAGATTCTCAGCACAGATTCAGGCAACCAAACACCTTTTCTTTTTCATTTTATTGATTAAAATTATCTTGAAAGGTTTCTTTCTGTCTCTGCAAGGCAGTGCAGAAACAAAAGGCTTCACAAAAGTACAGCTAGCAATTTCAGTGAAAGGGTCTCTAGAGAAATATAACATCTGAACAGCAGCTACTAATAATGACTGGCATTGCTGTAAAGCAGCCATGTAGCACGTAGGGGCAGGGAAGGGGAGACTGGAGGCTGATCCCAGGAGGGGTTTCTGCAGACTCTCTGCAGTTATTATATGTCTGGACTATCATTTTGTGATTACCCTCCTCACAGCATCACTACAGCACTGGGAGATTAATCACAAAGTAACGAACTGCCCTTGGTAGAGAAAGGGCCTGACAAGTGAAATATGTGGACTTGATTTGACCAGTTTTGGGAGCTTCTCCCTGAAATTCAAGGCTAACAGGATGAAGCCCTCATAATGCCCCATGTAGGGAACATTAGTAAAGAGAAATGGACAGCAAGTTGCATGTTGGGGAAGCAGTGGAAGTGGTTCCTACAAAGGATACCTTAGGAGAGAAACTGCAACTTTTCTTTGGGCTCCAGGAAAGGGCAAAAATGAGATGATTTCCATGCCCCTGCCCGTCTTTGACCACAGCTGCCTCCTCTCTGCAGGGAGCAAGCACTGGGAAGCTCTCTAGGGAAATGGGACCAGTCCCTGCTTTCTTCTTATTCCTTCCTGAGACACTAAGCCCTGACTATTGCTAGGCTGTGAATGAGCTGCCTTAGGACCTTTTCCAGAATCTTTCTGTCCTCTTTCAATTTACTAACTGTCTCTTAAGAGATAAGAAACAAAGAAAAGGGAACAATAAGATAAGAACAATAATAATAAAAATAGGGGACTGGAGCATCTCTTTTAGGAGGAAAGGCTGAGGGAGCTGGGACTGTTCATCCTTGAAAAGAGATGACTGAGAGGGGAACCCATCCCTGTCTGTCAGTGACTGCAGAGAAGGGTCAGAGCATGGACCAGGCTCTGCTCAGTGGTGCACAGCAATGGGATAAGAGGCCATGGGCAAAAACTGATGCCCAGGGAGTTCCATCTAAGCATGAGGAAAAGCTTCTTTCCTGTGCAGTGATGACACACTGGAACAGATCACCCAGAGAGGGTGTGGCATCTTCCTCACTGGAGATGTTCCAGAACCACCTGGATGCAATCCTGTGCCATGTGCTCTGGGAGGATCCTGCTTGAGCAGGGAGGTGGGAGCAGATCACCCACTGTGGTCCTTTCCAATGTGACCCATTCTGTGATTTTAACAGAAATTAATGACCAAACACTTGTCATTGATTTTATTAGAACAGTAGGCTTATCTTTTTTATTATTGTCAGTACTATAAGATTCCTTTTAGCATAAGTCTTACTTGGTAACAGTGCCACTTTTTTGTACTCTTCATTGATAACAAGCTAGGCACTTTCCTTCTCCTCATACTGATTTTCTTCTTCTCATTGGTAAGGGCAGGAAATACATGAATTAAAGTGGAGAGAAAAAGTACTTCTATACCAATACCCAGCTCTAATGCAAATATAGAATAACTATCATTCATGAAACTTTACTCTCTATATATTTAAAATCTTATGTGTTCTGTTTTCCTCTCAAAGATTGCAAAAGGGAATGTGTTTCTATTTCAGCTCATGCATTAGCCATATTGGCAAAGTTTGTTCTGCACAGTCTTTACTAACAGCATATAGCTGGCTGAAACAATGCTTAATTTTTATATTGTGTTTATTACAGTGGTAGGCACAAAGAATGTTATATTTATAAAATGAACACACAAGGAGCCCCAATTTATTCTTTTATATATCATTTCCCAGAGGAGGACTATGCTCAATAAAATTCCAATTTAATTTTCAATACGATTGATTATTCGTAATTTGGACAGTCATTATAGGTATGATTTCATTTCTGAAATTAATGAAAAGCTCTATCTAAGTTCTGATCATCTGCCTCAAATTGATGAACTTGTCCTTACCTCTCCAGATAATCACGTGTGGTACAGATTTTATCCTTATGTGAAAGCTCTATGATACTTTTTAAACAACTGAAGAAAAAATATCATTAAACAGATTCCTAACCTAATGTTCAAGAGATGCAGCAAAAGGTTCAGCAGTTCTTCTGTGTCTGCTGAAATAAAATAACTCTACACAAATTATCATTTCCAATCTCGCTGAGGCTTGAAAATATTTTTTTCCCCGAAGTAACTGGTTTTTAAAGTGAAGAACTTTCATAGAATGGAATAGCAACACCAAGGAAACAAAACTAATAAAAGTCTTTTGAAAAAATAGATGATGATGGATGACATTTACCTCAGCTGAATGAATTTGATAGCTGGCAGGAAACTTGGGAGATCCACTTATCTCTCGAGTACTCAGTATTATATAAGGCAAGAAACTAGGAAGATCATAAAAGTAGAGATAACAATAGTCAACCATATCCCTTTTTGCTTTTATTCGCATGATATAAAAATGTCTCTGGTAGTGCAAACACAGTTTTCTGCTTTAAAGTAGCTGTAGATAAGAACTGGTAAGGGAAGACCCTGTTTCCTTATAAAAGTATAGTATAAAATGAAAAAGAAAAAAAATTGGATTAACTAAATCCAGTTGTTGGATTTGAATTATTTGGATTGGTTTAGACTAGTTTGGATTAATTGAATTGTGTCTAATTTAAAAGTGAATTTTCTGTACTGCTTTTCTTCTCATATAGTTCTTTGAGATCAAATAGTGATAACAATTAAGAATGGGTGTAAGTTGATAGCATATTTTATTTTGTCTTCCTATTGTTTGCAAAGTATTTCCAAGGTAATCCTTGTAAACCAAGGTCGCCCTCATCTTGGATCTAGTTCTGTTTTTCAAATGTCATTCTGACAAATGTTCTTCATTATATCTTTACAGCTGCAGTTTGTGATGGAAAATTCATGTTGACTGGCTCCTCTGGGTTTTTTCACTCTATGAATTATCCAAAGCCATATAATGCAAACATCATTTGCCAATGGATAATAGTGTAAGCCATTTTCCAGTAATTTTATACCTAACATTTTTTTGATTATGAGGTGATATTGTTTCCTGCACAATAGTCTTCTGCCATTTGCTTTTATTCCCAAATACTTCAGCTTAGGAAATATTTAATACCACTTTCTCTTTATATTTATGTAACTCTTCTTTTAAAACCTTCATGCATAAGATCCATAACTCTACCAGTAATTTTGCCACTTACAAAAATTCTTAGGTATGATTTTGAGAAATCTTTTGTGCTATATACATCCAGAGGAACATAAGTGTAAGCTCAAAATAAATCATATAACTCAAAATAATTGCAAGATTTCTTTTCAAAGTATTGTATTAAATAGTAGTCTTCGGGTAATGGTTTTATATGATGTAACTGTTACTAATAGAAGGTATTTTCAATAATTCTCTTGTCATTTAGGGATATAGGCGTCATCTGGGAGTTAAGAGTACATGTGTTCCTGTGTAATTTTGGAATATGTTTTAGAATTGCATAGTTAGCATTTGATATAATAGAACCAAACACCTTTTAAGCCTTAGGTACAAGAAGTAGAATTTTTTTATCAAGGATATATACCTGCAGACAGGGACAACTACTTGATTTTTACCCTCTAGATCCACTTCTTAGGCCAAGAAGAAAAAAAGATGGCTATATAATGAATCTATATAATACTATATAATAAATCTATAATAAACATATAATAGTGTTATATATATAAATATATAACACTATATAATAAATCTCATCCTAAAGTACATGTCTTAAAAAAATTAGATTATCACAAGTTAGGCAGTCCTAAAAATCCCTCCTATGGCAGCCAATTCAGAAGTTACTGCTTTGAAAGGCAGTAATTCTTATTATGGTTTTGTAATAACGACTGTTCTTTGAGAAGTATTAACTTGGTGGAAGAGTTTCAAAGGAGATTAAGGAATTGCCTTTAAAATTGGAAAAGGTTTGGACTTTTCATTCCAAAGTCTCCTTTGAAAGTGCTGGGCATTGATTTTGTTCAGAACTTCCATCTTCACCTTGAAGTCCCAGTTTTCCGTCTGTTTAGTACATTTTTTTTTCTCATCTTCAGAAGTATCATTCGCCAGTAATTACTGGCAAAATCTGGCTTTAAAATGCAAGTGTGTCCCAGGAAAAGAGCAAGGTTTTGTCCTTCAGAATATAAGTCTGACTTGTTCCTCACTGCACCTTGTTGCAGAAGTTGAGCACGGTAAATAAACATGACTCAAGTGCCCTCCTTCCTTCTAAACTGTTAATATTGCTCCAAGTGCTGCCGTAGCTGCAAGAAGCACTGTATTAGGTAAATATCTGTACCAGACATGTAGCTAATAAAATCTTCATTTTGGAAAGAATCATGAGCAATTGCTAATATAGCAGAGGTTCTGCAGATATTTGTAATTACAGATTGAACAATTTCAAAAACAACCATCTGAATTTATTTTCCACTTATCTGCTTTAAAAAAATCTGGCAACACTGACAGTAAAGACCTGAGATACTCAATGTGGTGCTCAAATTTTGTCTTTCTTTCAAACAGAGTTGTTTCTATGAGAGAACCTTTTGGGTTTTCCAGTAACCTATGGTTTTTATTATGTCTATAAAAATGTGTTAAAAGGCAACCTATAATAGGTCCAAGATTGGATTTTTCCTGTGCCTGGCTTTGTCTAGAAATATTTCCCCATTGCCTTTTAGAAGAGCTTTTGCATTTTCACCCCATTTAACTCCAAATGAAGATCCAATCTCCTCTCCTTCTAAAAGAAGATATTTCCCTGAAAGTTTAGCTTCCTCAAACTTTTAACTATGTTTTGCTCTTTTCTAACCAAGGCTGTTTCTTCCCTCTGGAGAAATATAAAACAACAACAAAGGAATTTAAAAAGGCAAAAAAAATTAAGTATTTACTTCACACTTCTCTACTAATCATTACTGATAAGCACCAGTAGATTGCTGTTAAGAGTCTATTTTCATTGAGTCCCTCAGTTCCAGAAAAAAACAAACAGTGGTAGTTAGGCTGATAGTGATAGTAGTGTTTTAGAATTTGGACTACCATATATGTCTAGTGGAAAGGAAATGAGAGAACTAATTAAGTATAGATTACTCAAACAATATACCTCCAGCAAAATAAAGCCAAGAATTTTTTACACTTTGCTTCAAGTGATTTTCGTTATTAAACTTTCTGTGTGATGGTTTGGATTTATAACACTTTCCCAAAGAGTGGGTTTGACATCATTAAATCTGTATGAAAATCCCGGTTTTGTCATAAGAGACAGTGTTTAAGGCATTCAGGAGAGAGATTTTTGGTATCTTGCTATTCATACTGATATCTTGATACTATTTCTCTGGCCGTGGGAAATCTACCTAAGCAGTGAGATGGTATCTAAGAGTAACATGTATGAAAAAGTGATTGTAATTCAGTGAGATGCAGAGAACAAAAAAACTCAACCAAAACCAACCAAAAACTGATTAGCAGATTCTAGAGTTTAGAATATTCTATTTCTAGAATGTATTTAACTCTAGTGAGTAAAGGTGTATGTGACTGTTTCAAAAGATATGCCAAATTCCTTTAGCAATTTTACAAGCCAAAACTTAGACAAATAGCTCATCTTGATTAATAATCTTGATTAATATAATTCTATGTTGCTTCTGAATTCAACATCATTCAAACACTCAATAACTTCAATGACTTTACTACAGTCGAAAAATAGATTTTCAGCTTTGTGTTTATTTTTCTCTTGTTGCCTTAGAGTGCCTCAAGGGTTGTCCATTAAACTGAACTTCACTTCTTTTGAAACGCAACCTTATGCAGACACATTGGATATTTTTGAAGGATTAGGACAAAACAAGGTTTTAAGAGGTAAGTTTATTTTTCAGCTAATAATAAGTTTCCATTAATAAAACCTAAGTGGTGAAATAAGCATTTTGAGGTATAAAAAGTTGCACATATATGTTTAAGAGGAAGACTGAATCTGTGTAAAGTTACCCTTTTAGAAAATTAATCTCAATATACATGTCTGCCCTTACATTTGATCAGACAAATGCTTCCCTTATACATTAAGAAATTTCCACTTGTGTTTTAAGATCTTACTTAAATGACAACTTCATCAGCCTCATGGTCTTGTGGGGTCCATGTTTCATTGGAAATATATTGACAGAGGTTCCTGTAATATCACACACAGTAACAAAAAATGAAAACATCTAAACTGAACTGTTGGGAGAAGCGCTATGAAACTCCCCGAAAATCACTACAATGGCACCTTTTTTTGGATCTTGAAATACTGATAATACCTTATCTCTGTCTTTATACTCCAGAATATAGAGAGATAAGTCAGACAGATACAGTATTATTTATTCTTGTTTTTGGAAGCAGGTAGGGAATGGCAAAGCAAAATAGTAAAAGACTAGCTGATATCGATGTTGATGGATATGAGAGATGGAATATGCAGAATATTTATGTCAGCCAAACAGCTACGTTCTTCAGGGCATTGAAACTATTGCAGCAGGATCACAGTGCAACAGGGAAAACCTTCCTCAACATCCAATAAACTAATCCACTGTGATTTTGTGACAACACTGGAGATTTTAATGTGCATGGGATTGTTTTCTGTCTGACTAGGTGGTTTTTTATTTGTTTTCAGCTTCTCTGTCAGGGACCAGTCTTGAAACAATTTACATTTTTTCCCATGAGGCTACCGCACAGTTTATGTCCGATTATTCAGAGAATTATAATGGATTTAATGCAACGTACACTGCATTTAATGCAAGTGAACTAAACAGTAAGTGTTCTTTGTGTGTGTATGTTTGTTTGTTATGCCAAAAGTTTGGTGAATCTACATTTTCAGTTTGACAAAATGGAGGTGGAAAGGAAGCAGCATTTTCTGGCCTTCAGTCCACAAACTACATCCACTTAAAAAAATTTCATACTGTTTTAAAGATCAAATAAATGATTTCAATAAAGCCATTCACAGGTTTACAGGCCTGTATCCACCTGTAGGGAGATGTCTGACAAAGCTCCTCTATTTAAACAAAATTGTGTCCATACCTCCATCAGATTCCTCTCAGCGAGTTTGTTCACTAATTAATACCATTAAATCATTGACCACAATATCTTTACAAAAAAACATTCAGAACAACATCTAGAAATAATATTCATGAAAATACCTGCTTCAGTAAATAGGCCTTAGGAAAAGTCTGGATGCAGTAAATACGCATTGACAACAAAATGCAGCAATACAACCTTTGGTGGTTGGACAAGTGAAGGCTTCCTCAGCTGCTCAATTTGGAGCAGGAGGTGAACAGGGATGTGGCTGGGATGGGATGTGCTGCAGGAAGCATCCAGAGGGCCAGCAAGCTCCTGCCATGTGGAAGCCCTGCCTGACCTGCATTTCAAGGCACCATGGATAGACACAAACATCATGAGAACAGAAGTGATGAGGAGGCTACAGCAAAGACATGTGAGGAGCAAATGAGAAGGAGGAAAGGGGCATCCCAGGGGCATGGAAAACAGCACTCAGCTCTAATGGTGAGCCCTTTCTGCTGGAGCAATCCAGGCCTTGGCAAAGAAAAGAGGAAAAGAAGGATCAGAAGTGAAGACTGGTGAATGAATGAAAGGGTATGTAGGGCCACCCTTCAAAAATAGAATTTTGTTAACAAAAAAAAAAAATATTTTGTATACAAATAACACTTTTATTTGAGTAATTCTGCTGCATTGCGTAAAGTGGAAATAGAGTCACTGTGGGCTGGTTTACAAACATATTTAAAAATTTACATTTTTCATCACTCATTCTAGTGTAATTCTGAGAAAATACTTACCATCTCTGTCATCTTTTATTTACTAGCAGTTCTTATTCACAGATTATGAGAAAATCAATTGCACTTTTGAAGATGGTTTTTGTTACTGGATGCAAGATTTAGATGGTGATTCAAACTGGGACAGAGTTCAGGGTCCTACCTTTCCCTTGATGAGTGGTCCTGAATTTGATCATACATTTGGCAACTTGTCAGGTAAGATCAAAAAATTGTGGTTTGAAGATTAAGGAAAAACTTGATTTAGCTTATATCACTGCATAATGAATTCTTCATTGTGGATTCTTCTTAATCCTTTTACTAGGGTGTCATTTTCTTCTGCCATAAAAATGAGTCAGGGCTGCCAGGCAAAACATTTTATGTTACTGATTGCCATCTTGTGGAAATATACTAAAACTAAAACAAGAAATAATGGAATAAGTAAAATTATTAAAGTGTGAGGTACTGAAAATTTTCAATGCTATTATTACACCAAAATACCTAATCTGAGAAAGGAATTTCTACTTTGCAAAAATGTTATCAGTCAAATATCTGCATGTTTAACTTGAGGGGAAAAAATACAATTGCATATTAGGGGAATCACTTCTCTTTCATCCCTCTCTACAGATGGCATCCTCATGGTTGTCACAAAATAATTTTGATGTAAATGAAGTTGACTTGCAGTGTACATGAGGCATCTGTGTCCCCAGTTACTGCACAGCAAACAGACCAATTGTGCCAAACACACAAACACCCTAGTAATTGTTACAGTTAAATAATTTGATTGGCAGGGTGGTCATATCAAAAGTGAAGTTAATTTAAAGAGACAACACTGATAGGAATCGGATATTGAGTGTATTGTGGATTCTTACCCCAGAATTAGGCTCCATAAATTTTTTTTCTTGCTTCAACAATAAAACCAAACAATCACTTTCTCAGCTGATTTGTCAGTCCAGCTAAAACTAGATAAAATATAAATTGGATTCTGCAACGGTTATATGTATTCTATGCAAGACACATAAAAATTATTCAGCGACAACTGGGAAAATTGCAAATTGTTGTGAAAGGAGTTACTCTTGGGAAAAGAAAAAGATTATTCTGCACTTTATCAGGTAGAAATTATTCACCCCTCTCTGAGTAAATGCACATTTTCTAAACAATCTTCAGAACACTGATTTGTCTTCCCTCTTGGCTCCTAGAATGCCAATCAGATGATAGAACGTAACATCTGTTTAATAAAACACTAAACAATTATTTCTCTCTCTCTTGAAAATGTTAATCTATTTTAGGTGCTCTCTGTCTCTCTGTGCCAAGTCCAAGCTGACATATGTAATGTCCCTATGTGTAACGTTACTATTAGTTGCATATTTCAATTCTTCTGGCCTGTATTTTGAGTAAAAATGTGAATTGCATCAATAATATTGAGCTATTACAAAGCTTCAATGGTATTCTATTTGTTGTTCTCTGCTCTTAATACACACTCAGAGGTTGATTCTGAATGGTCAGAGAATTGATGAAACAAAGATAGAGAACTGTCACTTTGACTAAATGAAAAGTTTTTCCTTAAAGCTACACATCATATGTATTGTAATACTTTTTAAGTCAACACATGAATTTAAAAGCCTGGTTCAGATTTCAGACTAATTATCAGGTATCTCCCACATGAAACAGCTAGATAAGCTGTATAACTATAAATAACAGAATAGACTGTACGTAATTTAAATTATATAATTATATAATTATGTTTATTTGAAAATTCTATTAACATAGTATTTGCATATATACATATTAGATAGAAGAAAATCTGAGATTACACCCATGATTTGAATAAAGCAAGAATTTTATTTTAGAGTTGTCTAAGTTTGCTTTTCTTGTGACAAATCCCAGTGTTTCTGTGGCCTGGCCTCATATGGCAACAAGAGGTCCAAATTCCCAGCTGCAACGTATTATCTCAGAAAAAGCTACAAAGTCAATTTCACAAACAAAGGGGGGTTTTGTTTGTTTGTAATGCTTCACCTTGCTATAAAATATTCTCATAGTTGTTCTGTCATACTCTCACCACACAATCCAGATTTCCCATTGTTACGTGGATACAAATTATGAAAATGTCAGGAAATTCTTCTGCAAAATTACAAGCAATATCAAACAGGAAGACATTTTTAAAAACTGACTACAATTGCTGCCTTCACTAAATATACGGCAGGTTTCCCACTGACTTGAAAATTACCTGTTTTCCTTATCTAGTTCTGAGGAGTATCCAAGAAGATTAAAAGCTCAATTTATCATTGACTGATGAATATAACTTGAGAGAATCATGAATCTTCCAAATCATGCAACACTATCTGTGCTTGATATTACTTTAAATGTAAAAATTTTAATACAATTTTTTTTAAAAAAATTACTTCTCTCCTGGCTAAAGTGTGCTCACTATCTTGCAGGATTTTATATTTCAACACCCATCGGACTTGGATTCATAGAAGAGCAAGTCCGGATTCTGAGTTTGCCTTTGGTCCCTTCAGATGTATATTGTCTAAGCTTTTGGTATTGTGACATAATTCCTAAATTTATCCTTTGTTTAAGAATATACCCAAAGAGCTTTCTTTCATATAGAATATTAATCCAAGACAGCATACCAGCAATACCAGCCTGGTTCAGTTTGGAATTCCAAGATAAATTTCAGTTCCAGGCCTGAAGTTTAAGTCCTTTATACCTTTGACTCTTGCAGTTAGCTTTAATATTGGTTGTTGTTTGGTTTTTTTCCCCATACTTTATCCAATATTCATTTCTATATGAAAACAGTATTAAGAATCCCTGAAATGTTTTTTGTTGTGAAGATTAACTAGGCCTCTACAATGCCAGGTGTAATCTAAACATACTATTAGTTTTATTTTCATGATCTCTTCAGGTTAATCCTAATTTCAGAAAATACTATAAAATAAAGAGTGACTTTTTTGCATGGAATTTGAGTTTGTTCTAATAATACCAAAATTGCTTTTCTCCCTCTAGGTATTTCATGTACAGTGAAAATGTTTACCGTTTAAGAGTTAGCATAAGTGATGAGCATGGTCAGGAAAAGATCATTTTCGAGAAAGAAGGAAACTATGGAAACAACTGGAATTATGGACAAGTAAATTTAAATGAAACATCTGATTTTAAGGTTTGTTAAACTGCTTTTTTTTTTTCATATATTTTAGCTAAACTAATATCAGAGTTTTCTATGAAATAAACCCAAAGTTCCACAGCTCCAAAGATAATACTTAGTATTGTTTAAAAACGCATGCCATCAAAAAAAAAATATTAGCATGCAGAAGACTGGAATCCCCATTTGAATTCTCATACCCTCTTTTTGCTACTCTGGAATGTAAAGCATTAATTTTCAGGAAAGAGAAAACCTGATCATTGGCAAGGAACAATGAATGTTATCAGGAGAGCTTTCTACAAAACAAGAGTGTTCAAAGCTTATCAAAAACTGCTGTGGAATATAAAATCTCAATAGTGAGGGTGATGTGAAACACTTAGCCATGAGAAGATTTAAATTTAAACTGCTTCAGATTCTGAATCAGTGTTTTCACTAATTACTTATTGATTAATGCACTGAAAGTGTGTTGCAGATGGAAGTGGTTTTGAGACCACATGGTTAACAACTGACCTGACTTATCTGTAAATAAAAGGAGGAGATTTACTCCAGACAATTCTTTCAGCACCTCTCTTTTGAAAATAATTTATTTTTATAGGTATTTGGGATGGTTTGCCCTGCTACAGCAGTTTTGATTGATTTCTGGCAAGCACTGCCAGAAAGATTCATTTAATATCTGAGGAAATAAATGTATCTGTGACCTGGCTGCATCAGATTTCCAGGATATATGTAACCATGTGTGATCTCAAGAAGGTTGCTATACCTAACTCTATTCCACCAGCACTAATTCCTTGTTTGCAGGATTACTTTAAATATATGGATATTAAAGCACAGTAAAGAAAAAAATGAGATTCATTTCAGTTTTTCATACCATTAGTTCAGGAGAAGTTTGGGCTGACTAGCAGGGCAGAATTTGTTTTGAAAGTTACATGGATTTATGTTTAAAAATCAAAAGTATTGAATATTTTTAAATAATGGTCAAAAATTATATGAAGAAGCTATTACTTTCCTTAGAACGATCCAGTTTGCATTGTTCTGATTTATTTTTTGAGGAATTCCGTCTCTTCCCTGATGCCTTCCCCTGAGTGCAGCAACAGTGTAGCTTACAGGGGAAATAACAGCATTCAAGAAAAGACAGAATGGTAGAACATAGAAAGCTGAAAATGGTTCATTAAATGATAAAATTCTAATTTATTTCATTTTCCTGAACTTCAGGTTATTTTTGATGCCTTTAAAAGACGTGGTCCCAGCGATATTGCCGTGGATGACATTGGCCTGACAAAGGGAAAGTGTAATGAAAATAATTATGTAGAGCCAACTGTGATGCCAACTGTTGGTACCACCCCTTTAGTTCCTAGTAAGTAAACACTAAATCACAGTTGATTCCCTATTACTGTATTTGCATATGAGTGAGCCCGAATTTTCACCCTTCAGCTTTATAAAAACCTCTCTTTAGCATTATACAACTATCTTCAGGATAACATTCTAAGATCCAGTCCCATGCCTGTCCAGACAGGTTGTACACCTTGATCCAGACCCTCCCGGCTGCAGAGTCTTTTGGAGGAAAGCACAGGGGTTTGAGCATCCTCAAAATATTCCAATTTCACAGAGCTAGCCATGAAGACCTCCCAGAGAAAAATATGAGAAAATGCCTGTAGTCATCATTATAAATCTGTAAAACTTATACAAAAGAGAGAAGAAAGATTGCATATTATGTTAAACAAGTCCAAGCACATTCAAGTAAAAACCAATACAAATATAAATAGAGCTTCTGGAAAAATCATTAAAATATCTGATGGGGCTTGCTTTGTAATTTATTCTGAAAGAGGATGAAATTTTAGAAAAATTGGAAAAAAAAAGATTTTACAAAAGACCTATGGCTTCAAATCATTAAAATGAACACTGAGAATATTCCAGGACTGCCTCTTATTAGATTTAGTGTGCCTTTCAAAGCACAGCTGGTTGCTCTCTTGACAGCATATAGTAAATAAAAAGGGGTTAAAATTAAAATAATAGTAAGGCACAGTTTGTATTGTATTCACGTTGAAACACTGTATACTAATATTGTCATTCTATAAAGTCTGTCACCTCCAAATCTACTGAGTCAGGACAGTAAGAGAACAAAACCTTCTAAATTTAAGAGTAAAATGAAGTTTTAGAGCTCCATCATGAGACACAGGGAGGTAAAGTTCAACAAGGTGTGTCTGTCAGCAAAATTAAATTTTAATATTAGTAGTAATTTCAGCCATAGTTTCCCAAAATGAGTTTTGGAATTTAATTGCAGTTTTTATTAAAGTAATTTTGTGGAGAAGTGCTGATGTCTGCCCCTTCCAGCTATCCTTCAGGTGCTGTGGGTTAAGACACCTCACAAGTTAGCACCAGTCTATTGATTAGCCGTAGAACAGCCCTGTGGTAAATGGTAGCTGAGTGCTTCTGAAAAGCGCCAAAGAAATATCAAACTACAGACGTCTATCCAAAATATGGTGATAAGATTTTAATAGTAAAAAAAAAAGACATGATATTATGGCTTATAATTCCTTGTGAAAAAGATTACAGAGATCCATGATACAAAAGGACAGTCTAGGATGTTGCTGGGGAAAAAATAACTTGTTTTCATAACTTTGTTGGGACATGCTACTACATGCTATCTGTAACCTGATGGGAAAAAGAAAATGAATGTTATCAATCATCTTCAAAGAGGTATGAAATTACTTTGATGAATGTGTACAAGCTTACTGACATTAATGGTTTCACTACAAATGTCATGTCCGTAAACAAGACATGAAAGAATTTGAGCTGAGTCAATTCCTTTTACTAGAATTAGAGCTTCAGTACAAGTCACTGGCATCATTCACAGTGCCACAAAAGCTCCTTGAAACATAAAAAATATTTTTGATGGTGGCACAGGGAATTCCGATTTGCTTTTGTCTTTTGCACAAAACTGTCAGCTTACACTTTCATCTGAAACAAAGATTGCTTTCATCTTCATGTTAATTTATAACCTGTCTTTTAACACAAACAACAGTGTGGAAATGACAGTGTAGGTTCCACGCTAAACATGTGTATGTCAATATAAACTGAAGTTTTGGCCAAAGCACAGAGGAATTTATTTATGAATAGGTCATATAGAATTTCTAAAGTGTTGAGAAAATCGTCTGTTGTGCTCAACCAAGATTGTCGGTAATCAAACTATTTGGTTCTCTAATGAGTAACAGCTGTATGAATAACTTCATATGAATTTGTGTTTAATGAACACTGATTTTTTTTAAGATTTTTTCAAGGCATGAGTAAATTTAATTTCTTCTCTCATTTTTCCCTGGAAGAAAAAGATCCTTACTAGTCAAGACCAGATCAGATTTCACATGCTGTAATGTTCCATTAAAAAAAGCCAACTTTATCTGTTGTCCATCATATTTATACAAAATAATCCTTACTGTGAGCCATATGGCTGAAAATACATATACATAATATACTTATTAGTTAGGGTGGGATTGTGAACAGTTTCTTTTCCTTTTCAAGAGTTCAGCTTTTTGTGCTGGGACTGATTTGGTAAAATTGAAAGTTCTAGAAGATGGCTGTTGTGAGGAAGTTCAAGCTTTTCTTGTATTTATTTATTTTTTTTAGCTTCCTGCCAGTGAGATTCAGTGGTCAAACTTGGTAGGACTTGTAAATTATGCAGACTCCAACCAAGTGGTATGCAAACTTTGAGCCATAAGGGGTGGGGAGGAGAGAGTTAAAGTTTAGCCAATGTCTGAGAATTAAAAAAAAAATCTATTTTAATTGAAGGAATAAAACATCAGAAAAAAAAACAAAATAAAGAAGGTAAAGCTGCTTTGCTTTAATTATTATTTCCTGAAGCAAGTGGAGGAGCACTGTTCATTTCTGAATAAATTAATAACAAGAAACAAAAGTGGGAAAACACCAAAGTTCATTCTGATGGTTCATTCAACCATTCTGATGGCTAAAAGGAAAATAAGTAATATTTTTCAATATCAAGTAAAGCTTTTGAACATGGAGTTGACATATTTGGGATGTAAACCACCATCAAAATTATATATTGAAATAGATTATTGAATATATAAACTACAGTTACCTATGTCTGTGCATGTCAGCGCATGTAAATGTGTGTATGCATATCTACAGTATTTGCTTTTAAAGAAATTTTATTAATTTTTACCCCTAAGTACATCTACAGTTTTTTGACAAAGACATTTCCTATAAGAACAGTTAATGAAAAAGCAAATGGCTGTTTTTACCATTTACAAGGTTCAGCTGTCGAAGGTTTTGGGGTCCTGATGAAAATAAAGTAATGGTATAAGAGGTTTGGGGTTTTTTGCTGTAAGTTTACTTGCTAGGTGACAAAAAGAGCTTTAGACTTGAGTATCTCTGCTGGTGCTGCAAGAATAATTTCTCCACCAAAAGGGTGGTCAGGCACTGGAAGGGGCCACCCAGGGAGGTGGTGGAGTCACTGTCCCTGGAGGTGTTATGGAAACAGCTGGATGTGGTGCTCAGTGAATGGTCTGGTTGACAAGGTGGACAAGGTCTTGCTGATCAAAGGTTGGACTCAGTGATCTCAGAGTCTTCTCCAACCTTAATGATTCTGTAATTCTAAGATTGATCAGATAACAAGAAAGGCAAACAGGCAAAGTGCATAAATTAGTGATAATCTGGGGCCACTTACTCTCAACATTTCCTAGCTTTTTTTACTACTGTTCTAGTAAATGAGCCAGATGACTGTATCACATTCTTGCTCTCATATTTCTGTCATGTGCACAGCTTGCAGACCAACAATCATGAAAATTACTTTTACAAATTGTTGTTGTTACCGCAGATTGAAAAAGTAAGACAATAGGTTAATTCTGTTCTTTAAATGTTTTCTTTTTCAGCTGACTGTGGAGGGCCAGTCGAGCTCTGGGAGCCAAACAGTACATTCAGCTCTGCAAACTTTCCAAACAATTACCCTAACTTAGCTTCTTGTAAGTCATTCTTTCCCAAATCTTCAGGAGAAATTTTAACCTTATCAAAATAGAGATACTAAATCTGCTTTTCCAACTCAGATGCTGTCAAACAACAAAAAAAAGATCTAGGCTGTATAGAGTGGGATCTTTTAACCGCATTCTATATGGTACTGAGCAGAAGTTAAGGAAACATGTGCCAGTTGATTAAAAAGGGATGAAGACAAGCATAATCCAATGGAATGGGTCCAGACAGGCCAATTCCATCCTGCTTGTTATGTCAGACGTCTTTATGTCAACACAGGGACACCTCAGGTGATGAAAGTCCCCATTTTACCATAACCTGGTGCATTTGCCAGGTTAATTTCATCACTTCTGCTGTTAAATAGCTCAGGTTTTCTACAGGCAAAGAATATGTGCATGCATTTTGTAAGGAATCATCTCTTTATTGCATGTTTCTTAACATATGAGTGAGAAGACAATATTATTCTATTGATGTTGTTGGATTTAGATTAAGCTAGAGCTGGCAAAGGTGAATGAGTCAAGGTGGTCCACTATGTGCTGTTGATGGTTAAAGCAAGGAAGATAGCTTTGTCATTGATCCTTAGTGAAATTTTAATTATTTGTTCCTTCAGTCCTGGGGAATTGTGTTGGAATGGTAATCATAAAAGTTGTCATTTTGTGTTTCTGTTCCACTTGAGATGTGGCTCACATTTCCAGTATTCATTTCACAAGTTCCCAAATGACTCCTACTAGTGAGAAAATACTTTTCAGTCCATGAAAATATTTTAAATTGGTTGCTTTCTTCATTTTTTTTTAATTTCTTTACAAGATTTGCATAATATCCACACTTAGATAGCTTAAATATGAGAAAATATAGGCTAAACAGAAGCAAAACGCTATTTTAACTTGAAAGGCAGGCTTCTGTGACTGATTATAAAAATTATCTTTCTATCAAATGAGACTTAAGTGACAAGACTCTTTTTCACATTGTCACAGTCAGAAAAGAATGAGCTTTACTACTTTAGGGAAACTCACAGCTAACATGAATGATTAAAAACGTGTATATGTTGTAGAAGCCTAAAATTAGCTTTCAAAAATGTTTTAAGAATGAGAATCTGTTGAATTTTGGATCCTGACAGCTTTTAAATATAAGATTTAAACGTCTTAATCTTTTGGGTGATTATTATTAGTTTAGGAGAGCTGAGTTTTTTTGCCCCAAAGCCCTTCAACATGAAAATGACACAGTAAATGTAGTTACTGAAAAGGTGATATGTGTGTTACTATTTTCTAGGTGTGTGGTACTTGAATGCTGAAAATGGAAAAAACATCCAACTTCATTTTCAGGTTTTTGATCTGGAAAGTATTTATGATGTGGTTGAAATCAGAGACGGCAGAGGACCAGATTCCTTACTTCTGGGCAAGTAGCAGCAGTGGGTATTAAAATTAATGTAATCAGACACCAGGAGCAAACTGATGGATATAATATAAAGGAAATTAAATTCCTCTCATTTCATTTGCATTTTTGGGGCCTCAGAAATTTGGGAGAAAAATCAAGAAAGCATACTGTATGTGACATCACGTTTCCAAAACATTTCCGCACATTCAGCTCTCCACACAATCTGTGTGAAATCAGCTTCTCAGTAAATCAGATTGTTTATGTGTGTGGACAAACAGAAGGATTAATCTTTTAGCTGAGCCTTATTGTTCTATGCTGATCTGGCAAATCTGGTGTTGGGCTCTGACCATTGCAATCACAGTTAGGTCTGGGGGAGCAACAACATCCCTGTGGTGGCACTATTTGCTTTTGAACCCAAAACATTTTGAAATACATCTGAACAAAATAGCTTGAATGTGCTCATGTTTTCCTGGAATATAGCTGTCTACACAGAGCAAGGCCCATTGCCAGATGTCTTCTCTACAACAAACCAGATGACAGTGATCCTCCGGACGGACAAGTCTGCAACAAGGAAGGGATTTCTCGCAAACTTTACAACTGGATACCATCTCAGTAAGCATCTGAACCTTTGTATTTAAGATGTTATACCACTGGTAAAATATATTTCAGAAAATGTGGAGAGTGCAAAGTGACTCTCAGTGCTTGCTCAGTAGAAATATGCAAATGTTGAAAAGGCTGGTTACTCATCTGTACTTTATATTTCCTGGCATGAAAAGTGATGGGTTTGTTTCTTTAGTGTAATTGGAGCAATGTCTGTATCATGTGCAACTCTTTGGTGTTATGCAAAAAATTGACTCAGTGTTTTGACCAAAATCTTTTCAGATGTTAAGAGTGCAAATGCTAACTATTGCCTATAAAAGCCCCAGGAAAGAACATCACTGTGTGACTTATTTCAGGGTGTCATTAATGTGTTTTTAAATGCATTTGTAGAATATTTGTTGTTGATAACATCCACTAGAAGAGAAAACTGTATATAGTAACTCTGATGGATATTTGCAGTGTGGTTCTTCTTGCATCTTTAAAATTTGGTCTTTAGTGTGTGAATAATCTGAGAAAAGCTAGCTTCTTAAATATTTGGACAGCAGTGTTTCTGATCCCAGCCAGATCCCTTCTTAAAAGGCTCTTGATTTTCTTGGGGACTGCAATTAGACTTGTCACTCATAATTCAGCAATCAACTCTCCAAAAATACGCAAAACGAAGCCTAATGCAAATTACATGGAACAGTAATATGCTTAGCAGGACAAATAATTACACTAACTCTAGGCCAAATCTTGACTGAATTAATTAAAGACTTTGCATTACTTCTGTGGCAGTCTGACAGGAGAAGAACAGAAAAAGCATATGTATTGAGAGATGTGTGAAGCACAATTCACTTACACAAACAAGAAGTCTACAAGGATTTAAGCTCTTGTTCTTATTTTAACTATCAGAAAAGGCAAATGTCTCCCAGCTTAGTTAGCCAGTTGCACATTTTTTATGGATTTACAGTCATAATAATATTACCTTTCTTAATATTTTAAAAATTATTCACAATTAGACTACATTTTTAAATTTAACTCTGTTTTGTCCCCTTGTGCATCACTTGAGCATTCCTGAGAGGTTGGTTTACATATATTTATGACAATTTTTCTGCTTCTTGCTCAGCCTTCTCTATCAGTTTTGTTCAGCCCAACAAGGCTCTACCTTTTTTTTTAGCTGGTTCAGCATCTTTGCTGAGGCAGCCTTGCCCATATTTTGTAAAATGAACATTAAGCTTAGCAAGGCAGAATTCTCAGAGTGGCCACTGCCAGTTCTGGTTAAATATATTAATAAGGTTCCATTTGCAAAAGAATTATGCTTATTCATGATCTTTGCAGCCAAAGGACAGAGACTAATATCATTAGCATGCAGGCCTAAAGATAAAAGGATTGTCAGTAAATAAATTAACTTTAGAAGAAAAGCAGATTTTTCTTTGGTTTTTTTTCCATGAAATATCGTTTTTTTAAAAAGTAGGCATAATTTGAACAGAAATAATTTTTGTCAGTGTGCATATTATAAAAAACCCTGTCTAATTAAGAACTAAGTTCTATGGAGTATCTGTCATTAGTTACAGAAATTGAATGTGAGAAAGTTTGGTCCAGGCCTTTTATAAACCATATTCTTCTGCTTCCATTTGGTACAGGGCACACTGATTGATGAATGAATCATTTCATAGGAATATTAAAAAATCCAAAGTAAAGCAATTATCTTGCTTTAAATAAGACTTCTAGATAATTGTTTCAGTCAGTAAGTCCTGAAAGGTAAAATAAACAATTTTTTGATAGAATTTAAGTTTATGACTCTCTATTTCCTGTAAATGAATGAAGCCATTAAAAATACATTTTGGCCATAGAAAGAATTATAAATTTACATTTACTCTATCCCTCATGTGTGTAGCTGATTCTGAAGTAGAGTAGTCCTACTTTCAAGAGTGCTTCCCCCATTCATTCCTTTTATCTCTTCCACCTTTCCTCACAGGTTTCAGACGGAGACTCTTGGCTCTCATTGCCTCTTTGCTTGTATGCTTGACTTGACACACTTTAAAGTCTCTCAAATTTGTGAAAGTGCTGAACATTTGGAAATTGAAATCATTAGTCACTTTTGACAGGATTTGAATTTTCATTCCCAGGTTTATCACTTGCAATAGGAGAACAATGGTAACAAAGCAATGCTACCTAGAGCAGAAGCTACAAGGCAGAGTGCCATAGATTTTATTCCTAATTAGTTTCTGTTTATCTGAAAATTATTTTTATTTTGAAAGAGAGATGGATGTAAATGGAAAGAAAAAGAAAAAGAAGTCAAAGGTTCTGCAGAATAGCTACTCAGTTTTTTTCAGGTGAACTCTAAGACCTCTTGTGAACATCAACCTTCTTCATAGCTATGGATTAATTTTCCTCTCTTGTTTTCTCAGGGGCTTGCGCAGTTGATGAGTACCAGTGTAGCAGTGGGAAATGCATCCCCTTACACAACCTGTGTGACAACACACCTCAGTGTGAAGATGGCTCTGATGAAGCAAAGTGCAGTAAGGTTTCCTTCATACAAAGAAACCATAGAATCATTTGGGTTGGGAAATACCCTTAATCATTGAGTCCAACCATTAACCCAGCACTGCCAAGTTCACCATTAAGCTATGTCCCTCAATGCCACGTCTATACATCTTTTAAATCCCCGCAGGGATGGTGACTCCACCACGTCGCTGGGCAACCTGTCCCATTGCTTGACAACCCTTTTGGTGCAGAAATTTTTCCTAGTATCCAACCTAAGCCATCCATATTTGGCAGGAGTTGCCTAGAAAAACAGCCACAAAGCTCAGCTAATGTAGAACGCTGCAGATGCACACAGGGCATGCCAGTTTACACAGCAGTATCTCACTGAGTTTGTCAGGGCCAGGAAAACAGTCATTTTCTGAGATAACGTGTAGAACCTGGTGAAGAGCTCTGGAAAAGGTAGGGAACTCCTCTGTGCTGAAAACTGTATAATTGCCTCAAAATTAAATGAAAAATCAACATATGCTTTTCTTTTGTATCCATTTGGTATTTCCAAATTTCACCAGTTTTTGCTGTAATTAATTAGAGTTTCACAGCAGTATAAATTCTGCAGTTCAGGACAGAGAATAAATGTGTTCTTGATGGAAATTCCCAAATGGTTTTGTGGGTGTGGAGCCAAACACACGGCACCCTCCAGCCCACCTGGACTCCGTAGCATGAACGGATGGCACAGCTTCAAAAGCATTGATCACTGCTATTCCTTAGCCTCTGATAAAGTGTTTCTTTCCAAAACGCGCAGTGTATTAATTCACTTCACATTGCACAGAAATAAGATTCCCTAAACCAATAATGTAAATGTAAAACTAACACTAAAATGATGTTTGGCCTAGCACAGAATTTAAACTACTGTTTCTGACAATCTACTTTGGAGCACTAATGGAAGATTCAAAAGTAGTCTTTAAGCTCAGCACAAATTCATTTGTTTTGTAGAGATCTGCTGTGGATCAGATATGTTCTTGGGTGTGTGCTGACACTCCTCATTGATTTAAACATGGTTTACATGCATGTTTACATGCAAAAGTAAAGCTGGAGCATATAGAAATATACACGGCATACATAAATACATGTAGACAGTAGATAGATGATAGATGGATAGACAGATGATAGATAGATAGATAGATAGATAGATAGATAGATAGATAGATGTCTGAAGACACAGATTCACTCCTCAAATTAGTGCCATTGGCTATTTTGTTGCAAACATATTATCCCTTTAAAACATATAGACTAAAATTCACTTCAGTTTCTTCTTAAGCAAAGAGAACTTGAATTTTTTTCTCCAGTCATTGTTGAAGAAGATCTGAACAAGGTAATCATCACCTGAGTTAACATGATGTACATTTTCCTGAAGATTTATTTTGCCACTGATTGTCTATTATTTCAAAACAAACTACCTCACATGAAAAGCCTGGGAGATTTGTTTCCAAAAACCCATTTAATCCAAACTTTGGCTGAATCAATCAATGTCTTAAAATGAAAATTCAGTTAGAAATTCTCATTGAGTCTTTCCAGTGTCCAAAAACCTTGCTCATTTTCCTGAAACCTATTTCAATTTCTTATCAGAAGTGGCAATTTGAATTAGACAGTCTTTTCAAATACCCCAACTTCTGAAACTTCCAGGGACTGCAAAGAAAAGACAAAATTCTAAAATATGTGATATTTGAATTAAGTAGTTTTTGAATACCAGGGCTCTCTTATTCCTTTCCAACATTTTTGGAGAAAAAAACAGGGATCTGATAAAAAGAAAGGAAAAGGAATTATAGTTCAAGTAAAAGATAGGTGTCAAAAGTAATTTGGAGAAATGTTGTAGTGCATACAATTTTGAGATTTTTAGGACTGCTCAAAAATTTAATTAAATTTGGTCTGAGATTTACCATTAATTAATCACTGTATATCACGTCTTTCATTCATGCACTCCAAGTGTCACAGAGGCATTTCTAAAAATCTAATTTTTTTTATTTACTATAGTGACTACACTTTATGAGAGAATTTTGGTGGAAAAATGTTTTCTGGACTAGTAAGATTTAAAAAAAGAAAAAAATTGATATCCAGTAAATGTTAGTGCATTGCATGCTTTTCTCTACTTCACAATGGCAATATCTGTCATCTGCCTGAAATGCAGCTTTAGCTCCTAAGACATATATGAGACTCTGTTGACCTTCTTTATATATATATATATTAATATGGTATAATAAAATTCTCATTTTATATACATGTGTATATATGAGATTCTGTTGGCCTATGGTCCAACTTCCTTAGTGACTATGACTGTAGCATAAGATTTTTAACCAAAAACTTCATGTGTTTCTGAATTTTTCTTCTGAATATTTTCGTTTAGGAAAGGTTTTGATAGAAAGACTGGTTTTCAGTGAGCTTTTATTATTAGTGTGAGTGTTTTAACTAAAGCTGCAATGAAAACAGTAAAAACTCATAACAATTGGCACTGGGAAGTCTATTTCTTTTCTGTCAACTCTTGTTTTAACCTTATTTCCAGTCAATGTTACTGAGCATCATGGAGCTAAAGATTCACACACTATTTGGAAATTATGTAATGCTGACTAAGGAAAAAACATTGGTTAGAGTTGACAGAAAATGTACTGTTTATTGTCTATTTCTGACATATTTGCAAAATACAAAGTATGAAATTCTCCTGTGGCAGAAATATAGGAGATAACAATAGCATTACCTTCTTGTGAGAACACAACATCTTGAAGGTGCTGGGTTTATTCCCTCTGTAATACATTTTAACTTTTTTTTTTTTTAAATAATAAATCTTGGTTTATTATTATCTTGTTTTTTCATTGCCAGTAATAAATCTCTATTACATTTCTGTTTGCATGGGGTGGGGGAGGAATGTGGGCTGCCACCTATCTAAAATGTTTCTGTACATTTTGTTCTCCAGTGAGATTATTTAATGGCTCTCTGAGCACTGAAGGGCTGGTACAGGCCAGGATTGGGAAGATGTGGCATCTGGCGTGTGCAGATGATTGGAATGGAGAGATTTCAGACAGTGTTTGCCAGCTGCTGGGGTTGGGGTGAGTGATAAATATTCATTTTCCTTGTAACCTTTTTGCAGATTTGTTGAGTGTATATTGGCATTTTCCCCTTCATTTTACTGGTGTTTTTACTCTCCAAAAAAATAGGCAAATGTATCTGTCTCTGTCAAGGGAGTGCTTGGTGTGCCAATGAATTTGAAAGTGTGGCAAACCCTGTTTTGATGGCACTCAGTACAGGACTGATGACACTGAACATGGCAGGCTGGGCATGCGGATTCATGTTGGAGAACACTGGGAGAGGGATGTGGGTGCATCAGTCTTTTTATCACTTTATGCCATCATTTACATCTTCACTTTCATAAGGGTGGCTCAAGAGTAAAGCTGGAGCAAACAGCAGCCTTGGCTGCTCTGCTTTCCCAATGCTGCTGTGCATTCCAAGTGAAGATAATCCCCTGGATATTCTGCTACTGGTCTCCCAATGGATTTCATACCTATTATTAGATCTGAGCTGTTGGGAGAGGAAATCAAATTTCTCTTGAGGCACACTTAGAGCAGGGAGGGAGGAGGAAAGTATATGACTGAAAAATAGATTTGGCTTTAGTCACTGGTCAGAAGAATTTTCAGGGAAACTGTGGGAATGGTTGAATGCAGGATGTTGCCTTTTTCAATCTATGGTAAAATTTATTGCCTAAATTCTGGCCTTACTTACATCATGTGCTACTACACTGTCATCCACTGAATAATAATTAGCTTTCCTGCAGTGCTGAGAGGTTTTGGGAATGTCACTCACCCAACTAATAATCAAATTAAATTCTAAGCTTGCAATTCATTATTTTGGTCTCTGACCAAAGAAAGATGAGTACAAATGCCCTTCTGATAAATTAATTGCAGCGATCACAGGGTTAGAATGACTTAGAAAAAAGTGTTTATTTCAAAAATGTTTCTAGTTGGATGAACATGTGCTGGGTTGTTGGGGTTCTTTTTTTACCTTTTATTCCTTTGGGTAGGTACTGCCTTTACATAAATGTCAGATAGCTACATACACAAATCCTGACTGTAATTTATGTATGCATGCATGTAAGAACATACAAACTGTGTTTAAATGTGCTTCTGGTTGAACACCTTGTTCTTTAGAGTAGCCAGTGGCTTTCTTTCTCTGATTCTTTCTACCCCTCCCCTGTTTCCTTTCCCATAACTTCTGGACAGGAGTAATTTTGTGGTCTATTAAATTAATTGACATTTTTCTATTTGATACGCTTCAGAAAACTTGTCTTCCATGGTACTGTACCTTTTTTTAATTACATCATGCTTTTGTTCCCATAATATTCTGTGGCAATACCTTTTGTGTTGTCTCTATAAACTAGTGAGATGCACTTGCTAAAAGAGTTCCTATAAAGCTTCCTAGTTATTTCTTTTTAATTCCATTTCTCACTTTATTACATATTCCCACTGTCAAGAAAAAGTATTCTTAAACCTAAATATCACATTTTTGTAACCTGGGTGCTACTGCTGTTACTGGTCCTACAGAACAGGATAAAATTCTCATATGTGTGTGTATGTATATGTATGTATATATTTGTATATGAATAAGTGTGTATATATATATATATGTAACTCGTGTGAGTATTGCACTATTCTGCATTCCTTGAATCCCCCTGTAGCAGCATATTTGTTAATAAGTGTCACCATATTTGCTACTAAATTGATGTTTGCAATAGCAGGTCCTGAGTAGGCTGTAGCTCATGCTCCCACACTGAATTACAACCTAGAATCATGCTTTATTAGAGAGACAGGCTAAAGTTCATCTAAGACAATTTACTTTTGCTGTTAATTGCTCATACATTTGCTAGTCTCATTTACTGTTTAATTTATGAAAAGGACTGAGAGGATAGGAGTCTTGTATCATATCCTTATTATTTATGTAGCTGGACTAGAAAGTGCAATGTTCCCCCCAGGTTCTAATAAATCGCAGATGTGAATATTTTTGCCTTCATTCTTCAAATATGTTTCTGTTGCATCTGTGATTTGTATCAAACAGGAAGTCAATCTGGAGACAAGTCTATCTGTGCATCTACAAAATACACCTTAGGGAAATAATTTACAAATCTTAATGAATGTGGGGTAGAAGATGAGCAAATTAATGCTCTGGAGAAACCTGAAAACAATCCTTTGTTCAGCTTGCACTTGCAGCTGTGTGCATCTGACAGCACCGCTAAAATCTGGGTGTTATCAGCATCTTGTTTCCTGGAACCAAGAAAATCAGACACTGAGCTTTTCACCATTCCACTGGTCAGTTGCAAAACAATCCTGTGTCCCTGGGACCAGAACCACCCAGGTCTTTGCTGAATCGTACCCAGGAATGGGGGTAGACCTGGCAATTTTGTCACACCCAAAAGTCCAACAAGAGTGAGAGTTTAGGCTTCACTCTAAAACCCTTCATTCTATTTTCTTCATGAACTTGCAGCATTTTACAGAAGGAAATGAGTTCCTGGGAATACTTTGCTGGTCTCAGCAAAGTTCTTCATCACAGAATTTGACTCTGCCTACCCAGCTTGGCACTTTACTGCTCTCTCAGGCTGTCTAAAAGGCACTTTCAGAATGAGAAATGCAGCAGTAGTGGTTTTCCCAGCAGGTGGATCATGCAACTCTCCTGGTGGCACAGCAGGGTTGTGGAATACCTCTTTCCTCATACACAGCCCATTTGCAGGCAGATTCTAGGCTTCATCCTTCCCAGGAGAATGAGATTTTCTGCACTTGAATTGAAGAGAAGGGATGGTACAGTGCTCCCCGTGTATTAAACCTGTTCTCTTCTTGCTCCTGAGATATGTAAGGCAAAAAGAGCCAGATGGGAGTAGGCTGTCACCCCCAAAAATTTATGTATTATAACCGCAGCTATCTTTTTTCCCTATGCTTCCTCAAGGGAAAGCAATCATGTTTCATGGATGTATGTTCCAAGCTAGTCATATGAAGTACCACAAAGTATAGGATGCAGAATGGGCTATAAAGTAAATCTGGATATCTAAATGTCAGAGCAATTTATCCCACCAATAGTACACAGAATTCTTAGTGTCCAAAAAGCAACTGCTACAAAAAAAAAAAAAAAAAGTTAGTCGAAGAATAGACTAATTGATGACCTTTAAATTGACTAAATGACCTTTAAAGGTCCCATCCAACCCAAACTATTCTGAGATATTCTATGAATACATCCCACTTCAGAGGAACTATGCTGCTCAATAGCAAACATGACACTCTTGACTTATTCCACAGCTACCTTGATGTCAGCAGATCTATGAGGTGAAACCTAATTTTTTTTTAATCTATTACATTCTTCATGATATAAAATATAGTTTCATTTCTTTTCTAGACAGTGTAGTGTAAGTGTAATTTCACCCCCTCAGAAAAGCAAAACTGTGATACCCCACAGCTCAACTATTACTGCCCTGTTTGGCATGCTAAGTTTTAGCTCCACACATTTAAGAACTGGTATTGTAAACCCTTCACTGTGGCACAGAAAAGCCAAAATTAATATTTACTGCTGTCAAAATAATTAATTTCTCTCTCTTTCAATATCATTGCAGCATTAGAAATCTTAGAATAAAATGTAAGACTGGAAGTAAGTGAGTCACATTTTAATCCAAATGCATTTCAAGCCTCAACAATCTCCTGATAAAGGGTCAACAAAAAAAAAAAATCCCCAATATTTCTCCACTGGTAGAACAGGGTAAATATCTAAAAATATGCATGTGTCTTTTTGTCCCAGGGATGCAAATACGTCATCAAGTGTATTATTCCCTGGAGGGGGCCCATTTGTCACCATCACCAAAGGAGGTAACCACAGCCTGATTTTTACAAAAAGGTGAGTACAGTGAGATTTCTTCTTCATTCAAATGATGGCTTTAAGTATGGCGGTAATTATTTCTACACTAATATATAGCTCAAATCTTAACTGAAGTCTTTATCCATTTACCATGGAAATGATAAATACTGCTCTTTTAGCAGAATATTTCTTATCTAGAAATCTCTAAATTATGACTACATATTATAGTAGAATTAAGACTATATATATATAAAATAGAAGAATTAAGATGGAGTGACATTCACCCATAGTTATAAAGTAGCTGTCACAGCAGGTTCTCTCTGTAATCAGCAGAGAAAAATAAGCACTTTAAAATGTGATCCATCAAGGCATCTAGAAATATCATGAGTCAAACTCTGTAATCCTTTGACTTTATTGATAAAAACTTTGAACACAGGGAGGATTGCTAAGGTAAGACATCCACAGACTGGTATCTATATTTAAACAAACTAGCCCCATTCAAAAATGGCTTCTGGATTTATCTCCACATTTACAAGTGAATTATTAGATGACATGATCCTCAGAATACATTTGATTCTATTCTAACCTTTCTCAGTCCAAATAACAGCTGAAGTGATTCTGAAGGGTGATACAAACTGGTAGTTTCCTGTAGATTAAGTGAAAATGTGATATTAGCCCAGGATAATATCCTCAGGAAATTCTGGGATCTACAGTACAACTCCCAAGGATAAAAGCTTGCTATCATCAATTTAAATATATGTATATAAAATTTTTTAAAATGTAATGATTCAATTCAACTGTTTTTTTCCGCTTGTAAGGAGGTTTACTGCATATATTTTTCTGGAATTCTACCTGAAACACTGAGCTAGAAAATTACTGTCTAATTGTCAAAATGCTGAAACCATGTTGAGGACAGCAAGAGTCCATGTTCTTTCAGTTTCCCTTTATAAACACACCACATAGTAATAAAGCAGAAGAGACTCCTTAATTTTCTATGGTTTATTAGTTTGTCTACAGGGAAAAAAAAAAAAAAAAGGTTACATTTTATGTTCTAATTATACTCTGTTGACCCCAAACATTTATCATTCTCACTGGTGGTGAAAGTACCTTAAACTAATGGAATATCATTGGAGGCTATTTTTCTTTTTTTTCTCAAGTGAATATCTAAATCAGCACTGCCACAAGTCATCTTGTAGAGCAGTAGTGATTTAAAGATATCGTCTCTTAATATCTATTGAACACTAAAAAATAATTAAAGCAGGAGGAAATGGAATAAATTCATTTATCTTAGTTGTATTTCTGTTGCAGAAATAGGTGTCTTCTCCCATGTTTCTTCTGAACAGCCGATAGGAATTACTTTGCAGGGTGACACTATTACAGATTCACACATGTTTTTGTACATATAATGAATGATAGAAAGATCACACAGATTTGATAATTGAAGCAACTGAATTAATTAACTGGTAATCTAATTATAAAATGTATTTCTCACATTGTCTTTGGTTTCTATTCAAATGCATCCACCATTGAAACAAAAGAGGGCACATGTAATAGGACTTGAAAGCTGCAGTGACAGCGACAGCAAAAGCGTTCTCTGGTGCCCCTAGGTAATGTGATTTTTGGCAGGATAGCTTTGTAACAGCCCAGAATCCTGCCTTTTAGATATATGTGAGCAGATTCCACAGGGACAATTCTTTTTGCCAGTTCTAAGTGAAGATCATGCTCACAGATATCCTAAGTACTCCAGACTTCTGCCTGGCGTGCTGCTTGACAGCTGACACTCAGAGAGGCGCAGAGGAGGACGTTCAGCACATGCTTCTGGTGCTTTTTGGCCTCTCCTGAGCTGACCAAGAGACAGCTGAGAACTGTTGGGCTGAAGTGCAGGCAAGGAAGTGCTTTTCGTACTGGGAGATAGCTTCCCAAAGAGGAAAAAGCACAGGCCAATGAAGTAATTTCTACTAAAGCAACCAGTAGGTACTGGTGGTGGCACAGGACACTCTCTTTACAGTGCTAATGTAAAATTGCAGGGACAAATCTGACATGTTGGGTGTTAGTTTGGGTAGTTTATACATCTACCTATGGGAAAGCATAGGATCAGGTAAAGGAACTAATATACAGCACCACTGAACACCTTTTGAAAGCCTCTGAAGGCATCATGGAGAAGGGTATTTTGTTGCTATGAAGTTCATGAAGATGGTATTGGTTTGCCATGGGTTTATGCATTTCTGGTTGTCCTTGATGTTTGTCTGGTTATGAAGGGACACCCTTATTAAGTCAATAACGACTTGAATACAAGTCACAGAAATTGGTTTTCCCTTTTTAAATTACAACTCTAAAATTAGGTACTTACCTTGAAGTGGAAAATAGCAGTGTGGGACTATTCAGGGCTGGAGGAATATCTGATCTGTACCCCCCTATAGTGAAGGTTTAATCAGAGTGCTGGAGGGTGGTTACAGTTCCCACTTTATTGTACCACTAAGCCATTGGGAAATTACTGGGTCACATCTCACTCACAGCAGATAGCAAATTTTAGAGCAAACACAGTGAGGGATACATCATTTCCTATCATGTTTAAAGTATCCTTCACCTTTTCAATTTAAAAATGAAATGCAGAAATGCACACCTGAAACAAACCTTTGGCAGAGTTTGGTTTTCTGTTTCCCTCTCATTCGTATTTCTCTGTGTATCAGATTTGAATTGCTAGCACATACACTGTCCCAGGTGTTTCAGATTCATTACAGGCTATGAACATAATCTTAAAACCTCTGGATATCTGAAATGCTTGAGTAGTTTTGATCTGTGATCTTGTGCTCTTACGAATCTGGCTTTATATCGCTGCTAAATAATTTCTAACCTTGCATATGCAACTATGTATTTTACAGTTGTGTTATTATTTTAGTAAAATGATACAGGGATATCAAACTAACCTCTTAAAATCTTTGTCCACACTGATCTCTAGTGGTAAGGTATTGAAAACACCTCAAAATGTGAAAAAATACCACAGGCAATAATAATGTCGTTGCAAATCTGTCACAGACAGATTACGCATTTCCCTAAAATATGAGTCTACTTTTATTTCCATAACATAAACAAATTAAGTGCCCATTGAAGAGGAATATGTAAGTTTAATGTTGTATAGCATATAATGTTGAATGCTTAAAATTAAAATATAATTTAAATGTAGGATTAGTTATTATACTTAGGTTGATACTACTGAAGTAATGTACTTTAATATATATGATTATATAAATTTCTGTGTGTGCATGTGTATGTGTATATATTTGACAGTTAGAGCTCTCTGGTGTGCAGATACTTGTGATTAAATTGCACTTTCATTCTAGAGAACACTGTTTGAACAACCTGGTGGTTCACCTGCAATGTAACATTCCATGTAAGTACACGGTATATTTCACAAGGATATTTCACAGAGAGATTAAATTGTTCAGACCATAAAGCCTAATGTTTATAGCTTGAATGGAAAGGTTAGGGAATGGACTATAAATGTTACACTCATAATGATATAAACAGAGAAAAGTTTAGTCTTCACTTGTTTTCAGTGTTAAGTATACACTAGAGATGAATCTGTAGTGAAAACATATATAAAATAAACTTATAAAAACTCCAGAAGGTCCAAGGAAAGAAAACATCTAAATCCAAATTATACAGCTGCATCTTGATTTCAGCTATAAAAATGTAAACTTTTTTCCACAGTGTTTTGAAAAGCAGTTCAGATCCTACAAAGCCTACTTTTTCAAAGAATATTGACTAGTCTAATAAAATGTGCTATATTCCCTTAATTTTTTTATTTTATTTATTTTGCTTCATCTTAGCTTGTGGAAAACACCTGGTAACTCAGAATAATGGAACAAGAATTGTAGGCGGAAGTGATGCCAGAAGAGAGGCTTGGCCTTGGATAATTTCACTCCATTTCAATTTCCGAGCCGTTTGTGGAGCGTCCCTTGTCAGTGATGAGTGGCTGGTGACAGCAGCACACTGTGTATATGGGTAATGTTCTGTTATGTGCAAGTTCACTAAGGAGGCTTCAGACTATGGACAAATTTTGACACTGATATGAAAAATTAACAATTAACTCACAATTTACCATGTTTGGAATCGCTTGTGGGCTCAGCTGAAAGATCCTTTACTTTCTGGTAAATCCTCAGTCCTTCCTTTAATGCAGACAATCGTGGAAACTAAGAAGCATTTCCTGAACAAGAAGGAATTGCACTTTAAATGCATGGTATTAATACTGAGCATTGGTACTTAATCCATAATTATTGTGGGCCTCCCTAAATTAGATGAATCTCTGAGAGTGGTATAAAGGGTGACATCATACCCCACAAAGTAAACCCAGTGTTCCTCCTATATATTATCATGGATTGATCAAGATTTACTGTGAATCACTGGAATAGATCTTGATTTATGTGCATTGATTACGCAATATTGGATATCCTCTCCATTATGTTATTTGTATCATTCAAAGAAGTAATGTGTATTTCAATATGTTCTAGGGTTTGCTTTCATAATACCTACAATAAAAATAAGTGTTTTAAAAGACATTTAGAAACCATAATGTAAAAAAAAAAAAAAATTAAAAATTACAGCAGAGCATTCATTACAAACAGCTAAATAGTAAGGTAGTGGAGACTGTGCCAAAACATTAATGCTGCCTCATGGCATGACAGAAACTACACCCCACACAAAGACACTGAAATGAAAAGGATCAATCCCTCTTAGTTTCCATGCAATAAAATCACAATTGTCTTGATACTTCCTTTTCACTTGAATCACTTATTTTCACCTAAATCTAATTTTATCATCTTGCCTTTGCTAGAATTTTCCTAAATTGAAGCTTGCACTTTCAAACCTTCCAAACATTTAATTTAAATACTCCTAGTTTCAAACAAAAAAACCTCTTGATGTCAAACCAAAAGATGAGCAGAAACCAGTGCAGTCCAACAATCAGGCTGAAAATGTACTTTTTAAACCATAAAGTGATTGATTAAAAAATAGCAACTACTTAAGTTCTCTGGCAAATACTACCTTAAAACCAGCATGTGTAGATCACGAGAAAAAAATGCAGATTATGCCATATTTTGTCTTAGCATACCCTTTTTTATTTAGATTTTAAAACTAAGAGACCAGTTTTCTGATTCTAGGAGCTGCAGCGCTTCCAACAACGTCTCAGACCTATTATTCTTTAGGCATTCCATTACCATTTTCTAACTCAGACCAATATTAATTGCCTGGTGGGCAGTCAGCAGTATTCTTCATAGTGTTTAAAAAGGCATAGTAATTTAGTTAATGTATTTTCCTCCTCTGCACCACTGTCTGATTAATTCATTATAAATAATGCATTATAAGCTAACCATGAAAACATCAGCAATGTATATCTGCAGCATGGATGTTTAAGACAGCAACACTGTCACAAAATTCTACGCACATCTACTACACTCTATTAATTTGACAAAATGTGCAAATGCTAGGGATTACCATGAGGCTAAATATCAGCATTTTATCTATTACATATTTTGCAAAACTTTCATTAATCATTCCTAATTGTGAATACTCCTCGCAACTTCTAGGAGGCAATTAAAACCATCCCGCTGGCAAGCGGTTCTTGGCTTGTACATTCAATCAGATCTGGCACAGCCTTCAACAGTGGTTCGAAACATCGACAGAATAATTATAAATCCTCATTACATGAAGGAAACAAAAGACAGCGATATTGCTCTGATGCACCTTCAACACAAAGTGCAATATACAGGTGAGTTTTTACTTTCCCACAAACACATTTATTCTATTATGTAGAACTGTGCTATGCATATGAGGGTGGCAGGGAGTCAGCTCAGGACTTCCTGGATGTCTTGGCTGAAAAGTGGGTTTGGATTAATGAATATTTTCTGATGTGACTTCATAAAAACCTGAATACAGGCAAGAGCTTGAGATTGATTGCTCGTTTCTCATTCACAGATTACATACAACCTATCTGCTTACCAGAAAAAAATCAACAGTTTTTACCAGGAATTAACTGCTCCATTGCTGGCTGGGGAAGTATTAAGAGTGAAGGTGGGTCATCTGCTTGGAAAACTGATAGGCATGCAGCTGTGAGGGAAAGCTCATTCCTGATTCCATGGGAGTTGTTAAGGTCAGATAGTTAAGAGAGATACTCTTCCATATGAAAATTTAGGAAATATCCCATTCCACCATTCCTTATTAGAAACAAAATTATAGTTATAACATATTTATTAGAAAAAAACATGCATATCTAAGTTCATTAAGCTATGAAGGAAGCTTATCACCTCCACTTAGAAATTATCATGACTACTTTTCTCAACATGAAATATGTACATCTTTTTTCCAGATATTGGGTGGGGGAGGAGGAAGATTAGTCTTTCTGACAATGTGCAAATGATTTTCCCCAGAAGTCAAGCAAACTGACTGCAGTGTGAAATGTATGTTCAGTTTGTATGTCATATGCTCCAGATTTGGAACTTCTCTGAAATAATAAACATGCCATTTCACTTCCACAGTTGAATACATTGAGTTCTACATTTTAAGAACAAAATTCCATTTAAAATTTTGGGTAGGAATTAGTAAAAGAAATTTTTATAAAAGCTTTAAATAACCAAAATTACACAATTAATAGTGAGGAAACACTGGACAACACACATTCCTAAGCCCTTAATCATCCCTTAGATCTCCCCACAGTGAGTTCATAGTCATTGATTTTAGTAATCTTGATTTAGTTATAACCAAATTCAGTCCCATTACACAAATGAAAGACAGGATTCAGCCAATGAGCCTAGTTTAATCAGTGACTGTGTTACAGGGGCATAAGCCTGAATAGTACAGCAGTAAGGCAGGGATTCCTGCTGCTCAGGAGCATGCTGAGCATGCTGGAACAGGAACAAAACCATCAGTGTTCCCAGTGGGATGTACGTATTTAATGCCTCAGGTAAACGTACTTTGTATTTTCATCAGGTCCCACTTCAAATATATTGCAAGAAGCACAGGTCCCTCTCATTTCCAATGAAAAATGCCAACAATGGATGCCAAAATATAATATTACTGAGAATATGCTCTGTGCGGGATACGACATGGGAGGAATAGATTCCTGCCAGGTAAGGAGAAGCAACTCATTTGCACTGCTGGCATAGACCTCATCTGGTTACTGAATGAAATGTTCCCCAATCCTCCACTCACAAAAACCAGGACAATCCCTGTCCATGAATGTGATTTGTACTCATGGTATTTTGCCCATTTAATAGTTTATCAGGATAAAAGTAAAAAAAAAAAAAAAATTTTTTTTTGTGTGTCTGTCATCTTGCCATAAACAACCATGGAGAGAGATAAATATGAGGACCGGAAATTTTCTGCACTAGGCTTTGAATAATTCCTGCTGAGTAATTTCATGAAGGAGAGAGACATACTTAGGGAAATGAAGAGAACAGAGAAATAAATACCAAATATATTGAAGTCTCAGAAATGTTTCCTTAAGGGAAAGAGAGAGAGCAGAGAGAGCAAAACTGCTTTTCCTCAGAATCTAGAGACACTGGAGATCTTTCTTAAGTGGACACCACAGTATTTCATATTCGCTGACTATACGTTGCTTTCTGTGGGTTTATTTCTTTTTCATTCCATCTCTCCTCATAACTTGCTGTTTCTCTTTGAGGATGTACAGAGTTGACTGCCACATTTTTCTTCCAGCAATATGGAGTCTGTGGCATGGAGACTGAATGGCTTTCCTCAAGCCTGATGAGGAACACTCTCACAAAATTCCTATTGCCTTGCCCTCCCAACCTAAGCCTTCCCCAGGTGCCTTGACTGTGCCCAGCGTAGTCCAGAAGGAGGACTACGTTTAAGCCTAATGTCCTTTCCCCTCATGGCTTTCCTCTTCTTTTTTCTTCTAAACCTTATACTGGAAAAAAAAAAAAAAAAAAATCCAGAATAAATCAGTGCAGCACCACAGGCTGATACAGAGTACAAGTGACCAGCACTGTGATCAATGACCAGTCAGCCATGAGCAAAGAGGAACAAGTGAGTCCTCATAGCACATCCCCCTCTAGGCTGCTGTCACAGCCTTTAATGTTCTGGGATGCCCTAGAGTTACCAGCAGAAGTATTTTAATGGTTGAGTCTTTGTGGAATGCTCTGGTTAAGATCCATTCAAAGGGCCTAGAGAAGACACAATTAATACTGGCTCAACTAACTCAATAGACAATGAAAAATAGTCATTGTTTTCTTTCTCATCAAGATACCCATGGCTGACTCATCCCCACTCAGGCTGAATCAAATTCAGTCTCTGTTGCAATGCTACATCTGCTAAACTATTGAAAAGGAGGTGAGAGAAAAGGACACCTTCTCTTCTGGCAATCTTGTTCTTTTCTCTAAATTCGAAATTGCAGAAACTCTGGGGTGACTGAAAATAGAATTGTGTTTTGGCTGAATATAATCAACTGAAAATAATCCTCCACATTTACCCCATCTCTGTGAAATACAAAGGGCTGAGCATAAAAGGAATACAATTTTTAAAAAAAACAAAATCACTTGAAGCTCAGTCCTGTGTTAGAAGACTAACGAGAGCTTAAGGTCACATAATTTCAAAAATAAATTAAAAAATGGATCAAGATATTTTTCACATAGAAACATTTATATTGATCTCACTTCTTGGTGCCCAGGACATACCAGGGTACAGCACCCATGATAAAGGAATAAAAAGAATAAACAACATAAACAGGCTATGCTTCAGAATTGACACTGTTGACTTTTAACTTTTGAATTTCTTATTGCAGGGGGATTCTGGTGGCCCTCTGACATTTGAAGATGGGGACAAGTGGTTTTTGGTTGGTGTAATATCATTTGGAGAAGGATGTGCACTTCCCCAACGACCAGGAGTGTATGTTCGAGTCACCATGTTTGTGGACTGGATAAAAGAAATCATCTATTAGCTTGATATTTTTAATTACAGAAATGGAATTTATATGTTGAAAGTAAGACGTTGCATAATGATGTAAACAAGGCTGCCATTTCAATCTCACAGAGAAACTGAGCACAATATTTCAAAATAGATGTTGTGGTTTTGTTAACAACTAGTTTTGTCATTTTACATTTTCTTTTATGTAAGATCTTAGGAAAATGGTTCCTTTGAACATCAGCGCATTAGTGCTTTGGTGGAAAATAATCAAAATTATTAATATCAGGTGAAATATTATCTGGTTTATGCTTTTACATTGTGTTTTTCAATGTGCAATTTCATATTAATGCACAGTCCACTCTTCCCGAAAATCTGTCTGCATATCCAAAAATCCAAATGAAGGTGTATGTTATCCCTTTAAACTGGGCTCATGGGAGCCTCTCTGCCTTGCCTCTTAGAAAGAGCTCTGGAAAGAGGTTTATGGATTGTGCAGAAAGGCTGACCATGGATCATGCTGCTTTCTAATGAATAAACTGAATGCCAGCCAAAAGTTCTCTCTTGTGCAATGTGTTTAGAATTAATAGAGTTAAAAAAGGATTGAATAGAGCTTTTTAGTTTTCTTTCTAGGCAAATGTTTGGCAATTTTTCAAACAATTATAGAGATGTGCTTGTCCACACCCAACCACAGATTCACAATACCTCAACTTCCTCTCTTAAAAGGTTATGTTTTTAAAAACATTTGACAATAATGAGTACCAGCTCTTCCTCGTGAGTAACAGTGTTCTTACATTACATGTTTTTTCTGTACTGGTGATTTCAAATACAGATTTTGTGCTTTGTATAAAAACTAGCAGGGTATCCCATTACAGCACTCTAAAGGGAAAAGAATATGAAAACCAAAACAGGGGGTTTATCTTGAGCTGTTTTAGGTTTAAAACAGGCTTGAGCTATTTAAGAGCTTGAGCTCTTAAATAGGTTTCCATTAAAATATACTTACCTACTTGTTCAAATGCTTTAAATTCTGTGGTGTCTTAGTGCAACACAATGCACTTCATTTCTGTTTTCAGACTGTTTTCCTGCATTTTTCAGAATGTAGGAATTTCATGTATTTATCATTCCACAGCACCAAAAGTACAAAATGCATTCTCACTTACTGTGTAAGTGTCTCTACACATATACATACAGGTGTATTATTGTTAGAAGAAGCTCCTGGATTTGGTTCTCAAAACCCTAAATGCAGGTAGGAAATGTTCAAAGTACAAGGCTCACTTGCAAACACAGTATGGCAGTCAATGATAAAAAAACAAATCCCAAACTCTTTTCAGGTCTTTGTAAGTAAGCATTAGAGAACTAGGTCCAGACCAAAATATGCAGCTTTATCAAGACATCTGTGATCACAAAAACACAGATAAACATATTTATGGCAGAGAGAAGGTAAGAAGGTGTTTTAGACACTGTCTCTCATACAAAACACAGTTTTTAACATTAACATTTTGACATTGCAAATTCTATCTTTCGTAGTGGATCATTGTTTCTCCTGTTACTCTGCACAGTAAAGCATTTTGCTATCAGTAGAAACTGATTTGGATGAAACAATTACATGAAAATGCTTAATTAAAATATTACCTGATTTCTGCATTATTTCCCATACATCACTATTACATATTGTGTCTGTTAATGAACTACAAAGGCCACCTGAAGGCAGATCCAGTCATTAGAAAATGTGCTTCTCAGGAATACAGTAACATACTCTTATTTTTGTCCATTTTCTTGCTTCCCAAAAGGCAAAGCATAGATTTATTTGGAGATATACATTGATAGACCACCTCATCAGACTGGAAAAAGTTCTATTATAAATTCTGACATAAAAAGACATATCATGTAAACTATTTTAATTTAAAAAGCCATTTTATTTCAACTAAATACGTCTAGATAAGACTAACATAACCTTAGTCAACCAGATTCTAGCCTTTGGTCAAAATCCATGGCTTCAGTGGCCTGCAAATTAACCTGTGGAGAAACCAGTCAATACTAAGTTAAAACACCTGGGCAGAACAGATTATTTGCAATTGAGTCACAGTTCCAAGGTGCTTTGAAACAGAGCGATGGATATGCTGATAAATATGGAAATATTTTGTCCCAATAACCAATATTACTTTACATAAAATCTCAGTACACTACAACAGAAGCACAGGATGCCACTTCCCTTCCTGCCTTCATACAGAGTTTGAGACCAGTCTGTGCCAATGCCTGCCCAGCCATCACTTTCGCTCTGTGAGAAACACTCCTGAAGGTATTTGCATTCTCCTAATTGTTGCTTCAAAATCACTTCTGCTGCTGTTAAATATGATATTGTTAGGGACAATGTTACATGTCCTTTGGAAGTATGAAGAAATCCTTAAGTTAAAGGGTGTTAATCTTTCAAGACCATAAAAATGAACTAAGTTCTTTTTACCACAACTTTTCTCAAGAAATATCTCCCTTCCCCTCAGCTGAGTTAAGCAATACTTGTGTCAGTAGTAAAACAATTCTGGTCTTGGTGATCATGTAGGATCGTAGTATTTTCTCACTCCAAAGGAAACTGAAGTAGGGGATTGAACAAAGAGAGAAGTTGCCACTGATTGGAAAAAACTATAGAAAATTTGAAGTAGGAATAAAAATATTTAACCTGAACTACAGAAGGTTTCATCAAAACAACTTCATAACAGCAGCTTTAAGATGCTTCCAAAAGTGCTTCAGCAACTAATTGCACAAATAGTATTAATGGTATTGAACTTTCAAATATTTTTTTTTCCTTTACTCAGAAAAATTGAGGCACATTTGTCTCTGAAGTGATGTGGTGAATATCATTCAGCAGTGTAGGCAACCCATCAGCTCTGCTTCATTTGGTCTCTACCCAACATCCACCCCGTGGGAGTTTTGAATCTGTGTTAAAGCCAGCAAAGTTGAACTCAAGCTTTTGAACTCTTGCTTCAACTGCAGTAAAACACCTTAACTTTTTGCTCTGATACCAGATTGTCACCAACAAATCAGCCAGAGTGCTACTGCCACCAACCCAGATTGCTCCTAATGACTGGCACAACCACTCTTAAGGCACAGAAAGCTCTTAAGGAACCAAAGACAATGGACATTAATGATGTTAATCATAACCCAAAAAGACGACTTTAAATGCCTCACAATTACCTCTAAATCTATCCATCAATTAATATCATTAATGCTTTTCTAGATAATAGCCTGAGTAATGTTGAGATCAATCTATTAGTGCCACTTCCAAGAAAAAACCTGTCTTCTCTTTGTTCCAACATTACATTATTCCTAACAAACTATTAGCTATATTTAAATGACCTTTAATGTCTTTTTTACATAGACTTACTGAAACAGTAATTTTAATCTTAAACTTGCCCACTGCGATTTTTTTTCCCCATCAGAAAATTATTTTACTTAAGTAAAAACTAATAGCTGCCTTTAAAGGACACACCATTAATGAGGGATCACTTTCCAAGTTATTTATGTTGACCTTGGGCCAGCTTGACAAAAAGTTATAGACATTCCCTGGCAAAATTAATTCATTCTATGACAGCAAATGACTTTGATGAATCTTTGAATTTTGCTATATCACGTTGATGTCACAACATGGTGGCTATCTCTGTCAGCAGCCACGTTAATATTTAATAAAATAATATTTGTTCCCAAGATTCAAGGACTGTGTTAAGTGTGCAAATAAATACTAAACAAATATTTTGTATCAAACTTTTATGCAAAGATAAATAATTGTTACACTGTAAAATTGTCAGTTCCATTTACTGTACATTGACTACATTACAATGCATGGGAGACTAAAAGAAACAGAGAAGGTTTAACCACAAACAGTTTTAAAATGGACATACATTGTGGATATTTCCCCATAAAAACTCCAAATGCTCTGTTCATTTCATTGCTCACAACTAGCCAACTTACATCTCTTAGCAAAATAAACACATACCCTTTATTTAGCATGGCATATTTTGTTACTGAATTAATAAACATTATATAAAAATGATCTGAACATTTGCCTCAAGGGGGAGCTTACAGTTCATTCTTGTAGATCCTTTGCATTTTCAAGCCATTCCAAGCTAATGTTCTTTGACGACACTATAATACAGCCTCACTGCAAAATGTTATTTTTGCTTTGTTTTCAGTCAATAAATCATTATACCTCCATGCTACTGTCCTTCCTAGGCGTCTTTGAGATCCATAGTGTGGACTGGTTTGGACTGGTTTTTGTTCTTCCTTTACTGAAAAATAAAAATATAAACTATTTTCAGTGCTTGTGTGCCTTGGCAGTCCTGATACAGCTTTGTGATTAGACCTGAGGGTTTCATCCCCGGATCTCAAGACCACCTTTGGTGCTTTCACAGTGTGGGCTCCCCATCCACAATGGCACTGTTGCCAAAGTTACCAGACCACCCTGCTCAGCAGTGCTACTCCCAGGAACTGTACTGAGTTGGCCTGTATGGATTTTATTTTACTTTTTTCCAGTTCCCATCCAACCACACCTCTTGTACAGAGTGGTCTTTTCAGAGAAGGGTGCAGACTCAGTTTGACCAGGGCTGGTGGGAACTGAGCACTTCCCTTGCCTGGGGGAGACCAGAGCACACACAGCCCTAAATCCATGCCCAAGGTGCTCAGGATTCATCCCACCCACCCCAGGGGGTACCACACTCCTGCCCACCCTGGGTACGCCAACGGGGTCACGGCGCATCCGTGCGCCACAAAGCCTCTTCCCTTCCTGACATCCAATGAAGTGATGGCACATGAATCAGACTCCTAGCAATGAATGACTGGTAGAAAGCTTCCTCAGGGCTAGTTTTCTGTCAAAACTGTCAACAGTAGGTTTTGTGTTTGGCTGGTGCTTTTTTTGGAAAAAAAAGATAAAACTGGTTCCAAATGTACTTGCTCTGTGGTACTGCTAAAGTGTTCATTCTGATTTTTCCAGGAAGCCCTGAGGCATCCTGAAAGTTTATGGCAGTCTTTTCATCTTCCCTCACTGAGACTGGCAGACAGTGCACTGCAGTCAACTGAAAAGAGGAGTCACTTCAGGAGCCACTGCAGCTGCATTTGAATGAAAATGTTTCAGTCTGGATAGAATATTTCACACTGATGGCTTTTTTTCCCCAATTAAGTGAAAATCAGAGGAGGAGAAGCAGACCTACATAACTCTGTAAGGTGGAAACCTAAGAGTCCCAACAGTCCTATACATTCAGTTTTACTCCTTTCCTGATGTGTAAGTGCAAGCAAGTCTGAGTTGATTTAAAATGTACTTCGAGGGTGCTGAATGCTACAGTAGTTTTTAATCCCTCCAGACTTACCTCTGAAGCCCTACAAAGTAATGCATTATGTACCTGAGCCTATTGGAGTAATTGAAAAGACTCCCTTTGGCTTCAGTGGACTTTAGATCAGGCCACAATGCTATAAACAAACCAATTGCAATGAATCAAGTAGTTCCAGCACTTCCTTCTTAAAGGAACAAAGTCACTACTTCCTTCTGGATAAATCCAGCAAAAGCAGGCATATTTAATAAATTAATGGTGGAAAGCGTTGAATGGAGAGTCCTTGCCACACAGCAGGAACAATTTCTAAATACCTTGGATCAGAACTCAAGCTGTATAAAATGAGTTTCTCTTCACCAAACCTACGCTGATTCTCACAGCTGGTTCAGGAAACAGGTTTTAGTGACAAAGGTAAGATGCAATAAATAGCTTGAGCATATTGGTGTTTTGACCATCAAATGCAATCATAGAAACTGAGAAATATACCAGGTTGGAATTTAAACTTTCTGCAAGGCATTCAGATGATAATGGAGATGGGTCTTTGAAGCAGTTTCTCCTTGCTTCCCTGGAAGAAATGAAAGGGAGAGCATCTAAGCATGAATGAGCTGATCATTTCTGCTAGCTGCAGGGACGAGGTGCTGCTGTGCCTTATTACTACCCTTCAAGAGCCCAATGCCAGGCAAAATTAATCATGACCTTTCAAGCTAGGCATGTCCTGGTTGGCCATGGGTTGTGGCTTTCAGAGGAAAGGTCACCATGTTGTGGAAGCCTAAAAAAGAATGAGAAGTCAGGTTCATGTGGAAAGTTGGGGATCCCTCCTTCCCCAGCAGGACAGAATCTCTTTCCTAAAGCTCTGCAGTGTCCAGATGATTAGTTCAAGTGATTGTCTTTTTTTGCCCAAGAACTGCATATTTGTGATGAACTAAAATGATTTGCAAGGTGGGTCATAAGTGGAAATATAAATGAAAATAGATAGAAAATATTTTTCTAAAAACAAAATTTTGTTTCAACATGTAAATTAAATACTTCATTTTTTATGATAGCTTTTTTGATTTAAATAATTTTTAAAAATTGTTTAATTTCTTTAATTAAATATTTTGATGCAACTCAAAATGAACATTCTGGGGGGAAAAAACCAAACTAACCAGCCAAATAATAAAAAAGAGAACCCTCTTTTGCTTCAAAACCATTTTGTCCTTGCTTTTTATATAATTTCATCTATCAAAGTAATCAGCTAACAGAAAAAGGGCAATTTTCCAAGGTGAATTTCCAATATCGGCATCATGCAATTTTGGAGTCTTGGAAGTTCAGATGAATTAGTTCTGGATGAACTGCTTTAGCATCAAAGGCCTGATCAAAGCCCACTGAAGTCAACATCACTATTTCTATTGATTTCAGTGGGCCATGAATCTCTCATTGTTTTCCCAGGAGTATTCAAGGGCTGAAACTTTTCTCAGAAGAGAAAGACCTGCCAGAATAGGTACAAACATGTACCATACTTACCATGAAATCCAGGGCCACTGAAATAGGGGTTCCAGAACTCAATTGCTGTGTAATTGCTATTGTTGTATGTACTACTCTTTTACAGCTCTTTTTGCTATGAGCTTCCAAACCTCTGCAGCCCCAGAGCCGAGGTTTGTACATAACCTTTCACAGGCTTGTGTTTGCCAGTCATAAGATAAGCTGGAAAATGCACATTTTCCTTTTCTTCATATAAAATGCATAAAATAAAAACAATCTGGTTTATTACGCAGTCCTCATTAATATCTGTTCTTTATGGCTACTTGTTTCCATGAGACCTGATACCAAGGAGTACTGCAAATATCACTGTACATTCACTCATACAGACAGAAACAGTCTTCACATTTGAACTGTTTTTCTCACATGAAGTAAGGTATTGCACCTATTGGCAGGAAATTAATTAAAAAACATAAGGAAAATATTAAGGCTAAGAATAAGGAGGGGTTTTTTTTTCTAATTTCATGAAACAGTGATATCATATTCCTTTTAAGTATTCTTGCTCTTCAAGACAGATAACATCTTATGTATCTGTTTATTACTCTTGATATTTTACCAAAATAGCATTTATCTATAAGATATATTTCAGTTTAAACTCTTCTGAATTACATTAACTTGAAAATGCTTCCTGAATAAAAGGATGAAAATTATACTTGAAAGTTTTAGAGAGACTAGTTAAAAAAAAAAAAATCTATGCTGTCATATCTTGATGTATCTATATCATATTTTGAGAAAAATGGGAAGTCCAAAGAATTTTAAAGCATGAAGCAAAGTATATTGTATTTCATAGGCTGAAATGTTTCCTGAATTTGCGTAACAATACATCTGCTTGATACCACACCTATGTGCACATATCTATTTACTTTATGCATCCTCTTTAGCACATAGAGGGTGTCACACTGCCGTGTGGCTCAAAGCATGTTTTTCTTTTTCATTCTCAGTCTCTCTGCTCCAGTGGCCTATCTGTTGTTTGAATGGTATGTGAATTGAGCAGCTGCTGGCCCTTAGGTTTATCCTTGGAAAAACCTGCACTTTAGGTCAGAAAGCAAGTCCTTGAGTTTGCCCTGTATCTGTGAGGGACCCCTCTATTATTTTCCACAGCCCAGATGCTTTATAGGTGGTAATCACAATGAAAGAGGTGAAATAATAGTGCTGACAGCAGCCCTGCCCTACCAAGTGGCCTGCAAAGAGACTTTCTTCAGAAACAGGTGGAGTCCCAACAGCAACATACTTTGAGACCTGGAATTATTTCAGCATGTTGTGGAAAAGCCTGAAGGTGAATGTTCAGCTGTAACAGCTGTAAACAACTTGGATTTTAATAGATGAAAAGGCGCTTATTTGCATATTTGGGGACAGATGTAAGCAGTCTTTCAGTACGAATAGCTTGCCAATGGAAATATGAATTCTGCATCATAAAACCATTATGGATGAGTATATGTTACCTTTTATGAAGCATCTGGAAACAGCAAGTCCCAAAAGCCACCAGTATCAACAGCAGTAGTGGTATAGTAGGTATTACAACATAAATTAGATTCGGAATTATACCTACAAGACAAAAGTTCTCATTAATGTCTCCCCTGTTGAAATGCTTTTAACCATGTGAGCAAAAATCTGGAGTAAAATATCAGAGAAACATTCACTTACACAAAAGAACACTTATATATCCCTTCTATAGGAAGAGCTCCAAAGAGAACTCAGCAGTATGAAGAATAAAACAGCACTTGAGTGATATGCAAAACATATTTTAAGGTTTTCCATTCTGATATTTTCCAATTTTGTAATTCAAAATTCAAGTATTTTAATGGAGTACATTTCACAGCTTATTATTTTTACAGTTCATTTTAACTGTAGACTCAGTTGTCTTTGTATGTTGGATTCCCTGCCCATGCAGGGCCACAGGAGGAATGAGCCTGGCTCTTGTCTTCCCTTTCCCCTTAAAAAACACACATACCCTCTTCTTGACTAATCAGGAGAACTAAAGGTGCTCCCCTGCAGGTTCCTGGACAAAAGGAGTGGAAAATGGTACAAGGTGAGATTATTATCTGTCTACAACAGAGGATGGGGTCTGCAACATCCAGAAGGGTACTGTTTTCCAGTAACTATATGCCCATGTTTTATACTAGTACACATTTAATGTACAAATTGTGGAGAGTTTCTTCCCCATTGGCCTACTTTAAAAATATTTTTCACTAGCAAGAATAAATGCAAATATTCAGGTTGTGTTTGAGTTTTAGAGTCTTCTCATGGTTTGTGTTAAATTGTAGTGTTGATTTCAAAACTCAGTTAATCAATACATGAATTCCTCTGGAGTAACAAATAATGGAAACACCAGTTAGGAAGCTTGCTCAAGTCCAGACAATCAGCGAGGAAACAGAGCACCCACTTTCCATTATCCCACGGTACAACCCTCTAAAATCCAGAGCTGTTCCTTAGAGAAGTTCAGTTCCTTGAACTAAGGCCATGCTTCAACTCTTCATGAGCCTTGGGACTCTGTTCAGAAGATAAATTGCTGAATGAAGCAGCCAGGGACATTACAGCACCACTTCCCAAATATCAAGTGTCATCTCTGCCAGGAAGCTCAGCAAGGCACTGAGCTCCTCTCAGCATGTGGTTTTCCTTAAAACATAGGGTATTTGGGGGAGCTATGAACACAGTGTTTATTCTAAGTTTGGGGAGACAAGGAGATTATTTGTTCCCACAGTTACTAAGAGAACTAAGACTCTTGAAATGTTATTCAATTATATGTATTTTCAGGGCACTTCCTAGGGAAACAGACTGTTTCTTCCCATTGACAAAAATGGAAACTGAAATATTAATTTAATTCCACTGTTAATATTTTTAGCAGAACACTAAATTAATATGAGCACATTACCTGTTTCAGTAGCAATAATATGATACTGATCTTCTGGTTTGCTTGTGTCATAAGGATTTCCTGCTGGCACAGTTGGAAAAATACCTGAAAAGGAGATCAGACATTTTAGGAAAGTAGTGAGTAAAACATATGGCCATTATGCTATTAAATAAATTAATAGTAATTACATTTTAATTTATATTGGGAAATTAACATTTTTATGTTTTATTAAATATTAATTTATTAAATTAAACAGGATTTTATTACAAAATTGGAATTTTATCTGGAACAAGAATTAAAAGTAGTGCTATTCTGAACAGCAGCCATATATTTGTAGCTGTTGCTCTCTGGAGGACTCATTTTTCCTATGTTCCAGTTCTTAACTACGCCTGTTAAACATGAGTAATTTTGGAGGTTCTTTTAAGCTATCCTTATGTATTTACCAATGCAACTGAATTTAATGTGTCAAAATTTCTTACCGTATTCTGGCTCTGCTCTGTCTCCTAATTCTTTTTCTAAGACATTATCTGTTAAATCAATATTTAAAATCGATTGTTGAAGAATGAAAAATGTGTGCAATAAAACAGATGTTTTCATTATTTTTCATGCAGTATCACAACAACAGATACATTCCCCCAAAGAATAATTGCTTAATTCTTCATCATTTCATCTCCTTACCAAAGACTATTTGCAAACTAGTGTCAGATCACTTCTAGTTCATACTTTTTGCTCCTTAGAAGAGGACCATAGCTTACTCTAGCTCCAGTTCTTGGTGGCCCCCAAATTAATGGCTAATGGTTAATGGCTAAGCCACTGAACACCTTAACTTCTTGCGCTGAATAAAGCTCCTAACATATTCAAAGCTCCATTTGTGCAGACAATTCTAAAATTATGTAAGAAAATAAATTCTCTTTATCATAAGGTTTTACTAACTTCATAGCTCTATGAGACTACTGAGTGTCTTGATAAATATAAACTGCTGGGAGAAATCAAAACAGTGATAAAGCCTATTAGAAAATGGCATTAACTTCACCTACTCTGGTAAAAAACAGCTACATTTGGCCATATATAAAGAAAGATGCCAAGATACCCCAAAGAACTGAGCTGTTGTCTCTTTTTAATTTGATTGCATAATCAAACCTACAGGAGCTAGACAGGAACTAAATGTGGTTGCAATTACCAACCTATAATTAAATTTAAGATCGCTGAATGATCAATATGATCTAAAGCCAGACTGAACATTGCAACAGCAAATGCTGTCAAGGGAGGCACTATAAAAAGGGCTTAGAAAAATAAAAGTGTCTACCAGAAATGCAGCTGCTGCTTGAGCAAGGCTGCCTAATGAGCACTGCCCTGGACTTGCTGCTGATACAATTAGATGCAACTTCATCACAGTCACCTACAACCTGCTTTGCCCTGTGGCTGCTATCATGTACCACATATTCAATACAGGCAGGAAAGTTGTGAAAAACAATGTACTCAGATAACAAACTGAAATTCAATATGCATGTGGCACTTTCATACTCCTGGTGAAATGGATGCATTTTGTATTGCTAAGAGCTGACATTGAAGCCATTATGGTGATTTGAGGAGGGAAAAAAGGTCGTTTGTAAGACTCCCTCGGTTTGAGATAACAAATGTAATTTTCTTACAAACATTGTGGTACTTTCTTCAGGCGGTGAAAGAAATGTCATATATCTATTTATATACATTTATGCGTCTACTCCTTTCCTCCATGTGACAGAAAAATACATTTCTGGAGAAGAGCTTGTTTTGCTAAAGAGCCCAATAAATACCTACAACTCAGTAATGCTGTATTTAGCTGCATAACAATGTCCATACTAACAATAATCTCCCTATACATTGTTTGCCTTATAAGCCTCATTATACACTAGTAACCCATTTCTACCTTGAGAAAAAAAAAATAAATGTACTTTCATTGTAACTGTTACCGCTTTGTTTTCTGCCAATCCAAAATACCCAGCATTTTTTCAGATGGTGAAAGCAATAGAAAAAACAATTATTTATAACATCTCAAGAATGGGAAGTAGTTTGCTACTCCAGAGTAATTATCTCACTTAAATTTGTTTGCTTTTAAAGCTATGAAATGTACCTGAAACCAAACCTTTTTAATAAAGCCTGCATATTTCTGACATAAAAATGTTGGTATTTTAGGAACATAAAACATTTTTATTTTGTTACATTATTTCAAAATAATTCTAACAGCTCTAAAAGTGATAAAATTGCATGTCTCATTTCCTTGAAGGGCCTATGAGGAAAGTAGTGATATCCACTAGCAATTTTAAAAGCACAAACAGATTTAGGGGGTAGGGATAACATATGTTGGTATACCAACTCTTCCAAATATTTAATATTTGCTTGCAATATTAATTTCCATTAATATCCTCCTTAAGAGACCAGGAAGTGAAAAAGCTTGTCTCCACCAAAACCAGATGAACAAAATAGCCTGGATCACTACAGATAGACAGACCTCTACAAAGAGAGTGATTATTGCTTGATCACCAGCATAGAGAAAGCAGGTAGGAAACTGCAGAGTTAGGTAGGTCAAAGAGCTGCTAGGAGTAGGATTTCATAGAATCATAGAATGGTTTAGATTGGAAGGCACCTTAAATAACGGGGTTTTTTTCCCAACCCCCTTCCATAGGGCAGGGACACCTTGCACCAGACCAGGTTGCTCAGTGCCCCATCCAACCCAGCCTTGAACAGTTCCAGGGATGGGACAGCCACAGCTTCTCTGGGCAGCCTGTGCCAGGGCCTCGCCATCCATGCTGGGAAGAATTTATTCCTATAATCTAATCTAAACCTACTCTCTGTCAGTTTGAAGCCATTCTCCCTTGCCCTGTCACTCCAGGCCCTTGTAAATAGTCTCTCTCCATCTTTCCTTTACCTTCAGGTACTGAAAGGCCACAATTATTTCACCCCAAAGCCTTCTCTTTTCCAGGCTGAACAATCCCAATTCTCCCAGCCTTTCCTCACAGCAGAGCTGCTCCATCCCTCTGATCACCTTGGAGCCTCCCCTGGGCTGGCTCCAACAGGTCCCTGTCCTTGCTGTGCTGGGACCCCAGAGCTGCTGCAGCACTGCAGGTGGGGTCTCAGCAGAGCGGGGCAGAGGGGCAGAATCCCCTCCCTGCCCTGCTGCCCACGGGGCTTTGGGTGCAGCCCAGCACACGGGGGGCTCTGGGCTCCCAGCGCACACGGCTGGGGCATGTCCAGCCTCTCACCCACCAGCACCCCCATGTCCTCCTCCCAGGGCTGCTGTGGTTGTGTTCATTCCTAGCCTGGATTGGTACCAGGGTTACCCTGACCCAGGTGCGGGACCAGCCATTGGTCTTGTTAAACCTCATGAGATTCCCATGGGCCACTTCCTGAGTTTTTATTAACTAATAAATGAAATTAATCCATAAGTTCATATGCATTCTGATTTTCAGCTTAGTTTTTGAAAAACAGACACACCAAAAATTATTTGAAAACATTTACAAGATCCTGCTGAAAAACACGTTTTCATTTACTGTAAGTACCGCCAAGAATAGAAAGTGTTACAGGCTCAAACTGGAAAGTTTACTTTTCACGTCTTTTCTGGTTTTGCACCATGTTCTAGTTTATAGTTCACTTTTCCTCTATTGACATATACAGAACTTATGTCATGTCTGGAAATACAGCCAAATAGCCTAAGATCTGTTTTTTCTGTAACCATCTCAACTAGCATGCATCTGCTTTTTATATCTCTAAGTCCTCATGCATGAATGCAGCACTTTTTCCTGCTGTTCTGGACTTCATTCTTCAAGCCATAACTTTTTGAAACAACTACCACATTGAAGTTAGTATAAAATGGCAGGGGGCAACTACAAGGACAGAACAATATTTTTTACAGGAGGATCAAGGATGTCCTGGTCATCCTACCTGGAAAGTAGAAAGTGTCCACCTCACATACTTTGTGAAGGAACAATAGCTAGGGACTTAATTAAATCAAAGCAAATGTGGGAATACATGATAGTGAAGCTAACTTTGAAAACATTCTTGTTAGATATAAGCAGGTTTATTTAAATGTATTAAAAATTCATTTTAATAGTTGTTATTGACATATTACATCCCCTGTTAATGCCAGCTCAGTCACACTCCAAAGGAGCCAGTACTATAGGCCAAAAGACACTTGAAGATTCCCTCATTAACTAAGAGACATTGTTTTTCTAAGACAGTGCCCCACCTGTGAAATATAACTTTAGTTTCACCTACCTGGGACATATTTGCAGATAAAATTGTGCTTCATGTTGCATCTATCATCATTCCATTGATAAAGGTATGGCCCTCCCAGACCAGGGTTTGCGGTTGGCTGATGATACATCACCACACAGGCTTCGCTTCCACAGGAAGGCTCATCTGTGTACCAATTTCTAGTTTTTGACGATAAGGTTCATCAGGATGCCAAAGAAAAGAGTTTGCCAAAAAAAAGAGCTTGCATCAATGAAGAAATATCAACCCCAACTGTCCCATCCTCTTCAAAGACATCCTGCATTTCCCACAACCCTTCTGTGAAAGGAGTTTAAGGCCCAAGGTCTACATCTCTGAATCTTAAAAAAATCTGATCAAAGAACCTCTGCAGAAATAACATCCTACTGCTCTGCTTTCCTCCCTATTTGACTCTTACCTGTTCCCTTGTGCTGAGTTCCATGTGTTACTGCTACTCTGGCCTTTGGCTTAACCAGGAAACTAAAGGCTTTCCAAAAAGGGTAGAAACAGAACAATTTATGCCAAGCACCTCACAATAATTTATTTGGTGGCTGCCTCCCTGATTTGAGTTGGCCAGAGCCTTGCAGAATTTCCCTGCCTGCTTTCAGACCACATCCTAAAGACTCTACCTGTGGCAGAAGCACCTCCAAAAGTCACGCAGAGGCAAACCATAGGTGGGAGCAAAGACATTCGTAGGCTGAAGCCACAAAAAGCCATCCTGTCACAGCTTCAAATTCAAAAACCCAATTTCCAGCTACCCTTTATCTGGAGAAGTCAAGGGGACATGCTACAGACCTCATGGGGCAGCAAGCCTGCAAGGCTTGGCATTTCAACCTCCATTTCTTTCCATGAAACCTTCTCAGTAAGCAGTCTCACACACCTACCTGAACGGTGACATACTTCCATCCGCCCACTGGTAGAGGTCGGGGCAAGCGCTCGACGTGGCCAGTCCATCGCCACTCCTCCACAGCCCGATCCAGAAGTCGCCATCAGAAATCCCAGAGCCCGATTTGGTGAGGTTTTGCAGCATGTTTTCTATCAGCTGCTGCTCAGCTTCGCTTTCCAAGCTCAGTAAAGCCCCGCCGTCGATTTCACAAGCCTGGTGGGCCTCCTGGAAGCCCACGCGTCTAGACAAGTCCTGGAAATAGGCTAATTTGTAACACGAGCGCTTGAAGGCACCATAGCACACCTTCTGGCCTGAAAAATAAAGACATGAGAGTGCTCAGAGTGCGGTGATGAGGATCAAAGCTGCAAGAAATAATACAGCACATCGTGCACATGCTGATGGAGGACAGGAGAATTTTGTCTGAGAGGATTCGTGGTGATTACACTGGCACCACTGAAATCCTTTGCTCTAATTTAGAGTTGCAAGTATCACACAGTTCATGGGAATCTATGCCATCTTCCCATGGACTGTGAAACTCTCCAAAACACTAAAGATTCCTAATAGCATCTAGCAAAATATTCTCTACTTTAATGACTGTACCATCAGGCCTCTCTGTTAAAGCCAGGTTCTGTTTGGAAGGTCTTCTCTTAACTATTTCATACTAATGGACCAACTTCATTTTTATTTTGTAATCACAGCTATTTGATTTTTTAAAAAAAGTTGCCAATTCTTATTTTTAGTGGCAAGATGCAGCTAGAAATTTTTTATCCTGCTTGTTAACTTTGAGAGGTCTCATATGAGAGGAGCTCACAGTCACTCTTCACTACAATAACAGGTTGTCTTGGTACAACCTGGAAGGGTGCATGGGAGGAGACAGTCTGCTCCTTCCAGCTCTTTGTCTGAGAAAGTTACACATCTTTTTCCTAAAGAGCAAAAATAATTATCATTTTCAACTACTAAGTCTCTCTAGACTTTATTCAAGATATACAAAATGAGGAATCAACACACTCACTTGTCAGCTGCAACTGAACTCCAGTACATTTATTTAGCAACAGGAGAAGGCTTCCAAATATAACCACCTCTTAAAAAAACTAAACCAAGTTTTTCCAGTATAGAAATTTATCACTGGAGAAAAAAAGTAGCAAGGTTTATTTTATTACGTAAGAATTACTGAAGGGTACCAAAGTAACAAAAACCACCAGGCATTATCTAGATTGTTTAGAAATCAACAAAATTCATCATCTCGCTGGAAAATTTGACAATCATACAACACGCTGAGCTGGAAGGGATCATTGGGATCATGGAGTCCAACTCCTGGATCTGTGCAGAACAGCCCAAGAGTCACACCAAGCGCCTGAGAGCATTGTCCAAACACTTCTTGAGCTCTGTCAGATTTGATGCTGTGACCGCTGCCCTGGGGAGCCTGTTCAGTGCCCAGCCACCCTCTGGGTGAAGAACCTTTTCCTGATATCCAATCTAAACCTCCTCTGACTCAGCTTTGAGCTGTTCCCTTGGGTCCTGTCACTGTTCACCACAGAGATCAGTGTTCCTCCTCCTCCCCTCGTGAGGATGCTGAAGACCACAATGAAGTCTCCCCTCAGTCTTCCCCAGGCTGAACAGACCAAGTGCCCTCAGGGGGTCCTCACACAAGAGGTCCCCCCCTCAAGGCCCTTCACAATCTTCATAGCTCTCCTTTTGACACTCTTTAATAGCTTTACATCCTTCTTATACCGAGACACCAAAAACTGCTCTCAAGGGGAAGCAACACCAGCACAAATTATAGCAGGTCATTGTACCATATCAGATTTGCATTTGAAAATCTTGTATTTAGTCTCAATTTTAAGCAAACCCAGATACATGACTCACATAAATAATCTTTGAACAGGATTTATCCTGTTTTACCTTAAAGAATTGTAATTTGTCACTGGGCAACAGTGACATCCTCCTATAACTTCAGCTGTATTTAAGTTTTCTCAGGAAATGTTTTTCTATACACAAAGAGTAAACATCAAAGTAAACAAAAAAGCTTAAGAGGTACAATAAAGTCCATTTTTTTGCATTAGTGTTGTTTCATTTTTGCATTTAACAATGAGGATACTTCCAATAGCAGACAGCACTGAAGACATCTCTGTATTTGCACAGAGAATACGCAGACTGTATCAAAGCGGCATTAATATAGGAACAGAGAAACAGGGTCAGGTCTTGCTTTTTAGCTAAATCTGAAAGTAGCTCTATTTTTTGAGATAATATCTGTTGTAGAAAGCTAAATTATGGGGGCAGTAGAGCTATGCTATGCTTAGAATTCTAGCATTTCCTACAATTCTTGTACTCTTTCTCAAAAAAAAAAGAAAAAACCACAAAAAGAAAAGAACTCAGAAACCATCACTTTATAATACCCTATAAAGTTCATCTGGAGAAGGAATATCAGGAAGAGCAGTATCTTTGTAGTTTCATTCATACTTGGCAAACAGACTTCTTAAAATTCAGTTATTAGTAATTAATTTACCACAATATTACAAGAACAAGAATAGCCTAACAACAGGACAAACTTGTGGCACACATATCCATGGGAACAGCCAGGTTCCAAGATCAGGAAGAGAGTGCCTATTGGGACTTTCTCTGATAACATCCTGACAACACTTGGTACGTCCCAATTCCTTTCCTGACGTTTCCCTTTATTCATACAGGTTAAAAGCCTTGCTCCCAATAAATGCAGCAAGAGCCACAGTCCTAGCTGGGCAATGGTGCTGAAGAACCAAGGGACAGACCCTTTGACAGAGATGCATATGAAATAATGGGCTTCCTCCTAGGACTTCTTTAAACAAAAGGACTGCTATTATTAAAGTAGCAAAGTGATAACTCTAAATGCTGCAAAGTGGGTAAAGCAAGTGCGAAAGCTGCATGTGAATCTCAGCTCATTCCTTTCATCTACAATGCTGAAATGCCAGTTTTATTAACATGATCGATTTTCCCCACTGTCTCACTGACAGGATAAGGAGGAGTTGATCAACATTCTGACCCTCACTGCTGGGTGAATGACAATGGCTCAGTGCCAGAGTACACATGTGTATATAACAGCACAAACATCCAAAGCCCAGCACTGAATTATGCGGGACACTAATCACATCCAAGGAAAAGTGACCACAACTTTCCCTGTAGCTGAAGATTGTATTCAAAGGATTAATTCAAGTTGTATGTTCAAATTTAGGGAGAGTGCTTTGTCCATTGTCTTGTTATTTTTATTTTCCCATTTTTTATATTTTATTTGAAATAAAAACTCTTCCATGATTCCTTTCATTCCCTGAACATTCTCCTGGACATCAAGTAGTAAGTTATGAGCAAATTCAGGTATCATATATCCTGGTCAGAATTTCAGTCATGCGGGAATGTTCAACCAACTGAGATAAGCAGGCTGACCACTGTGGATCATAATTCCTGTGCTGTGCCTCCCTTTCATGGGAAAAGAGCAAACTTTGTCTTTTCCACTCCCCACCCGTACAGGTTTCTCAGGGGGCTGAAGTGCTCCCCTCACTCTCTGTTCTCAAGCACAGTCTCTCCTCTTCTGTGACTCTCCCAAAATCTGAATCAAATTACCTCCTAGCCGGAGAAATGGATCCTTGCTGGCTACCTGGCCAAGTTTCTTCAGGATGCTCATGTGCCAGTCAGCTGCTGCATAGAGACCCACCTGCCCAGCAGAATCACAGACTCTTTTAGGCTGGGAAAGACCTTGAAAACCGCTGACTCATGGCAAGTGCTGTTTCTGAGCTACTCCAAGGCTTGTATCCATAAGCTGCTCTGTACTCTGGTCCCATACAGAGGTTCTGTCAATGCTCAGCTCCATCACCCACACTGAGGAAACCACGTGGGACTGTCTGGATCAGCAAGGAGAACGACAGGGATTTGTGATGCACAATGGCAAAGAGCTGCTGCAGCCCCTACTACGTGCCCAGCTTGCCACCACTGTGCACTCAAAGCAGGGAGTCTTCCTGGAGCCATCAGAATACAGATGGGAAGGTCCAGTCTGTACCCAAGGGTTTATCTGAAAGGGTTAGCAAGTTAAAATCTTGAAGCTTTGTGTGAAGCCATTTTCTTTCTTCCCTTAAGCTGACCTGAATAATTTTTGAGGATACCCTTATTATTGCAGATGTTTGGGCAGGGTTAAGTAACTCTAAAATCAAGTCTTATGAAGTCAAAGAATTGAACGAGTGAAAATTAGCATGAAATCTAACTCCTAAATTACTGCTCTTTCATTTGTTGCTCTCTCCACCTGTGGCAAAAGAAATCATTTCCTCCTTACAGGTTGATCATTTCTGCAAGAATATGCCTCCAGAAACCAACAGAGCAAACAGCAAGAAATCAAGAAATAATTGGCATTAAGACCCATAGACGCAAACAGTGTGAATGAAGTATGTGAGGCAGAGCAGTAAGCTTTCTGGAAGAAGCTGTGAATTTCTCTTGTTCTAGTTAATTTAATCCCTGTATTTAGGCAATGACCTGCTCTGAATCTTTCCTTTCTTCTTTTGCAACGGACTTTGAACTAGCTCTACTACGGCAGATAAATGTGTTAATGGAAATCTGCAGTTGTGCCTTAATAGCTGGCAAATCAGTTGACATTTTAGTGCTCTTCTCGGAACACACTGAGATGTCAGGTTTTAAAGCTTCATTTTTTCCTCTCACTACTAATTTCTGAACTACAAAGCAGAAATAATTTACCACTGAAAAATGACAGAATGGACCACATTGTACAGGAGACAAGATAAGTATGGAAATATTAACTACATGCTATTTTATCTTATTCTAGCTTCTTTCAGCAGACTCCACAGTTAGTTCTAAAGCAACATTTTGCTATTTCAGCTGTATAAATAGAATTCCAATTTTTCTGTCACAATTGAATAGAAACTAGATTTGTAAGCAAGCCTACTGGAATGAATCATGCTAAGATACTATGCAATGTGAATAATCCTTTTATTGTCTCATCATCCCGTTAGCTGATAAAAGCAAGTGAACACTTCTTGCTCTGGGAAGTGCTAGCTACCATCCATATGGACCAGTTTTCATCTTTGGGTGTTGCACAGCAGTTCCATAATAGAATGTTTAGATACCAGCCTCAGAACTAAGATGTTTTTAAACTAAACTACTCATTAAAACATTTCTGCAGATAATTGTACAGGGGGGAAAAGAAATCTGCTGCAAGAAAAAGAGAAAGAAGCAAATTTCCAGCTGTTACTTCCATCAGTTATGTCTCCATTATCTTTTAATAATCATGCTTCATTAAACAAATAATAGGTTCCTTGATTTCTGTCATGGCAGAAGTTACAGCAAAAGGTCATTTAGAAGCAAAATTGCCGATAATTTACTCAGGTCAAAGACTCCTCTCCCTAAGAGCATCAGGCTTAGTACTAAACTAAGCCCCCACAGGACCATGAGGGGCACAAAGGTCATTTTGAGAGACACCCCTCACTTAGCTGGAGCCTTTGAAGATGTTACGTAGAAGATAAGCTCCCTGCTGATAAATCCCATTCCTCTTCCTCTTGAACCTTAAAAACTAACCTACAATCCAGGGTTTGATACCATTAGCATCCATCTAGATTAGGTCAGCCACTGTATGTGCACAGCATATGTGAAGAGAGACAAAAATGAATGCACAAAGCCTGATGCACTGAAGTCCATTATGTTTTTGTATTTTGACTTTTTTTTTCTTCCCAAGATAATGGATTCAGCAGAAAACACAGAAGACTACTTGGTGAAAAGCAATGTGAAATATTTAACATTAACCACAGTAGTGTGAGGCTGACGGAGACCTCTGAAAAGGAAGTGACAAATAAAAACACAAGGACTTAGGTGAAAGTGATAATGAATAGCAAAACAGAAATCTCTGTTAATGAACCAAAATATTCTCTGCCTGTTTTACAAAGACTAGTCTTGGTCTTGAGCTTGCGTGAGCACCGTGACCTGAGGGATGGGTAACCAGCATGCAGGACACCAGGCACAACTTGTTTTCACCTGTCCCCATGCCACAGGGCACTCCACACCAAGTGCCAGTGATGCACTTCAGAATGTGACCAGTAAGAGACTAAGTGGTATTAAATTTTCCTAATCACATTTTGTTTCAAAGCTGATGCATCTTGTCAGATGATCTTTGTATCATCCAGTCAGATTTTGACTGAGCTCACCTCATGGTCATGTTTTGCTATGTTACGTTACTGCTGTCGATGTTTTACTGCATCATGTTTGCGTGCATCCACCAAATATAATTTTTTATGATTCATATTACTTTTTTAAAAAATACTGTGATAACATTTCATAATTACATTATGTCCTCGTTTTAGATAAAAGCAAGTTGCCATCTTCTCTCCCAAAGTTTGTAACACTGAAAACACATTGTTCCATAGCTGAGTCAGTGTTCAAACCCCTGGTGTTTCTCAGATGACAGTCCTGAGCAGTTTAAGGAATTCCATGTGCTCATACTTGACATTCAAACACAAACTGTTCACTGCCAGCCTGTATCTGTATTGATACCTTCTTAGCTATCTCTTCCATACCTTAGTAGGCACTTTTTCCTCCAACCCTCCTAATAACCAAGATTTCTGAGAGAAGAGAAATTCATTACTGATTTATTCTGGATTAGTGATTATGCCTAAACTGTCATCATACAGTGGATTTATTTCTGAATGACAACTGTCCTCAATGGACCCTCAACAGCTACACTTTTTTTTTTAAAAATCAAGCACTCAAAATGCAGACAGTCCGTTTGCAAAGGAGCACCTGGCAGTGCTGATTACATATTAAATATTTCTTCTCTCTTACAGCTGGATTTTGCCATCCAGCTGAACACAAACATAATTAAAATTCAATCTGAAAGCTTCCCTGCACAAGGCAGCAAGATTGCTGGTCACTAAAACAGGTTGTTAAAAGTCTACATATGACCGCTTAGGACAAGTATTGATCTAAGCAGGTTATTTTTGGGGAGGTTTGTCAAAGCCTCTGTGTGCTCAAAAACTGCACTGTTCTAGCTCTTGGGAAGATGCAAGAGGATTCCTTGTCCTGCAAAATGTTCTTCATTGTGTTGAATAAATTCTGGGAGAATTTGTCTTTTCCAGAGCAGATTATAAGTTTGTCGATATTTTCAAAATCACTGATGTGGTGTTCAGGCTTGTTCTTGCTGCACTGGGAACTGGAATACCAGCCTGCATGACAGCTGCCATCTGCACACAGCAGTGATGGGCTTGTTCACTCATTTCCCAAAGAAAACACACACATTTATTTCTTATATTTAGTTTCTCAACCCTGGCACACATAACAGGGACCTCAGGCCATTGATAACAGAGTTGTAAAGAAGTAGCTTGATGTCTAAATGTCTAAATCTCATTATAAGCTAATCAACACTTCACCCTCCATAATTACCATAGCAGGAAAACATACGATTACAGTTATATAAATCAATACAGGGTAAGTGTCCTCAACTAGACAATTAATATCCATTTTTATGAAAAGTCACTGATTCAGGTCATAACTCAGTGCAAAAAAAAAAAAAAAAAAAAAANCAGGAAAAAAAAAAAAAAAAAAAAAAAAAATCTATAAAGTATTTCCCAAAAAGTATTTCTTTTTTCACCCCAGGTCAAATCATTAAAGCCCTGACAGGTTTCCTTTCTTCTAAGTGAAGCATACCTTCATTTTGGCATCAGTTCTGGTTTCAGCTATCTAACACACCATAAATTTAAACCATTAGATCCATTTAGCTTTTTCCTGTAATAACTATTTTCCCTTCTTCTGCTCATGTGAACTTTACAGGTGTATATCTCAGGGCTGGCCATGGCAGACAGCCACTTAATTCTCTAAGGAATTAAGCTCACAGCTGCACCATCCTGGGGGTTCACAATAAGTGCTAACATAGCTGCTAAAACAACTACCTAAAGCTGCCCATTACCTTCCCCTTCTTAAGAGGAAAAAAAATAAAAATAAAAAATCTAAAATACACACCTGCCCAAAGAATAACTCTAACACTCTTCCTGGGCACAAATAATCCTATTCCATGGACACAAACAGGCCAGTGATAACACCCAAGTGTCAATGGCATCTATTTGAAACTATTGAAAGTCAGAGGAAACACAATGTGTTGGAAAGATCTACACATCTGCAAGTCTGCTCTAGGATGTGGATTATTTTCTTTAAAATAAAAAAAGAAACACAAACAAACCCCCTCCAAAAAAAACCAAAAACAAACAAACAAAAAAAAAAAAACCAAACAACACTTATTGCTGAAGCTGTTAGCAGTGGGTTTGCCTTGGTTTGGTTGTTTGGGTTTTTTTAATTCTTATAAACACAGTATCAAGCTGGTTAAGTCATAAACACAGTAACAATTTTCTTTTTATTTTTATGTATCATAGCCTAAAGACATGCCAAGTATTCCATAACTTCAGCTGTTTATTAAAAAAGTATAAACACTGGTAAGACTGGCCCAGAGAAGCTGTGGGTGCCCCATCCCTGGAAGTGTTCAAGGCCAGGTTGGATGGAGCCCTGAGCAACCTGGTCCAGTGGAAGGTGTTCCTGCCTGTAGCAGGGGTTTGGAACTAAATGATATTTAATGTTCCTTTCAACCCAAACAATTCTATGATTCAAATTAAGTCCATTCATCAATAGTTTTCTGTGTAGCCATGAAGCCCAGAACAGAATTCACAGAAACTTTAAAGACAGACGTACTCTGGCAGCTAAGAAGTTGTTTTTAACTTGCCATGGAACAGACAGGACAAAAACTGTAGAGTCCGAATTCCTTAAATATGTGTGCCAGCCTAGGGGAGCAGGGAATAACTTCATTCTCCTGTCCCAAACCAAGTAGACATTTTCACAAATACCAATTTTATATATGTCAGTAGGTTCCCTCAACAGATTTTCTCCTAGGCATAAATTTAGGCACTTCTGACAGTTTCTGCTGATGGCTCATTTCTTATTTTTGCCTCTAGAAAGAAATAGTTCATAAATCTTTGGTCACAGAATCACAGAATATCATTCAGTTGGAAGGACCACTAAGGATATCATGGCCAACTTCTGGCCCTACACAGGACAGCCCCAAGAATCCCACCCTGTGCCCAAAAGTGTTGTCCAAACTCCTCTTGAGCTCCGTCAGCCTTGGTGCTTCTGACCACTTCCCACCCTGTTCCAGTGCTCAACCGCCTTCTGGGTGAAGAGCCTTTTCCTCACACCCAGCCTAATCCTCCTCTGGTCAACAAATCCATCCTATGCCAATTAAATGAAGAAAAGAAGAGAAGAGAGAAAATATACTCTCAATTATTTTTCAGGGCACGCATCATCTATTCTCAGTCTTTTCCAGTGAAAACTGCATGTCTTTTTTCCAAGTAAATGCATTCACATGGATTTTTTTTTAACCAAAATGCCTGTGTTTACAGAGATTTAAGTAATATAGGTGGGTGCAAAATTATATTAATTTCCTTGCTTTATGGACTTAAGAGCTTCCTAGTATGGAACATCCAATATGCATTTCAGTACAAAAGTGTAGAGTGCTTTCTTTTTGCAGAAGTTCCACCATTAAAAGAGAAAGCAACAGGCAAATCCTTGCTCATTCACCTTCTCCAAAGGAAGTGGGGAAAGCCAATCCACATGGAATCTTAAAATTGGTGACAGTTCACTTAAAAATATAGGGGAAGTTTGAGGGGAGGAGAAATATGTTAGAATATTATAAAGGATAGTTTACACTAAGAGAAAAATTAGAGGTAAATCATGACTGGTTAATTTACATTAAATGTACGCAGTCCTTGAGATACACAGTGGGAGTTATCTCACCAAACTTGAGTTCCTCCCAATACACCTGTGCATATCTAAACTGGCTCACTGACCTGTGTACACAACTGGATGAAACAAGCATTGTTGGTGTAGTATTTCCAAATTCTCAATTTAAATGAAATTAATCCCACTCTAAAAATATTAACTTTTTCCTTTGCTTCTTATAAAGTGAGCCCAGAATCATTAGCTGAATACTGCAGCTACATTCAGATTTAGTTAGAGCCATGCCAGCTGTTTAGTTATGGCTCATCATTTCTTAGGATTGCTTGGAACTGGAGGTCCCACAGTTTATCAGTGGCAGGAGCAGGGACTGCTTCAGCAAGAGACTCAGCTTCCAGCTAGCGAGTGACAGGTATGAGTATGGGATTAGAGTAATTATTATCAAATTATTATTTCATCTCACCTATTTTACATTAGCATCTACAGTCTTTTCTGATCCATCAGAGATTTGCAGAGAGAAAGCCATTATGAGAATTAGTTTCAGAAAACTAATGCCATATAGAACCCTTTATGAACCAAAGCTTGTTCCCCTGCGAACATCTTATAATCAAGAAGTTTGATCTATGTAAGATCAGACATGAACTACAGAGAATTAAAGTCAGGTACAGAACCTGAGCTCAACAGGGGGTGATACCAGCCTTCTCTCTCTGGGAGCAAGAAAAGCAATGTGAAACACAAGCAGACTCTCCATTCCATATGGTTTTTACCATAGCTCCCTCCATGGTAGGTGTTTCCTCTTGGGCTCTTTAGCCAAGTGGAATACTGTGAATTGACAACAATGAGTTTGAGATCTGCAATGCCCTCCTCTATTTTTGAACAAGGTGGTGTGACAGAAAAGTTGTATTCCTGGGAAAGTAGAATGCTGGCATGAGACAGCGCTAGGATTTTCCATGTCTCTTTCCTTGTACCTGAACAGAGCTGCAATCTGGCTAACCTGCACAGCCCTCCCCCACAGGAAAGATAAGCTTTACAGGGATGACAAAGAAGGATCACCTCTAATACAGAAATCTGACTCCTGGAACTGATTTAAGTACTTTGGTATTTCTACCCTGCTATAGAAGGACTCCTCCAGCATCACACGTCTCATGTTATCAAAACTGCGCTCTCATTCCATAGGGTATTGTGGAATTTCCTGGCTAGAGACAAGGTGTGTTTAGTAGAAACATGTTTTATATCCAAAAGTCATCATCTCATTTCACTTCAGGAGCCTCGATCATTCACTGTCCCCAAGAAAACACTGCTCAGTACAGGTGGATGAGGAGAGGAACTAATAAAGGAGTCCATGGGAACTAAATGCCCAGCTTCTCCTGCAGTTCTCCAAATCTCAGCTTTAGTGATTTCTGAGACTTACAACTGAGCAAAAGGATCTTGTACTATGTGGCTATCCAATGAAAATGCTGGATATTTCCAACAAGATGTGTTCGAGACACACCTGTTGCACATGTAGACGAGACAGCAGTGTTTTTCTCAGGTTTTACCTTTTCAGATTCTGAGCTACAAATGTACCTTATTCATGGAAAAAAACCAAACAACCCATAACTTTACAGTAGAAGGCTTCATCTAGAGAAAATACTTACAGATTGACAGACAGAATTCAGGTGTAATAAGCAGGCCAAGCCAATTAAATTAAACTATGCACCTTTTGAGGAGCGGCTTGTTATCTCTAGTCAATCCAATACCCATGAAGATACTCTTAATTATCTTACTTTGAAGTACTTTCTGTAGAACTCAAATCTAATCATAAGCCGTGAGAATGAACATATCCACTCCCTGAAAGACATCTGAAGCAACAAAATCTATATTTCAGGGACAAATCTTGTATCTTCCTGACCCACCAAGTGTTTTTTCTCATTTAGTGTTTTATATATCCAAATACTTCTGCACCAATATAGATACATACTTCTTTAAAATACTGCATTGCTATTTAATCTGCTATTGATGCATAGTAATAGCAAAGAGCAAAACTTAAAAAGCCACAGAAATACAACTAGACAAACAGCAGTCATTAAACTATAACATCTATGATTAATACATAGGCTGTTAAATGATTAGTAATAAGATTAGCTTGCATCTCTCCTGCCCAATAGATACTTAAAGTAATTGCATCTTTGCAAACTGCATTATCATCACTTCATGTTCTTTATGATGTCATGGGACAGCAAGGCAGACTCAGCACTTTCTCCTGAGCCTGCTTTGATTTTTTTCCTATAAGAATCAATTCTCCGGCAACACTAGATAGTCTGATATGGAGGCTGTGAGCACTGCTTACAAAACATCTGTCTAGCTATACTAAAAATTACAAAGAATTTTGCATCACTGTTCAAAACTCCCCAAATTAAAGATGACAAACAAATAATACCTAAATGGAAATTGTTTGATGCCAACAATAGGTTTAGTTATATCCTAGGAAAATTAACATATTTGGAAAAAGCAACAGAAACCCTTTACTTAAGAAAATGGCATTTTGAAAAGGCAGGCACTTCCTTCTCTGCCCTCTTGACACTGTGGCCAAAATGGCAGCAAATTTTCAATTATTGCTAGGTCTGCTGCAAACTTACTGCAGTCAGTGGGACTCTTTCCACAAGGTCCAACCAGCACCCAAGCACTTTCACAAAGAGCTTATGTGACTGATAGGAACTATATATTTATTTGGATTGAGAGCAGTGAAATTTCCTACTATGCAAGGTTATTTATCATGACTGAAGCATAAATAAACAATTTTTTTCCAATAGGTCTATTTAAGATATATACTTATGATTTTAAACATAAGCAAGCTGAAATGCAAACTGCTGGTTCTTATACAAGAGGGAGGTAAGATAGATGGGAGTCAGGTGACAGGACACACTGCCCAATTATTCAGTAGCACTATTTCTTGCCTGAAATAATGTCAACTACTACTAGTAGTACAGCTATCCATGTGCATGTGCCAGAATACGGGTGTGGTCCTTGAGAGAAAGAAAGAAGGAAAAAAGAAAAAGTTCCTCCAGTACATCAGAACATCTGGAAGAAGCATAAATAAATAAATAAATAATATCTTTGGTTGTCATTGTCTAGGAAATCTTTATCTAAAGAACATAACTTCAACCAATAAACTAATAGTAGATAAATGGTTCCTTCTGTAAGTGGCTTCAAACCCTCTCCTGTATTCTACCAGACAAGTATAAGCAACATATATGATACAGTGACATGAGGCTCACTATGTGCTTCGAAATGTTTCAGGGAAATATGGGACAGAGTCTGTATTCTTTCAAAGCCCCCAAAACCTTATGTGCATCTAGGAACACTTTGACCAGGCAGTACACACATATTACACATGGTTTTAAAAACTGGAACTCAGTTTGCCACATCTCAGTTAAACACAGAAGTTTCAGCTCAAAGATTAAGAGACTGGGCTTCCTCAGCCACACAGGCACTCCTGCACTGACACTGCTAACGCCAAAGACAGCTCATGGGTGATTAATCTTCACTGTTTCTTAAATATAACAGTGTTACACAGCAGTCATATAAATTGTCGTACTAAGAGCTTTGATGTATCGTGTAAGCCATATATTCACTTTATAACAGAGGCAGATTAAATAGTTCAGATTACTGTTGAGGCAAGCAAGCTTTTTCAAAGTATTAGAAGTACTGCTACTTAGGTATCATTTCCTGAAGATATTGCTTTACCAGAAGCCAAACAGCCCATCTTAGCTGCAGCATTAGAGCCTGCTTCAAATAAAGCATGATCAAAAAGGTACAGCGACCACCCTCCCCCCGCAACTACGGAAGTTATCTGAATTCAGCAATCAGATGCTTGAAACAAAAACATAATCTACAAAAAAAGTTTTGTTGACATGCTACTATTACAGCCTCTGGAACAACGGTATACAAATAATTTGCGTTGTTCTGGAAACAGTTTGCAAAGAGACATGTTCTTACCCATATATACACACATAATTTGTTAACAAGCACAGTCGGGTGTGTAAACCTTGGTTTCCAGGCAAATGCATGGAAGTATTGGCACGTGCACCATGCCTCCAAGATCCTGTCAGCTTCAGTTTGCAGGGTCTGAACCAAAGTAAACTAAAAAAGGGCTTTTTCATTAAATTTAGCAGCTTCTGAGCATATGCACCTGTATATTGGAAACACACAGTGCGAGTCTAGAGCTCTTAAATGAAACCTAAGCGCTAATATTAAATACAGGTTTCCGAAGTATTGACTTCCTTTCGGTTTTGAGACTTGTGGATACACCCACACAAAACAAAACAATTCACGCCGCACGCACTTAAAAGTTTGCCCTCTCCTCCTCCCAATATCACAGACAAAGGAAAAATATCCCTGTAAAGCTGCTGACAAAACTCCGCGCACACACGCTCCCCGGGAAGACGCTGGATCTTTTTAAACAATTCGAACGGAGCCGGATCGCGCCGGCAATCAACGAGCTCTACCAAGACGGGGCAGGACAGGACTCGGGGGTTGCCGCAGGAGCCCGCAGCCCCGCAGCAGGAGCTGCCGCCGGCCCGGCGGGGAGCGCAGCCTCGCAGCATCCCCGCGCTCTCCGCGGCATCCCCGCTCCGCGCCGGGGCAGGTGCGCCCGGGAGGCGCTCCCAGCGCTCGCCGCTCCCAGCGCTCGCCGCCAA
>VZTX01008268.1:46496-108345 GCA_013400915.1 Pardalotus punctatus | reverse complement strand
CCCTATGCCCACGCTCGTCGCCTGCTCCAGCCCTTGCCCCAGCCCTTGCTCCTGCCGGTTTCAGCCCCAGTCCTTCCTGACCCTGCCCCAGCCTGTCCCAGCCCCAGCCCCTTCTCCGGAGAGGCACCGGCACAGGCACCTGGTGTGTGGTCGCTTCCCTCTCCTGGCTGGAGGCTGCGGGTCCCTCCCAGCCCCGCTGCCGGGTCACTCGGGGTTAGTCACTGTGCCAGTGGCTTGTGAGTGTATCCAAACCCAGGTCTGTCAGGGTTTCATATCTGTTAGAGGTTTTGTAGACCTTCCTGATCTGTGTTTTCCCTAAGAAGGACAGAAATGTCCTGTTGCCACCTTGAAAGCGTGGGAATATATGTCCATGTATACAGGTATATACCTGGAAAGCATATATGCACACTAGACAAGAAGTGTATATATACTACAAAGTCCCCTTTTCTCACTGCCCTGGAAGATACTGTAGTTAAATCCACATTGCTGTCACTCTGAAAATGCACCAGTAATTCTCTGGATCTCTTCAAAGGACCACTTTCAAGACTTGTTTGTTCTTCAGAGTCATGTTGAGGTTTTACCCACAAATGCAGTCCATAGATTTCTGTGATTACTTGTGTACTTCGTGTACTTTGCTTTTGAATGGGATAGATCACTACAGATGTGTTTAAGGCACATCTTGTATGCAAATCATTTGATGGTTTGCCAGTTAACTCCATCTTTCTCAGAACTCAGAGATTATATATGGCATATTGTTAATTTCCCTTTGGATGTTTACAGCCAGGTTTAGAAGTCAATACATCTCAGATTATTATGGATTTTAAAACATTTGATGGATTCCCAGCTGCCTTAAAGCTACCTGGGATCACTTTTTTACTAGAAAAACCCAAAATCCTTGAGATTCATAAGTATCATTAGAAAATTATTTCAAGCACTGCTGTGTTTTGCTATCAACTTTTACAATTTAATAACAGAGTTATTCGTTTGTTTGACTGATAGATTTTTTTCCAAGTGGATTTATGCTTCCAGGCAAAAACTAATTTTTTTCTGCGTCTATAGGTAAGTTGACCTGTGATCATGCTGAACAACATATTCTGATATTGAGAAGTTAACTTGAATCTCTATGGCATCTGAGATTCAACCTTTCCTTCATGTAAAGGTATTGGTATGCAAAAAGAGAAGAACACAATCAAGACCTAGAATGAATAAAATGAGAATTTTAAAACATTTTTGTTAATCAATATGTTGTTAACTTACTCCTGTGTTGCTAATATGAGGGAGTTCAAGTTTCTTCAAATTATCTTGGATCTCAAGTGATGTCCAACCAAAGGAGCTTGGGAAATTTCAAAAGGTGTTACAAGTTTCCTGGAGTGTAGTCTCCTACTGTCTCAGAAATGATGTGTGGATAGTAAGGGACAAACCCCTCCAAATTGGTGGGAATCTTATGCTGAATACCACCCATTGATACTGAAAAGGTTTTCTGTCTTTTTCTTACACCTTTGCAAACTTTCTTAGCTTGCCAGCCCCTAAAGCCATTTTGAAATGAAGTGGTTGTATATTTGCACAGCTAAAGAAAGTCTCCAGGCATCCACACCGCCTCTTTTCCAATGAAATGTGCAGGATGCAGAGGGGAGCAGAACAAATTCTGTCTTTAGGAAATTATGCATCACCTTTTTGACATGCTTTAAGCAGGTTTATTCACCAAATTTGTATATACACTGACAGCACTGTGAAGTGACTGGGCAACCTAGAATTTTAGCAAATACAGTAATTGCGTTCTAATTCTAAAACCTAACAATGCATGTTTCAAGATTCTGGTACCCAGAATATGAATAACATCCTGGACATTAAAAGTTTCTTATAGTTAAACCCTAGAAACTTTTGTGTCCATAAATGACTCTTTGAAGGAGGACTGTGTTGTCTCTGGCATCATTAATTTGCCACATTGCAAAGTTTTATTTCCTGATCTGGAGATTGAGAATTTGAAAAGAGAACAGCTTAACTGAACACAAAGTTTTCAAAATGTGGCTATCTTCACACCAGGGCTAGGTACTTTTCTAAGGTAACTTTTATTCTAAGTGAAATTACTTAACAAATCAACAAAGAAAACACTTGAGCAGTGTTGATCCATAAGGCACGTAAATAATTGGATAATTTGGCTGTATTCAGCCCATTAATTTTTTAATAAATATGATCATTGAATGCTGATGTGTTTCTTCTCACTGCATTTTGAACACTTCAAAGACCAGATTTGTCCAGTTTTAAAAGATGAGCACTATTCAGTATCACTAACTAACTTTCAAATAAACCTAGAGGGAAAGAAAGGAAGTTGGAATAGTTGCTCTTTGCAGCAACTTAAGAGCTCCTCTACTTTGTGATTCCCCAAGGTGGTAGTGCTCTATCCTTTGACTTCATGAATTCTGTTTAAAATCTGAGTTACAGCTGTTTTCTGAGTTCATTTCTCAGCAATGACCATTTTCTTTTTAGTTGTCCCACTCATTTGTAAAATTCTTCTGTCATTTGCCCATGAGCTTAGTCTTTGGGGCTGCCCTGGTACACGACTGAAAGTAGGAGGAGAAAGCAATGGCTTGCATATGGGTAATTTATTATATAACTTTGCTAGAACTCCATCAATTTGATATCTCATTGGCTTACAAAAATGGTTTAAGCTACTTTGCTTCTCCTGCCAAGTTTCTTGGGGCTATAATGGCATTATATTTTTAATGGGTTTTTTATTCTGTAGTTATGGAAAAGAATTCAGTACTGACATTAAAAACATTTGAGAAAATATAAGATGTACTAGAGGAGGGAAGGGGATGGCAAAAATGTTAAGCTTCTTTCACCCCTTTTAACATTAACCTAGGTAGCATCCACCCATAAATTTAATGCAGGTCAAAAGAAAAAGAAGGAGCAGGAGAGAAGAAAGGAAGTGTACCATTATTTAGTGTTCAAGTGTCTTAAAAATTTATGTGCAGCCTGCACATTGCGGTGCAGCTTAGAAATCCCCAAACTACCTGTGAATTAGTGGTTTGCATAGCTGGGGCCAGTGGTCCCCCAGCTCCCATGGCAGTGTTCCCACCTCAGCCTGTCCAGCTCCCAAGCCAGCTAATTCAGCACTAACTCGGGTGTTTCTGCAGAGTGCTGCATTGCACAGCACAAAATGCCACTGTGGCTGGACGTGCAATGCAGCAGGACTGACAGCTACACCAAGTTCTGCCAAGGAGGACCAAAGTAATTGAATTTCCTTCTATTATAATCCATTTAGATGTATCATATAGCAGAAGTAGCTTTAAAAAAAAAAAATTAACAAAGCGGTTTAGTCAAACAGGATTTCTTAAAGGCCACAGGACTTTTTTTACTTATCAGCACAAAAATTTTAAGTTCACAAATTTTTTAAGCATTCTTAAACTGTGATATCTTGCATCAATTAAAATAACATGCTTTTTTTTTCCCCCTTAAAATCCCATTAAATCTAGTTTCTCAGCAAAATCTTCATGGCTAGAGACCCAGCTTATTAATATTTCTTGGGCTTGGCTCAGACTAATCAGTAATGGAGCTCTGCATGTTAATTAAGTCTGATTCTCGAGCCAGATGCAAACTACTGACTCTAAGTGAGCAACAGTTCTGTCCCAAACCAAGATAGTAAGCTGTGTTTCAAATTGCCAAGATGAGCATTTTGACAACTTTAATGCTTTATTATGAAAACCTATTCAAGGCAAGGAGGTAAATGAAAACAAATGTTGTTCAAAAATTTATCTTTCTGGGTAAAAGTACAAGTTCTCTAGAATTCACAGCTGAGCCAAATGTCTAGCCCTTTCTTTCTCTGTCTTCTCAGTGGAAACAAGTGTGTGGCAATATTCTAAGACATATGTCCAGCTTCAAAGTCCAGGTGGTCTCTACTGCAGGATGTTAAGTTCTATCTTTGGATGAGAACAAGCATGTATATATCCTTACCTGATTTGTCTTTATTTGATTTGAATGAGAATTTAAGTCCTGGTTATTGGTGTGTGGCAAACACCACACAGCAAATCTGTGAGAGCAGAAGTGTTAAGGTTAGTATTCCTCTCTCACAGTGTTATCCTGTTTTCCCTGAATGCAGAGATGATGACAGGGCCTCATTTGGCTGCTCGAGTCTCTATGTATTACTGCTAGAAACAGTATGTACATAAGCCTTGCCACTGTACCCTGCATGAAAAACACACTGCACATTTCCCTCTTGCTGTGACCCTTGTGATTAATCTGATTTTGTGCTTATTTTCTCCTAAAAACTTTCTGTGTTTCTTAAAGCATGACTACCAGGCCAACACACCCATTCTTTCCTTCTCAAATGCTTTCAGGTCTTTGAAAAGAAAATGTGATTTAAAGGAGATGTGGTGACCAATAAAGATTGATGAATCAGATCTGCTCAGCAGTAGAGATTACCTGACAGTCTCAGGATCTTTTCTTTCCATGTGAAGACTGAGCTGTGGGTTGTGTTTTGCTGTTTCTTCTTTTCCTGGAGGTATTTGTACCTACCAACAGAAAGAGTTTGATGAGGCTGTGGAGAAAAAAGGAGTGTCATGTATTGTTTTGGGGGGTGATGTTTTCTTTTGAGTGCTTAGTTTCAAAGCTTCTCTCTTTTCCTTGGCTCTACCTACCAATGCTTATTCTGTTCCTCTGATCCTCAGCCTGTTATCTTAGTTTGATAATTCTGTGTGCATTTCTGCAAGTATCCTGCAATGTTACCCTGTCCCAGACCTCTTCCTTCAGCACTAGGTTTCCTGAACTCTGCTGATGCTGATATAACTACAGCTCATTCTTGCTCCTCCTGGTAAGTCCAAGCCATGTTCTGCAAGGCCCATAATGCTGTGAAAGCAACCCTGCAGTGTTGTGCAGTCCTGATCTCCTAAACAGTAAGGATATGGGCACACGCAGAACCTTCTTTGTTCCCTGCCTCACAGTTGGTTTTCATCTCAATTCACCAAGAAGACGATTTGCCTTGTCAGGTTGTGTTGAGTCCTGATGCTGAGACATGGAATCTACCATCAGATGAAGAGGTGAGAGTACTCAGGCAGCTGCAGAGTGGGAGGGATGTCTTCTCTCCCTCCTTCTCTGGAAAGGATTTAGTGTTTCTTAAGTAGAGCAAGAAGTCCTGCTTGCCAGTCTCCTTTTGTCAATGTCTCAACTTTTAACAACCTAAGCTAAAATCAGTGTTCAAGTAGCAGAGAAAATAAAAAACCAAAACACCTTTTTTTCACAACCTTGTCCTGTTTTCTAATGTATTCTGATCAAATTATGCAATCTGTTTGCAAGAACTCTCCCTAAGCTTTTTGCTATGAGTTTGTGGCACATGTGCTCCTCTCTCTTCCAAGCTGCAGAAAGGGCAATTACTCGAGGTTTTCTTTATAGAAGGAGCTGCTTGAGTCTGTTCCTCCCCTCTTAGCCAGCCTGCCTGATGGTTGGTTTGTGATGCAGAGGCAGTGACAGAGGGTATCTTGTGTGTTGTGTCAAAGCAGAACAAACCATGCTCAACGTCGGGCTGGACACACTCACAAGTGCAAGGCACGATCATGTGCAGAGGGACTCCTGTCACCTCTGCTGCCTGAGCTGTGTGGACTGTGAGTTAATGGAGTCAGGACCAACCGAGGCGGAAATACACCAGGGATCCACAGGATTATTGTGTGTGGCTCCAGAGGCTGTTCTACTTGGATGTCAGCAGTTGACGATTCAACTTTTCCCTGCTGCACTTCTGATCCACTCTTCCCAGCCATAATAATACTATTTAAGAAATCTCAAGCAGAAATATGGTTCCTGGAAGAAAACAATTATCCTTCTTGAAGAGCCACACCAAAATTTCATGCAAGAGGCCTGACAGAAGGAAGTTAGCTTACCTTAGCACTATGTACTCAGTCCTCCCAACCTTGTGTGAGCTTCCAGGCTGGCAAGGCCTATCTGCCTGGGAAAGTAACTGAAGTAAGAAATCCCTGGATCTCTGACTGTGTTTCCTTGCTGTCCTTGCAAAGGCTCATAGTTTGGAATTTTTGTATTGACTCCCAGCTCATGACACGTGCAGGCACGAGACCTGATCAAATTCTGCCACTAAAGTCCAGGTTCCCATAAAGAAAGAGCTCCGTTTAGGCCTGGAAGAGGACAACATGGATGATGGTCTGGTATATAACTTCTTTGACCCAGATTTGAGAGAGGCCAAGGTCAGAGACCCTGTAGGGGTCTGTAGTGTAATAGGAGGCTAAAGACTCAGAACACTGAAGGATAACTAAGGACTTTACATACAGTGGCTTAGCTTTTTAATTCCTCTCTATGAGAAGGAATCATCCTAATTCTTACTATTCAATGCTGAAGACTATGGTTTGCTTTTCTGTTGTTCAGGGGATTTGTGGAAGCAGGTAGAGAGGTCAGGCAGACAGGCTTCAAGATGGTTAAGAAGAAGGTTTTATTTACAAGAACTTCTTTTTATACACAGTGATAAACAATTGTCTATTGGCCAAAGACAATCCACCCCCAAAGACCTATTGGTTATGGCTTGTACACCTCTAACACAAAACACAGAGATTAAGAAAGTACAGTTTATCTATATTCTCCATGAAAGAGAAAGGAAAATCCTAAAACAATGCAACTACAGAAGACTAATGGTAAGGTCCTGTTGCCCTTCCTGCCTTTGTCTTCTTCATTCCCACACACAAACACGTTTCTTGCACAAAACAGCCCTTCACAGGTCTGGCTTTGTTCTAACCACAAAACCTGTAAATCTGAGGCTCCTCAAAGCTGCCTCTTGTTGGAAGCATAGGAGGTGATGAGCAGTGGTGTTCCTGTAAAACTCCAGATTGCTGCCCTACTCTCTTTCTGGTTCAGCTGCTGGTGACTGCACCCCAGGGCAGCTGGATCTCAGCCTTTCTGCCTGAGCAGTCAGCATCTCAGACTTGTGTACATTTGAGCTTTTTTGTGTATTGGAACAGTTTAAAAGTGAAAGCTTTCTGTAATGAGGATGGGTTGCTTATGTGAATACAGCTTGAGAAACAGGAAGAGGATGGGGTGGAGAAAAAGTAGAGTCCAGCTGTTAGCTGGATGCAAATTAGGCAAAATCTAAAAGCATAGACTTGTTAGATCAAGCATATGTAACCTGTAATATTCCAATTATGGAAAATGATCAGCATAGCAAGACCATTGCCTTTCATTCATATCCTACATTGCCTTGTTTACTGGACTTTCAGCATTTCATTTGAAAGACTAGATAGCATGGCTCATTAACATTATCTAGTCCTCTGACTGGAAGCAAATGAGCTGTGATGCTGAAGCTCTGGAAGACACTGTCCCAAATGTCATATTGCTGTTCTAATCCAAGATGTAACATTAAACCAGTGACCTCCATGGATCTGCTGTCTTGAACAAATGGTGGGGTTTTCCAGATGCAGCCTTCCCGACACCTCAGGGAATTGGTCCATCATAGATCTGCCTTCAACAGGGAGAACTACCATGGCCTCGTAACGTTGAGTATTTCAGATGGTGGGAACGGCATGGAAGCAACTCCTCACTGTTTCAAGATTCTAATTCCTGGAGAGCTGGGATTAATTCAGTTGCAGATGTCAATTGTTGCTAATTCAGCTCTGCAGCAATAAGGTGGCTGATTCAGCAGGAAAGAGAATTCATTTTCTTCTAGACACATACTGGTATGTCTTTTCATGAGCTAAGCTATTTGTGATCCTCCCTACCTTGCAGAAGCAGGAATGCCAGTTATAACTACCGTTCTTGCATTGCCAATGAGGTTTAATCAATGTTAGGGATGCCAGGAACTCTGAAGACTTAGCTTTCATGCTTCTGTCCAAAACTGAGCTTTGGCAACTGACACCATCTGAACATGCTGCTGCACTTAAATTGTTCTGTTTTCCTCCTTTTCTTTCTTCCCCTTATCCCTGCAACTTCTTGAGGTGCACTTGGGGAGGGGGGAAATTAATCCACATAAAATACCCTTCATTAGCTACTTTAATGGATAAAATGCATACAATTTTAAAAATCACCCTCTCTAGGAAGTCTAATCAGTAGATTTTACTTCATCTTTACAGAGAAGCCTGAATAATCTCATGAGACTACATTGTTGAATTAAAGATTCAGTTCTTTCAAAGGTGGAAGGTTTTGTTCAAAGAAAGATAATTTATGGCATCTGCATCAGAAAAAGGCATCTAGAAATTAAAGACATAAGAATTCCTATATGAAAAACTGGATTAGTAAAAGCCTGGAAAAGAATGTATAGCTTTATAGAAAAGCAGAAGATTCTGTTCCTTAAGAACATTTGACAAAGGTTATTTTTATTGTAAGAGGATATACTACCCAGGATACTACTTCAAAAAAAAACATCTGAGGGACTTTATCCCAAGCAAACCTAAGTAAAAACAAACAGTGGCATGCCAAGAGTGCTGGCTGCACTTGGTACAACAAAAGCCCTATGTAATAAGCTTGTGCAATAGATCCTCTGACTTTAAATATGTAGCATACCTTAAGGATATCTGCTCATTAAAATGATTCTTGTCAAACACTCTATTGCACAAACTGACCCATGGCTTCATGAGTTTCCAAAGTCGGAATGCCTTCAGCTCTCCAGGGTTGAACATCAAATGACAGGTAGTATCTAGGAGGGGATGAGATGGAAATTGCTTCATGTCCTCTTAGAGGAAATTTGCTGCAGAAAACTGATTTCTGTGTTTGTTGTTTCTTTTGGAGTCACCAGGCCATTCTTCTGTATGTGGTGCAAACCCTTACCTTCAGTTTTGCAAACAAGCTGTGGAACAACTCAGATGTTAGGGAATGGATGTAGGGAAACTGCAGATTTTGTATTGCCAACAAAGTTTCCACCATAGGGGAAGTGAAAAAATTAAGGATTATTCTTAACCTTTTTGGATCATCTTCCCAAGAAAAGGCCACTGTCTCTGGATTTGGATTTCCTTTTTTATCAAAATCCTGCTGACAAGTACTTTTGAGAGGTAAACATACTACTCAACTAGCAATAGAAGCTAGTCACTTTTCATTGATCAGTGAAATAAAATTAAATAAGTAATAGTAGTAAAACACAAGAAAAAAGGCTAAAAGGCACTATAGAGTCAGTGTTTGGTGTCTATTAGCTTCATACAGGTTAGAAATTTGGAAGCATCAGAGTAGTAGAACTGCTCAATGAGAATTTAAGTTAAACCTATAAGCAGCAACAGAAAACCTTCTCTTTCATTTTTGAAAGATCACATTACAGACAAAATATCTGTTCTTTTGGAGTTGTTGCTTAATTAAGATTACTTCAATAGGAGAAAAAGCTTGAAATTAATTTTTAACATTTAGTTTCAGGAAGATGCAAATGTGTCAAGTATCAGAGAAATATATATTACATAAACATACATGTAGTTACATAATAATATATGTTGGTGCGTATTATACGTATGTGTATAATTAGAGTATAATATTCCCCACAACTAAAGTAGGGTGATGATATCTCTAAAGTAATCAAGTGCTGCAAGCATGAGTTTATCTGTCACAAAGTAATGCAAAAACCCAGTAATTCCTATGTCTGTACAAGCTGCTTCAGCCATAAAACTGAAAAGCACATTGAACAAGTCATTTTCTGCATATATCCATATTTTTGCTGGAATTTAAAGAGTTCTAGAAGCATATCTGATACAATCAGGAATGCCAGATTGCCCTATCTTCCTAGATTAAATTTAGCTGAGTGATCAGGGGTAGGTATTTGTGCTTTTTTTAAGGTGTTTGGATTGTTTGGTTGGGTTGTGTTGGGTTTTTTGGGGGGGAAATAAACAAATAGTTAAAAGATTAAGAGTGTTCCTGCTGGGGTCAGGGTATGGTGGCAAGAAAGTGTCTTTGCACCTGTAAATGCATAACTACTACTTTCCTATTCCTCCTTATAATTATTTTCCAAAAATATATTAATATCAGGCTGTTTTCCTCTTCTTTCTTTGTAGATTCTCCTTTCCCTTCTTCCTAGATTTTTGCATGAGGCCAGTCTCCTGTCTTGCACTCAAATGGAGCAATCAAACTCCAATAGAACCATCTGGTTTTATCCTCCATTTTTCTTGCTTACGTTTTTTAATATTTGTTATTCTTCAAGTTAGAAGTAAATTTCCCACTCCTGGAGATAACTCCAGTACATCATGGTCTCTCACTAGTTGAACCTTCTTCTTTGGATGCTGCTTTACCTCCCTTTTATCCCTCTTTAGTGCCCCAACTTCTACTCCACTGATGTTTGTTGCATGCAGCTCCTCTCTGGAGAGAGAGAGTGAGCAGGGAGCAAAATTGATTAAATCATTAAATGCAAAACATTTTAGTGTTTGTGGCTGTTCCAGCTGCCTAAAATGCAAAACCTGAGAGTGTATTTTTAGTAAGATGGACTATGGAATTGTAGCCAAGTAAATGCATGAGAACTGTGATAGAATTAGTGGCCTTAGCTGGCTATGGATATGTTGTGGTGCTGAATTAACTCAGAAAATAATTGTTCTTGTCTAGTTGTTAAAAACATCACAAAAGGGGATGAGATAAATTACATATGCTGTAAAGTACTTTCTTTCTAACATTTATTTCTAACTTTATTTCTCCCAGGCCTGTTAAGGAAAATAAAATAACTACAAGGTATCTTTGAGAAGTTGCAACAGTTTTGCTGAAGGAATATCTGAGTGGAAATGAAATTTTGCTTTACATTTTGGTTTTCTGACCTCTCCTTAAGTGTTCTTCCTCAGTTTTCCATTCACTTGAAAATTGTTTCCATCTTGAAACAGAAGCTAGGAGTGAGAGGTTCTGCTGTCTGTTATAGGAGTTGCATTTTGGAAGTTTTGAGTATCTGAACACCTTAAATCTAGTTTTTCTGATCAAGATGTTATGAATAAAAGCTGAAAAATCTCAAAGCATCCTGTTCTCATCACATGTGTGTCACAGACCTTGCCCTTCTTACCTTGAGGCCCATGAGGTGCTGGTTGCTGACTTGAATGACCCAAGACTTCAGAATCCTTTCCACAAATAATTAAAACTCAATATCTCTTTGGGGTCTTTATTGATCTTGACTGACATGATGTCACAGAACTGTTCCCAAACATATAACACACTTTCCCAGGCTGTCATCACCTCATGGAGCTGTATCTGGGATTATTTTGAGGCACATAAGACATCCTTCTGGAGAGGGGTGGATTCCTCTGCAGTCAATGTGAATAAGGTCATGGACAAAATTTTATTTAAAGAATAGTACTAATAGTTAAAAAGCATTGCTGATAAAAACTGGGCAAAAACTGTTGCTCCACTACTGCTTCCTGAAATGTCCCTACACTGCCATCTCCCAGGAGCATGAAGGGAAAAGAACTAAAACAGTGAAACATGAGAAGTGAGGAACTTAAGGGGAACATACTCTATTTGTAAAGGCTCAAAAAGCTCCTCATTGACTTTTCAAATTTACAGACATCAGAAAACAGAAGGACTGCTAAACTCCTTTTTGCACCTTCTTGACCTCTTACTAGCCTGTACGGTAACATTTCTGATGATTCATTACTCCTCTGTTTAATATATTTTATCTGACCATATAGAGCACAGAAAAATAACCAAGAGGGTCTGCTTCAATCTTCAGGCCTTTACTAAACCAAATATTTTCACAGTTCCAGTACAAACTGACAAAATTTACTTTGGAAAGGTTCTTAATTTTGGTTAAAATCTATTTGAGTTACAAGTTTGAAAGGTTTCCCTTCTGTGTTAAGAAAAAGAAAATTTATTTTATAGGAATAAATCTTCATTGGAAGCATTAATCTGTGGAAGCATAATGATTGAAATCCCCCACAAAGTAAATCCAGAGGACACTATTATGTAGAAAATCTCTGATAAAATGAATTTTTACCTAATGATTCTAATTACAATGAATCTGGAAGCTGATTGTCAAGTTCTCATTTAAAAAAACAGCAAAAACATCATTTTTCTTCATATTTCTTCCTTCTGTGCTATTGACTGAAGTTGCCCTTTTCACATTGCTACTTTCCCGTTAATACTTTCCACTTTATGACAAATTAGGTATTCCATATTAGAGCTTTCTGCAGCTAGAGTCAAGGCTTCAGAGAATCCTAACAGGCACAAGGACAAGTTTGACAAACTGTATTAAAACAAAAGAAAGAAAAAACAAACATATTGTGATAGTGTGTCAAAACAACCCTTTGCAGCTTAGCATGCTTTCTTCAAGTGATAAACTTCTCACTCGGTTATGAGATCATCACATGTGGTCCATGTTCCATAATTTATATTTCATCAAGTTTTCAGATTTCAGATCTACTTGCTCATCCATGAAAATCAATATAACTTCTGTATCCATTTATTAAACTGTGGTGGAAAGGACATGAATCATCACTGGCTAACTTTACTTTGTTCGATATGATACAGCATTAACTTAATAGCCTCTGAAGATCACATTTAGCTCTATCCCAGCGCTGGAGCAACCATTTCTCCTTTAACAATGATTTGTATGCCTTACCCCTTCCAATGCTCTTCATGTGTTTCAGACATTCAGAGCTACAGAGCTCTTCAAGTGTGCAGTATTCGCATGTATCACTGCAGAGGCAAGGTGAAAAGCAAAAGTGGCAAAGGAATATAAATGTTGGTTTACTTCAAGACTTCGTATTATGACAAATTAAAATATTCTTCTCTAAATGTCACCCTGATACCATAGAATCACCATAGAATCATGGAATGGTTGTAAGGGAACTTAAATAACATCTTGTTCCAACTCCCTTTGATTCACTGATAAACTTGAGAAGCTCAGTGAGGCTGTTGTAAGAGAAAGGGCTTTAGTCATGTCTGGCTGACTTTTAGGGCTTAGAGAGATGAGTGAGAGAAAACCCTTCACCACTGATCTCAACAATAAATTTAGCCATCCTGAAGAAATTTTGGGTGTGCTAGTAAGCTCTTTATGAAAGCTTCTTGTGTTTGTGCACTAACAAAATCTGAGGTTTTCTTCTTCTTTCATGGAGGGACGGAGCAGGTAAAAGTGCAATATCAAAAGTAAAGTGGATAAGATGGACATAAAGCCCAGTTTTGCAGTCTGTAAATGCAGCTATCAAGTTACTTCTGTTGTGGATGCTGAGAAAGGTTTAACAAACAGCAAACAAGCTGCTAAAGAGGTCTCCAGATAGATACACTTTCACTGCCTTTTTTATTAACTTTGGCTTATTTGAGGCAGGGGAATTGGATCAAAACTGTCTCAAGTCTTGTTCAAAGGCCTGTGTTGAAAGCCAGACTGAGTTGGGATCGGACATTGAGCACACCTGGCACAGGGTGTCATGGTGTTAATGCTGTCACCTATTTGGCTGGAACCAGATCCTTTCTGTAGCTGTTTAACATCCTCTGCACTTCCTGACATCACACTCCTACTTGTGGCCAGGGCAGGTAAAACTGGATCTGATGAGGGAGAAGAACCTCACACAAGACCACACATTGCATTCAGTGGCATTTCTGGACACATCCTCACCTGAGAGCTGCGCTGCCCATTTGTGATATGCAAGTATCCATGCCATAACTGCTAGAAATTATGTCATGTGGATGGCATCCTTGAAAATTATATCATAATGAGTATTCTGCTTTTTAAAACATATTTCCTGAATAGTATTATGTGAACAGTAATTAATTCTGGTAGGCTCAGAACAGGATTATGAAACTACTGGCTAGTCTATCTAATCAATTTATTGCATCAAAACACCAAATAAAGAAACAGAAATAGGGGAAAAATATTCTGGCCACAGACTAGGTTTTCTTGTGCTGTGAATAAAAATATCAATTCCCTAAGGAGGAAGAGAATTATGCTGTAAGTCTGTTGTAGCATTCATGGTACCAGAGCTAATATAATAATCATTACTCACGTCATCTTCATGAAACAGAGGAAGAGAACAAAGGTGAACTAAATGGTCATAAAAAGTACTTGAGTTAGGGAAGGTGCTTGTCTGGAACACAGACTTCTCTGCATGCTGTGGATTTAATTCTGACAATTTAAATAGACTTGATCAGAAAGCAGAATTTTCCCTCTGGATGAATACTCTAATTTTTCTACCTGCAAGTCCTGAAATGAAAGGTAAATGAGAAGACTCAAGACCAATAATTGCAGTAAGAGCATTGCAAATACACTATATATAGTACAGTAAATATATATGTATATACACAAACACTATAGATATACTATATATATATAGTGTGTGTATATATATATACTATATATATATATATATAGTATATATACAGAGGTTTGTTTTCAGATCTGATCAGTAATGCCTTACTTCTAGTTTATAATGAAAGCAAAGTATTTTACCTGAAATTGAACACTGCAACGGACTCACCTACTGCGAAAATCAAAACAAATGAACTTTTTCCTCCCAGAATGACCATTTCTGAGCCGGTGACCACTCTTGCCGGTGGCCAATTTCAGGTGACAACAGTATGACACAAAGACAGCTTCATGAAGGTAAGGAACAAATCCTGTGTGAAACTAAAATTACACTGAGATTGATGAATAACGTATGTAGTCCTTTTCTGGAAGACTTCTAGCCTTCAGTTTGTTTCTGAGGGAACACAGACAGGAACTTAGGGGTTGAAATGGAAAGTAGGAATGTGACTCTCTGCTTCTCAGAGATCTCTGCTGCAGCTCTTCAGCAGCTTCCCAGCCACAGGGAGGAAAAATGGCCCATTGCTGGGGCTGGGTCAGACTGTACTTCACGTTTCCCTTCCGAGTGTGCCCTGGAGCCACAGCACAGGATGGTGTCCTGAAGGTTTGTTAGACATCTTTGTTTTGCTTAGCAGAGAGATTTTGACCTTCTCTTCTCTTCTCTTCTCTTCTCTTCTCTTCTCTTCTCTTCTCTTCTCTTCTCTTCTCTTCTCTTCTCTTCTCTTCTCTTCTCTTCTCTTCCCTTTATTGCTTTAAATTTGCTCAGAGATATTACCCAAAGCTCCTATTTCATTTCAACCCATCATAATTACTCATAATGGCCTGGGTTGGAAGAGACTTTAAAGATTATCTAGTTCTGCCCTCCCTGCTGAGGATAGAGACAACTTTCACTAGACCAGGTTGCTCCAAGCCCCATCCAACCTGGCCTGGAACACTTCTAGGGATGGGACAGCCACAGCTTCTCTGGGAAACCTGTGCCAGCACCTCACCACACTCACTGTGAAGAATTTCTTCCTAATATTTAATCTTAACCTACTCTCTTTAAATTTGAAAACATTCCCCCCTGTCCTGTCTCTGCAATGATAAGAAAGGGTGGTTTTGTCGCTGTGGCCAGGCTTTGAGATGGACTTCATTTCTAGCTTTTCCAGCATCCTGGAATGTATCTAGCAGTATTTCAGATCCCAATCAGCAAAGGTTGACAGCATTGCTCATATCAGTTATCAGTGGTTTGTTTTTTTTAAGAAGCATGTGATTTGAGGCAGGCAGGATTTCCTTCTGGATCATCCTAGCAAAGGTGGAAACAGTAACAATCAGAGCTTCTGGGCAGCTGAGCAGCACAAACAATAATGCTGAGCCCAAATCATTCCAGCAAAAAGCTGATGACTGTCTGCTTGTATAGAGGATCTTTTTGCTTCTGTTTTATCAGTGGTGGTGTGTCTGTATTGTCTTTGCTAGGGCATTGTGCTTCACTGCCATAGTCGAAGCAGAACGTCAGAGCAGAATACTCTCTGTTGATTAATTTCTTCTGCAAATTAGTCAGCCTCATTTCTTCTCAAAGAGAAAAACCTCTCCTTTCTTCTGCCACTTGGGTTGTCTGGTAATTAGTCTTCTGAGCTTTGTCACTGGACATCATCAGGCACTTGGAAGTCTTCTGTTAGTCTTCTTCTCAACAGCCTCTTCTGTTGGTAGATAAGGCAGTAAAAATGGTTCTGTTTTTCTATTGTCTTCAGTATTATGAAATCTCAGTGTTTAATATCTATAAATAAGCTGCTAAATATTTACACGTATAGTCACTTCAGTATCTTAACTCTTACCATCGTGCTAACCAGTGAAAAAATTTTACTTTTTTTTCTGAAGAATTATATACCACACTTACAGACCACATGGAGCACACCATTTACAAAAACAAGCTCGATCTGAAAAAAATGGAGGATTCAGAAGAGCTAGAAATGATAACAGCAAAAGACACATTCTGTACTAAAAGAGGTGTCGTGTCAAACACTCTAGAAAAAACCTGAAGAATGTGCACAGATCACAGCCAAATTACACAAAATTGGTGTAATTCTGAAATTGTCAGAAAAGCGATTGGGGAAAAAGACCTCTGATTTTGCTTTATCTGAGTGTTCCTGTTGCACATCTAAAGGGAGCAAGTGTTGCCAGGTATGTGGTTTCTTCTTTCTTTCCTGCTGTTGTGCCAATCCAAAAAGAGAATGGTTTACATCTGGTTGTCAGTTCTTTTGCCATAACATATTTGCCTTTATATGTGTAATCTCCTCATCTTTTGCACCTTCTGTAAAATCGCACCGATTGAAGCCCTTATTAAGGACAAGACTAGTACCAGTTTGAGCAGGGGTGAAATTAGGCCACCAGAGATCTCATTTCTGCTCGAAAATTCATGAGCTGCGAAGAAAAAGTAGCTTGGCTTTCAGATTTAAGCATGCTCTGACAGAACTGCTAGTAATAAAATCCAAACAAAACACTGTTTTGCATGTGAACTGAGCAAATGTAATCTGAAAGTTACCGATTCACAGCGTACCCAGAATCCTGAAATCACCGTGGTGTGGCAGGGCCATATGGCCTGTCTGAGAGAAGCTATTTGCAATACCCAAGTCCTGAATACCATTCCTTATTTTATAGAAAACTCAAAGACTTTGTGCTGGTTTTGGCTGGGGTAGAGTTAATTTTCTCCACAGAGGCCGGTGTGCGGCTGTGTTTTGGGTTTGTGCAGAGCACAGAGGGGGTAATACAGAGATGTTTTTGTTATTGCTGAGCAGGGCTTGCACAGAGCCAAGGCCCTTTCTGCTTTTCATACTGCCATGCAGTTTACTTCACAAATATACACGTATGCCTGTTCATCTGCCTATTTTTTAGTGTGCTCATAATGTCCACTACAGATGGTATTTTGTTCCCATGGACAGCTTCACTGTTCCATCAAAATTTTTGACAGAAGCCAGCCTGAAGGTTGTCTAGCCAACATCTCAGCCCACACGCTGAGAGATAAGTCCACCAAACAGGTCCCTTTACTGTCTGTTTTTTTTCAAATTCCCAGCAAAACATTTGGAAAAAGAATAGAGTGAAACCTTCTTGCCAGTTGCATTAGGTAGTCAAAGGATCCTTCCATTAAGGTGAGGTTCTGGCCTGAGCACAGGTCATTCTGGCTTATGCTGAGCCACTCAGAAGAACAGAAGATACACAGCTAAAGTGACTGTGGATATCTGTTCTACTTCTATAGCTCCCCTCCAGGTCAATATTTTATGCAATCATATAGTTTCAGTGAGTCTGGAGCTGTTAGGATATAGAGGTCTTCATCACAGATTTTCTGTGGAAGCTCTAATAACAGTACAGATTTTTTTAAAATTTAAGGAAAAATTGATAAAATGCATTTTCCATTTAATTCAAAGGAGCAGTTCTATAGTGATGAGGTTAAAACAGGCTAAGGCCTCCTAAGATATTTAAACCTGACATTTATTAGAGCATAAAAACACACTTTTATTGGTTCCCTGCAGAATTTACAGCTACAGTTAAGAATATTGCCTTACAGTATATTTCAAAGAATTCTGTTTTCTGTAACATACTAGTTGCCTTAGCTGGTAAAAAGTTTTTCTGATATATGTACATTACTTTATTGACTTGCACTTTGCTCCATGATAGATTTATTCCTTTAACTGACACCGAAAGTAATAAATATAAGACTTCAGATGAAAAACACTTTTATTGGAACACTGGAGGGAGAAAGTAAAAGCAGTGTATAAAAGCTTGGCACAAGCAGTCTGCATTGGTGAAAAGAAGCCAAATTAATGAGGAAAACCAGTTAAAATGGAGATTCAGCATGCTGTTCATTTTCCAATAGTTTAAAAAAAAAAAAAAAAAAAAGAAAGACTGAAGCCCTGGTTATGAATTTTTCACTGAAGCGCAATCAGTAGTATATTTTATTGCCTTACAGAAAATTGAGGGGTTTTCCCAATTCCAAAAATATCCCATTGCGCTCCTTGCCGCAGTTCCTTATTACTCTGGGTACTGCTCAGAAGTGTGCTGTGGAGATGCAATTCACTGCCAGAGCTCATCATGCTGTGCAGGAGGGCTGGAAAAAAATGCAACACATTTCTGTTGCAGGTAGGTTAGCTCAGGTTACTAACACAGAGACAGAGGTCTGGTCTTGAGTGCACAGCAAGAAGCTCAAGGGCTGTTTTGCCCTGAGGAGGTGCCAGTTCTTTTCAGATCCAATAAGAATTGCTCTCATAGTGCAGATAGCTATTCATTAGTGGCCCTAAGAAAGGTGATAGCAGTTATAAAATCTTATTTCTGATGCTGGGAACCCCGAAGCGATGCCGTGTGAGATGGATCAATGGAGAAGGCACAGCTCACTGAACAGAATCCAGCCACAGTGAGGCTCACCAGCTCAAAGATCCCTGGAATTCTGACAGGGCCTTGGTCAAAATACAGATTTCTCAATCAATGATAGCAGTCAGGACTGGAATATGCACTTAGCTTTGAAGAGTACCTTAGACATGTACTTTAATATTTTCATTAATAAAGCTGCAGTTCCTGAACTGGTGCATACAATATTTCAATGAAACAAGACAATATCCTATACAAATACTCAAGATTGATGCACTTTGACTCCAGGTACATCTACAAACTGTGACTGCACAAATATTGACTAAATAGCAGTCATATGACATCCATGATACAGAGGCGTTCACCTAGATTAACCATTACGGGGATCACAGAGTCCTACAATATTCTTCCAGGCTAAGCAGTGCAAGGGCAGTTTGATCTTTCTTGCTGAGATGTGAAATAAAGGCAAGCTAGTGTATACAGACAAGAAGATCAGTAGGTTTTGGGAAATTTGAATTGCCAAATGAAGTTAATATGACCTAGTGTTATAGTTTTCAATTTCTAGCCATTAGTGATTTAGAATAATGAACCTCAAATTCTGTTTTATCTGGGGATATCTATTTCAATGATACCTATACTATTTGCCAAGTCCATGAAGTGGACTTGAATTTTCTGTTTTAAACTTGATTGCTCTTTCCACACCTTACACACTGTGTTTATTTAACCCCTGCCTTTCCTCACCGTGTAAGAAGTCTGCTGTGCAAGCCCCCCAAAGGCAGTAGAGGATGGCCATGGCAGAGATCCACCTGCAGCCTGTGGAGAAGCCCTCACTGGAGCAGGTGGATGCACAAAAGAGGCTGTGACTCCTTGGGAAAACCGCCCTGGAGCAGGTTTGTTGGCAGGACTTGGAGACCCACACTGGAGTAGTTAATGAAGAACTGAAGCCCATGGGAAGGACTTTAGCTGGAGAAGTTCATGGAGGACTGTCTCCCATGGGAGGGACTTGGCACTGGAGCAGGGGCAGAGTGTGAGGAATCCTCCCCCTGTGGAGGAAGCAGCAGCGGAGACAACTTGTGATGAACTGACCTCAGGCCCCATTTCCCATCCTCCTGTGCCACTGTGGGGGAGGAGGTGGAGAAAATCAGGAGTGAAGTTGAGCCTGGGAAGAAGGCAGGAGGTGGAAGGAAGTTGTTTTTTTAAGATTTGTTTTTATTTCTAATTACCCTACTCTGATATGATTGGTAATAAATTGAATTGATTTCCCCAAGCTGAGTCTGTTTTGCCCATGAAAGTACTTGGCGAGTGATCTGTCCCTGTCCTTTTTCTTGACCCACCAAGTTATTCTGTCCTAGTTCACTCCGCTGTGCAGCTGATGAGGGGAGTAACAGAATGGCTTTGGTGGACACCTGGCAACCAGCCAAGGTCAAGCCACCACAGAACCAGTCAGGGAAAGGTTCCAGGTGGACAGACAGCTTTTGGCAAGGCAATAGAGCTTGGCCAAAATGGATAGACCAACAAATTCCTGGGGGCAATGCAGGTTCAGCATTCCTGCTGTGCAGCTGTCTGCACTTCCACTTCTGTTCTGCTGGTTGCTCATCTTCCAGCAGCCAGGCCTGTGACACTGGGGTGATGCTCAAGAAAGAAGAGTAGATCCTCTGTGACAATAATATTTTGGAATAAAATGCAAATGGTCCTGGTGTTTAACAGAACAATAAAAATAAGTATATTCAAAAACTATATCCTTTCTTCAAGGAGATCAAACCAGATCAATTTAAGAAGATCACACAAATCTCTCATCCCTTTTAATATTTACTAGCAAAGGCAGTAATTCACGCCGTTCTTTATTATCCTGGCTCTAAGGCTGGGACAGTTTTGTTAATTTGAGACTTCTCTGACCACCCAGAAGGGTGACATATTGAGTCATTTGAAATAAAGGTGTTTGCAGTGATGTTTCACTATGAAAGTTTGGCTGCCTAAATTGATCAATGTAATTTTTATTTTTCATCATAGTTAATTAGACCATGCCAAATTTCCTGCTTTAGTGAGGTAGTTTCTAGATTTCATATCAGTTTGTTTTAAAGCTCATTCAGGAATCACTGCTACCATAAAACATGTACTATGAATACATTGTTGAACAGACCTAACAGAATCTAAGAATCTAGATGAAATAAACAGTATAAATTCTTTGTATCCATTGGAGCAACAAAACAAATACATTTGTTTTATTATTTTAACATTTAAAAGGTATTTTTAATGGCCTTCAACACTGCAAAGAACTGGCAACATTGAACTGGGAGAACCCCTGCAGATCAGTCAAATGTGACCTGGTGATAACCTCATGTAACTCTTCCCATAACCTTGCAAATAGCCTGATCTGCTCATTCATGTTATGTGTTTGCAATGGTACAGCCAATGCTTTTTTTTTTTTTTACTGAAAGTAGTGAATGACAATTGACAATCTTCTATTAGTGGATGATGCTTTTTTAAGAAGATTATTGAAATAGCAGACTTCTATCTCACTGGTTATTTCATTAGCTTTTAATCCTGAGTTAGACAAAATAGTGAAAATAATTATATTTTTATCTTATGAATAAGATATTTTATGATAGTTTTCCATGGGAATATTGAATTGTGCTGTTCAGCTATTTCTGATTCAAATCACTCCGATTTGAGATTTCAAGCTCTTTCGTGACTGAGATGGCAAAACCAGACATCCTGGCACTCAGAAATGTTCTTCCCTTATTGAATCTTTTGTAAACTCCCTGTCTAGCCTAAACCACTCTTGGTGCACCCATCAGTGTCAGTAGGAGTATAAAGTGTATTATTACTGAGGAAATGCAGTATCCTAATAGTACCTCTCCTTTTGAAGGTCCTGGCCCATGGAACAATCATAATCACAGAATGGCCTGGGTTGGAAGGGACCTTAAAGATTATTTAGTTCCAACCCCCCTGCCATGGGGGGGGACACATTCCACTCGACTAGGTTGCTCAGAGCCCCATCCAACCTGGCCTTGAATACTTCCAGGGATGGGACATCCTCACAGTAAAGAATTAATTTTTTTTTTTTCTAATATCCACTTACTGTAGCCTTAAGTAAATAACCTTTTCAGATGGGAATACATTGACCAGGGAACCCTTTCATTTTTAACATCTCTGAGCACACCTGTATTTCCATTATTCTTAATTGATTTTCCTCCCACTAATATGTCATTACTTGTGGTCTATCCAAACATAAGTTCATAATTCTGATGGATGCAGACTGCTATATATAGTTATGGGAATAGGACATGCTGGAGAGTCATAGCCAGAGTCAGCAGTTAACATATCTGCAATGAGGAAGGCAGGAATTTATGTTTATGGAATTGGAATTAAGCTTTGCAGGTGCCAACCCATAGAAGTTCACTGAAACTTCATGGCCAACAGCCACGGAAATTGAATATCTGCTGAATAGGGTGTTAAATTAGCAGGGCTGCTGAAGCAGGCTTGCTGATACAACGTTGTCATATTTTAGTGTCAGAACTGTTTTGTGCATGTTTCTGACAAAAAAAAAAATAAGATGAATTTCGCATGACAGATCTCTTGTTTGGAGAGAGCAGGGCGATTAAGCTGTTAATACAGTTTTCTATTATTCCTATAGAAGTATTCAAAGAGTATTTCTTTAAATACAGCTCGACGTTGTGTGGCAAAGGTTGAGGCACCTGTGCAGCAGTGAATGAAGGCTATCTAAATATGAATGACTAATTATCAGGGAACAGGAAAACACTAGTTTTCTTTCATGACTGAGATGGCTTCATCCTATTCAGAATAATCTGTTGGGAAAATAATTAGCATAAAGAAGATGGAGTTTTGATAAATAACTTTGATGTTCATAATTATAGTAATTTTTGTATAATTTCTTTCATTTATGCTCATGTTTTATTTCAGTTTTTTCTTTCAGTCATAAAAGCTGATATTAAATTTTAAAGCAAACCTATCTCACTGTAGACAGACTCCTTAGGAAAAACTCTTATCTTTTTATGATAACAGTGGATTTAGCATGAGATTTCTGCTGGGATTTATTTCCATTTCTCTGAATTTGTCTTCCCTACCATAATAAATCACACAGATGAATGTGTCAGGAAGGATGTAGAATTATTAAATGTGACATGGCATTAAAGGAAAACTTTTTGACTTTGTTTGTGTATTTTTAATTTTATTCTAGACAAAAATGCATCGTCTGAAGTGTTGAGCAGAGTGAAAATATTTGAATCGTTGTGCCATCTGAGCAATTTCCTGACTTAGCTCCAGATTCTGAAGAAGTAGTGACTGTCAGAGGGCTCTGAAGGTTGCCAGCTTGAACTGTGCTTGTTCTTGCATTTAGTGGTGTAAAAAGGGTCTTATTCTGTTCTAGCTTTCTTTGAGGTTCTATAATTCATCTCAGTCTGCTAAGAAATGTAATTTCTTACACAAGATGTCTTTACACAAAAATGAAAAAAAAAATCACTTTAGACATTAATAATGCTTTTCAGATCTATTTAAAGATTACTCTATAGAATAATTGCTACATCTCCCCTCTGGTTTGCTCTCTAAGGAATTAACTACAGGGTTCTCCCAGTAGCTAATTTGATGTTAAATTGCTCATATTGTTCCTCCTATCATAGAACAGCACTGAGCAGTTATTTCTCTTCTTTTTCATTTATTCCAGTGTTGTGTGCACGTGTTGTTTACTCAGAATTCTTGGAATTTGGGGTGATTGCTCTCTGAAACCCTGCTTCAAAGTACCATGGTGTTAAGAAGACATTTTAACACATTTTTCCCCACAATTTTTTTTATTTAAAGAAGTTTATCAGCTTTCTCCTAGCGTACGTAGTTAAGCCTGCCCCCTGCCTACTCCCAGCTCAGTGATTAGGGGGATACCTGCTTATGGCCAGTGATGTTACAAGAAGATACATGAAATACAGGAGTGTTAAAGGATGAATTGTTTCTGCATCCCATTGAAATCCAGGGAGGCTTTAGTGCAATAAAATTATTGTTGTGGAGCTGTGAAACAGCAGTGGGTGAGGATGAAGTCAGGGATCACCAGCACAAGTCCATGGTATCATCCAAAGGTGATGACAGAACTGGTCAAGGTCCTTGCAAAGCCACCATCATATTTGAAAAGACATGGAAATCACAGGGACACCTTTGATGTCTAGGGGAAGGTAAATGTCACATTCATTGCAAAAAATGGCCAAATAATCCACCCAGGGGCTGCAGGCTGGTCAGCTGCACTTAAGTCCCACAAAGGAATCTGTTTTAGAATGCATTTTTCTGTATATAGAGCAGAATGTGGTGATGGGGAACGGTCACCATGGATTTACCAAAGAAAAGTCATGCCTAACCAGTCTGAGTACGTTCCAAAGTGGAATGCCTTGGTCTGTGAGTTGAGGGCATGCAGCAGGTATAGAAGCATAGAATGGCCTAGGTTGGAAGGGATCTTAAAGATCATTTAGTTCCACCCCCCCTGCTACAAACAGGGACACCTTCCACCAGACCAGGTTGCTCAGAGCCCCATCCAGCCTGGCCTTGAACATTTGCAGGGATGAGGTGTCCATAGCTTCTCTGGGAAACCTGTGCCAGGGCCTCAGCACCTTTACAGGGAAGAATTGTTTCCTAATCTGTAACGTAAACCTCTTCTCTGTCAGTGTGAAGCCACCTTCCCTTGTCCTGTCACTCCAGGCCCTTGTAAACAGTCTCTCTCCATCTTTCCTGTGGGCTCCCTTCAGGTGCTGAAAATCCACAATTAGGTCACCGCTAAGCCTTCCCTGTTCCAGGCTGAACAATTCCAAATCCCTCAGCTTTTCCTCATAGGAGAGGTGCTCAATGAAATACCATTTCCCTTGGCCTTTGACACTTTCCTTCACAATATTTTTGTGTTCAAATCACAGTTTTGTGGCCCAGATGGGCATCCAAAACTGACTTCATGGTTCAACTCAGAGAGGGATGCAGTTAGACCTGCTCCAATCGCAGTTCATTAACAACTGGAATATTGATGAGAGCTGTCCTGGAATCTGTCCCGTTTGACTGTGCCTGACTCCTGAGGACAGGTAGACAGTGGAGCAGGTTGTGCAGAGAGACTTCACAGACCCCATCCCTGAGGTGTTCAAGACCAAACTGGACAAAGCTCTGAGCCACCTCTGTGACCTTGCAGCTGACACTGCTTCAAGTGGGAGGATGAATAGCAGACCTCCAGAGGTCCTTTTCAAATTGTAAACTTCAATATGGATTTTGAGATGCTCAGTTACAGGAAATCACTGGCAAATGGTCTGTTACTAGGTGAATTCCATTAAATTCTCCTTTTCTGTGATATTGATTTGGTTTTATTAATTTCAAATTGCATATTTCACTAGAATATGAACATAAGGATAGAAAGATGTGGTAAATGCACAAATAAAGTATCCAAAAGTTGATTTTATTCCAGTTCCTTTTTTTTTTCCTGATTACTTAGTGCTTTGGACATCACAGATTAAGAAAAACAAATATCTATTTGGCTCCTTGAACCAATTTTCCTTAACCCTGTACAATTTGTCTCCTAGAAAAACACACATTTTACTGCACATTGAGGTAAAAGGAATTGCTGCTAATCACCGTCACCAGAAACCTATAATAAAAATTAATATAATTAAAATAAAGTTGATATCCTTAATAACTGAATACATTTTTTTTAATTTATTTTCATTCCATTTGAGTCCAGTTGCTACTAGTAGTGTGCAGTGCTTTCTTAGGGATTTGCTGCTACCCACTAGCTCTTCCCAATTTGCTGACTTTTCAGTAATTTTAAGGTCTTTAAAATAGGAATATTTCCCCATTTCTATTTTTTAAAATGCAGTTTTAAATGTTGCTTGAGGTGTACTTGCTCAGAATAATTTTCCTGAACATTGAGTTCCAGTTTGGTATTTTTGATGTGTTTGAGACCTCTGTACAGGAATGCTTTGATAGCACAGCTGTTTCCTAGTAATTCCAGATTCTGGACCATGGGGATAAAGTGAAAAGTCTGGAGATCATCAGGGAAGTGGCCTTTATTTCAGGGTCTGTTTAGTAAGAAGTAATAGGAGGGGTCTATGCTTGTTTTCCTGAAAATTGTTTCCCACTTTTATTAGTTTTTGTTAAAGGATGAAATAGCAAAACAAAGCAGATTTTATCTGTTTACAACTTGAGCAATTGCAATTGACGATTCAATATTTTTGTTAAGAAAATTAGTGAGAAATCATGGGCCACATTGTTCTGTAATTCAAAATGATGAAGTTATTTATTTGACAACAGTGCAAAAGAAACACCATGAAAGGAGCGAAGATTTAAAATTCCACTTGTTTTCATCAGTTGTGATGAAGAATGTAAATGTATGATAAAATGACCTGAGGGGAAAGTAAATGCGTATTCAAAGTGTCCAATTAGTGAGTCTGGCAATGATATTAAAGAAATAATGATGAGACAAAATGTTTGAAATGTTGGCTAAGTGGTAGCAGTGAGACAATTAGAAACTGGTGTAGAGAAGCAATTCAAGCCTTCACCAAAATCTGTTTTACCACAGGGATGAGAATCTGTTTTACTGCCGTCCTCAAGTTAATGGAATCCATTGCCTTCCACAACAGCATCAACAAAGGCCACACAGCTGGGATGGTGTGCAGGCTCAGGGTGCTGTGCTTGTCAGGAAATCCTCAGGCAGAAAAGGGAGCTGTCGTGTCTCTGTTAATTCCATTTGTCAGATTCTTTATCCTTTCTCAGTATCCTAGCACTTCATTCTCCTGCATAATTCCGTGTGTCCATTTTTTGTCTCCTTCTCTCTGCATATAAATCTCCAACTCATCTAAGACTCTTACACAAACACTACTTTAGCACCTCATTTGTCCATTGTCCTGGTTCTCATATTTTAACATTTTTCCATCAAATTCACCTCTGTCATTCAATTCCTTCTCCTCATCTGCATGCTGCCACGATGCATTTCTTCACCAGTAACATCTTGACATTTAAAATAAAAACATTATAATCCTTTGACCCACATTGTTCAATTTTATTAGTGCTTTGATTTTTGAGCATGTTTTTTATACACACTTTTTTAATGGCATTGTGTATGTTATTTCTTTACATTACTTTGATACCTCAAGGTGCTCATGATCTTCTCTGTGACAGAAAAAAGAAGAAATAAAAAGACTGAATAATGTAATTAGTAGTGGGGATTTGACCTCAGCAGGACATCGGATGCCCACCAAAACCCCTCTATCACTCCCTTTTCAGCTGGATGGGGGAGAGAAAATATAACAAAAGGCTCTTTGGTTGAGATAAGGACAGGGAGTGTCACACACCAGCTGCCAACATGGGCAAAACAGACTTCACTTGGGGAAATCAGTGTAATTTTTATCAATCAAATCATAGTAGGGCAATAAAGAGTAAAACCAAGTCTTTAAAACATGTTCTAAGCAGCCTTCCACCCTTTCTAAGCTAAACTTTTTCCTAATTCTCTATCTCTTCCCCCTGCACAGCACAAGGGGATAGGGAATGGGGGCTGTGGTCAATTCATCACACATTGTCTCTGATGGTCCTTCAAATCTTTTAGGACCATGTGGGAAAAAATAATATGCAAATTGCACAATTTTTTAAAAAAACCAAACCCATGCAGCAAAACACGGGATGTAGAATTTCAGGTCTAGATTTGCCCTTCAGATACTATTTTTGGTACAAAACTCCAGCACATGATTCTGAAACAGAAAGAGATGTTTCTGGAATAAAGGGAGTGAGTTTAAAGCAAAGCACCAATGCAGACATAAACATGCACAGGCAGGAGAGACACTATCCTTGATGAGGAGGTTCTGAGGGGATTACCAATCATGAATATTCTGCAATTATCCATACTGAATTTTTGATGTATTAAGCCTCTGCACAATGTAACCAATGCTTTAGTCTTACAGTGAGCCATTATTTGTTCAGATAGAAAAAGATAAGAGATTATTCTGCCATGAGTATGAATGAAGATAATTTGTCATGCTAAAACATCATTGATGCTGCATCCTTAATATATCTGCTCTGAAAAAAAAAAGGGTTTGAATTATCAAAAAAAAACCCTGTATCAGATCATTTTGATAAAACTGAGACAACTCTTCCCTTAAAAGCAGGAATATTTTTCAGTCTAAATAGCCTCCAAAAAGCCACTCCATTTTGCTGTGTTTATGTTAGATTACTGTCATAGCCTGCTTGTCATACCTGCTTGGTTATTTGGGCTGGTGGATGTACTTTTTGCTTTGTGACTGTCCTCTCTCTGAGACCACTTCAGAGTGCTTATATTTGAAACTTAGAGACATCCATTTAGGTAAATCACTTTTCTGATTTTCTATATGTATACTCTATTTGTCTCAAACCAGGGTAAGATGTCCTATTCAGGCTGTACTCTGAGTCAAGTTCATGTTGCTCTGACTTGAACAATCCACAAATTACATCAGGCAGGCAAAACTGGTGGTGTGAACTCCAAACTTGTATTACACACTTTGCCTCAGAAAATCAGTTGAGAAATTATTGCAGTGACCTGTCCCCAAAAAGAAGCAGCAAAGGCACTCAGAGGTGCATTTCAGATTAGAATTTGACTCCACAGTGAATCATAACTATCATTCAAAGAGATCCTGAATACCATGTTGTCAGCCTAAACAATCAACTCGAAATTCATGATTTATTGTTTGTCTCCCTGCCCTGATACAAAATAAGGAATCTATTGATTTTTTGGAAGCCAATTTTTATTGTGGTGTGAGGAATCACAATTGCTATTAACTATGATATTGTATGGGCAGTGAAATAGTCAGTGCTATTAGTTAATGTGCAAGCAAATATCGACCAGCAATTTTGAACAATAAATATAATGATACAGGACATGAGTGTTTGTTCAGCATTTATTCTGACAATCCAACAACTGAAGAAAATCTCAGAGTCAGAATCTAGCTGCCATTAAAAATTATGCAGTGGTTTCTATCCATCTAGGTTTAGAAAAGCTGGCTGTGATCCAAAGTTCTGATGATTTTAGCTTTAGAAGAAAATCAATGGTATGCAAATAGTTATTGAATTGTCATAGACTAAGCAAAGCAGCTCAAAGATTTAAACAAAAGGAGGGGTTTTAATTCAAAAAACAAAGAATAGTTTGCTACTGTTTCCCTTGGATGGAGCCAATGTTTTTATCAGTGGGTTTTTTTGTTTCACTTGGGAAAAGTACTCTGATGCTGTGTGTCAGGCACTTCTAACAGTACAGCTACCAGGAACCTTGTGATGGGAGGAGAAATATTTTAATTTTTGCACGTGAGAACATTTCTATAACAGTCTCTCTGCCATGCCTCCGTGCAGCACAGTGGCACAGAGCCTCTCCTGCTGCCCCTTGGTTTCCATAGTGCTGCTTTCCCTTGTCTTGGGGAAGGCTGCACCTCTCAGGCTGCACCCCACTGATGTCAGAAGGATTAATGCAGTTTGTTACCAAATAAATATTATTTTCTCCTTGATACTGAAAGGCCGCAGGCCCAGGGCTGAGCTAACTTTGACAGATGGCTCATGGTCAAGTCAATGGGAATGGCTCGCTTGGAGAAAATAAGGTTTAAATTTAAAATACAGAAAAGAAATTAATATTTCTCAGACTAACTATTTTATAGCTGGTGAATCTTTAATACTAGAGGAATTAGTTATTTAGTGAGTTCTTTTCAAGCATAAGTAATTCCCCTTTTCAGATCTGAATATTGAAATTAGAGACCAGCTGGAGACCTGCAGAAAAGTGATAAATATTTTCTATCTATCTTTTGTTTAGCTTAGGATGTGGTGAAATGAAGCAGAAGAGCAGCTGACCTCTTTATTGAAAACCAAATGATTTTTCTGTTAACATTAGCCTATACCACTAAAAGATGAAAGATTTATTATTGAATTACAAGGAAACGCAAAGAATACAATTAAGATGTGAATTTGTGTCTGCATGTTTTTAATTCTTCATCACAGGCAGGTCTTTCATAAATCACTCATCTTTTATGAAACATATTATGAGAATATGCGTAATGTTCATTTTCTCAAAAAAGGAATTAGAAGGAAGTCAATTATTTCAACAGACTATATCATTTTACAAAACTGTTTTCCATCAGTTTTGCCAGCTTTCCTCAGTGTAAATTAAATACAGAATAGTCATACTCGGTGTAGCTGCCTTTCATTTTTTTTAATTAGGACTATTACATTGTCACCCAGGAAGTTTCTTACACTCGTCACCGCTGGGAGCAGATGTCCCAGGGGTGGGTGGGTCCCAGGGGCGTCTGGGCTGCCCTTGCCCGAGTGGGGCTGGACTGGGTTCCCAGAGTGCCCAACTCCAGCTCTGGGAATGCTGCCAGGGAAGGGGCTGGCAGCCCAGCAGTCCCTGTGCAATGCTGGGGACTGGGGGGCAGCTTTCACCCCTTCCCTGAGAGCAGGGGGCAGGGAGAAAGCTGAGGGGAGAGACTGTGGAATGAAGCGGAACAAGACATGAGACTGAGGACAACAGCACAGGCAAGGGGTCAATACTTGGAAGGTGGTTTTGTACATCTAATGACTTTGATTGCATTATTAATAAGGTTTTTTTGCATTAAATAATTTTAATTGAGTGAAAATGCTAGTTGGACAAGCAATACAGGGCATACTGCCTTTTCCCATAACAGTATTTGGAGTGTAAGAGTATTTACCACAGACAATACTTCAGTTTATGTTAGATGCTAATTAGTATGACTAAAAATTAATTTGTTTTAAAAATTGCACCAGAAAGTGCACAAGTGATTAACTTTCCCCCTTGAATGATGAATAGTTAAAGCAACCTTGTCCCTCAGTTAATTTGTGCATTAAGGACTCTTCAGACATAATTTGCTGCCTGTTCTCGTTTCATGTGAACTGCAGCAGGCCATATTTCTGTCCAGCATCTCGGATACCTGACTTTCTCACTGACTCCAGGGTATATATCCTTGATAAACACTTGAGAAACAGGAATACTTCTGCATAACTTACCACCCAAGACACAGCAAAAATGATTTAACAGTGGTTTGTAGCAGAGAGGGGAATTAAAGTTTGGGGTGCAAGGCTTGGGGTTCAGGTACCTGCTGTCACCAAGAGCAAAGCTCATCTGTGATGTTAGCCATTCCTAACAATGTGAGTGACCATAACACTGACCAGGAGCTGTGGAGAGCAGCAGAGACAGCTCAAGGCCTTGAAAGGATCTTGCTTTTGGATTGCTGGTTGGGAGCTCATGGTCTGGATCTGGATCTGGTCATTTACAAGCTCAAGATCTGTCTTAAGGACGTCAGATGTGATGGTTCATGTCCAAAGATTCATCTGTCTCTGGGCAGCAGGGTTTGGTGCCCTCAACAGGAGTAGGTTTTGTACCTAATGCTCTACAGAGCTGCAAAAAATATGTAGCATGCACAGAAGTGTCAAATCCTTGTTGGTAAGAGATCACAATATCCTCGCTCTGACAAGGTCTGGGTGGCTGTGCAAGACTTCACAGCTGACAGGGTCCAACTCCACAGCTCCCACGGCCACTCTCCATCTGTTTTTCACCATATCTCTCTCCCAGTGGCACAGAGAGGAGCAGGTGTTTTCCTGCAGATTCCACAGGAATCACCATCTCTTTAGCACCACCAAGGACCCTAGAGAAACATCTGCAAGATAAAAGGTATCAAAGGTGATTTTTTACAGGCCTCACAAGCAGAGGTGAAGATGGTACACTAGCAGAAACTATTTGCTAGTAAAATACTGCTTCTCTTTCAGCTTGAAAGCTTTTAAGTGTAACAGATGGCAGCACTATCCACATAAAGTAAGATAAGGGACATTGGCTCATACTGGAACACTGCTGACTTGATTGACAATATTTATGCACTTGGAGACTTTTTTTTCATTTTTAATAACTTGATTCCCTTTATCAGGCAAGAGTTGCTTCCAAAGGGGCACTGCTGTTGTCTGGAAGTCATCTGGAAACTATTCAAATATCATACAGGTCAAATTAAATGACCGGCCTTATTTCCAGAGTGATGTATTTCAAACCATAAGATCCCTTCACAGCTGAAGCAATCCTCAACCTTTTCTTACAGAGGAAGTGGATTTTTGATTAAGAATTATTAGGATAGTTTTCTAAAATCAGGTGAAAACAAGCTGACAAGGTTGGAAAAATCCTATTGGTACAGACATGGATTCACTTATTTTGCCTGTCTTGGTTTCAGTACTTACCACTCAAGCAGCCACAAATAAAATCCAGTCATCCGAGTTTTGGAAGGTCTCAGTGTTCACCAGATCTGGCAACCACCATATTTTAAAAAGCAGAATTACTACTGTGTATCTGAGACAGTGAAGCACATGGAGTGGTACTAACCAGATGCAAAATATTAGACTGAAGGCACAGTCCTACTTGACCTCTAGTTAATACACATTGCCAAAATTTTGTCTGAATTGTAATTGCTAAGTTTGGTTTTTCTAATTAACCTATCTTATACGTAGTGATTGATGGAGCACTATAAGATCTTTAAATTTTGACAAGCAAATCAAATATCTTTGCTACAGAATCCAATCCAGAATCTAAACCTATTATCTTTTTAGGATATCTCGCCAGTAGGAAATTATTTAATCTATTTATTTTAATTCTTCTGCCTGTAGGACATCTCTCTATGTCTTGGAAATAACATTTGACAAGGACTTCAAGATTATATTGTTAGGATTATAATAATAATTAGATCCATTTGCAGCATTTCCTAGTCATATTATAATATAACAGTACTGTAGAAAGAACTATTCAGTGTTTGGAAGAAAGAGTCTGATTGTTTTCTTGTGGACAGTGCAGATTCTCAGGTGCTGTAAATCAACATCGCTTCCATGAGCTAAATGTCTTGGCTTCTATTCTTCAAATGTACTTTGTTCTCAAGGTTATTTTAGAAGCATTGTGACAATAATTCTTTCCCTGACAATTATAATTTTTTTCCATTTAGAGGTTTTCTTTCCTCAATCCCATTTTCATTGAAGTTAAAATGAAGGAATGTTTTTTCACTTCAGCATTAGTTTGTGATTTGATAAATTGTGCCTAGTTATCATCACTTTTACTGACAAGAGGAGAGGCCTTTTTAATTCTATATTGTCCCAGGACAAATGGTATATATATTTCATAAGTACTGATGATTTTTAATTTCTTAGGTAAAGTAATAGGTGTTAGATATTATTTCCAGTTATTTCCACGTATATTGATGTGGGCACTGTGTTAAGATGTCCTGTCTGAGGTCTGACTGGTGGGTTTTTCTTTGCATTTATATACACAAGATTAAATTTTCTACAAGAAGTAGTAATTCAAATCACTGAACTTTGGTTCCATATGTTCCAACTAAACTCACTGTCAAACTTCTCTCCTCCTAAACCTTTTCTGTTCATAACTTTTCTGTTGACAGATCTGTTATTAGTTGCTAGTCTCCTGTGCAAATATCATATTTCTTGTCTCTCAGTTCATAGACCTTTCCAGCTTTTACTCTGCTTACAATTCCACTTAGGTATTTTGTGTTGCAGTTACACCTGTTCCCTATATTCCTTCCTTCCTGAAGATCATTTATGTCTTTTTTCATTCTTTCTAAAGAGCCACCTGTTCTCCAGGGTAACGGGGTGGCTGTTTTGCTCCAGTCCTCCGTTCTGCACTGATTTGCTCATTTGCTTCACAGTACCTGAATTTCTCTGGCACGTTCATTCCCCTCTTCAGTCACGCTGATCTGCTCTTCGCTCAGCCAGGTGACCCTTTTCTCCTTTATGCAGGGAAAATCTTAGGTGATGAGCAATATTTGGCCTAACATCAGAAGTCTTAAGACCAGTTTTGTTTTCCACAAGTGGCATTAAATTAATGCCAATCCCACAGTAGGTTTTTACAGTATCAGGCTTCCAAAATTATCAGCTGAGCCCACCTAACAAATGAGTCATGATATTGACTGAAAAAACACTATGTGACATGACAGCCACAACAGTGTATTAATACTGATGAATTGTGAAGACTGCAGAAAATACAATTTCTTAAATGCAGGAAGTAAGGTTTGCTTTTGCACATTTGCCATGGATGGGGTCATTTACGTGGTTTTTTGCTCTAGCCAAGGTCTGAGCCTGGGAAGATGTGCTGAAGCCACACAACGGGAGTGTACCTGCTCAGTGGATGGAGTGTGGGTATAATTCTGGGTTGTACAGTATTGTTTGTAAAAGGGTGATTTTGATTCTGAAATGGATTTCCACATCAACAACAGAATGTTTCAAACAAGGTTTTTGTTCTTCCACACAGTGAAGATCTGCAGTAAACTACAGAGGGTAATGTCACTGTCAAGAGCAGGTTGCAAGAATATATTATGAATGAAAGTGTTAGCTGGATTTGGCATAGTAGCCTTTATCCTCTCCCATGGAATAGTAATTACTTCATCCAGAACTGTGTAAGATATCAGCACTTGAGGCCTGAGAAGATGTTTTCTGCTCTTTTTGGCAGCATTTGGTGCAGAAATTGGGCTGTTTCTGGAGCACTATCTTATGCTGTACCATCAGCCTCCCTGTGCATCAGACAAGAACCAAGATGTACTAAGGCATAGTATCAAGCTACTGGAGGATTCTGGATAGCTTAACATGCCAAAGTAAACAACATCTGAAACAAAAACGTAATGAAATCTAACTGGCCTCAAAGGACTTTTAAGTGCTTTTAATTGTTGAGGCAGTTTCTTTCATCTGTTGCCTCCAAAACACAGTTTGCTGCTCCCAAATAAGGAATGTCCTCAGATACTGACAAACACTTTTCATTAACTAGGTCGTCCTGAAATAAACATTCTGTTTCTTTGACCTCTCACCTGCAAGACAATTTCTGACACTGTACTGAATCCATTTATCACTTTGTGCTTGCAAAATTTTAGTTATAGGATGAAGTCTATAAATTCAGACAAGCTGGAGGTCAAATCTGAGATCCTCATCCTCAATTGATGGAAAAACTGATGGACTGCTAGTCTTTTTTTCTGTTTTTCCCTTTTTGTTTTGTTTTTTGTTTGTTTGTTTGCTTGTTTTGCCTGTGTGATTTGTAAGCTGTAAAATTCATCGCCATTTCAGTGTATAGACTTGCTGTGCAATTTTGTTACTCAATCACTTCAGAAATTGGCAGCCAAGGCTCTTTGGTGCCTGGTCTTTATGAAGTAGAAGCCAGGTCACTTTGCTAATCATTAGGGATAAGCAAGCCAAGCCAGATAGACAATATGCAATAGAGTATTAATAATAATGTTTATAACAATAATCATAAAATAAGTGATGTAAATTTGAACAAGTTTTCTAGTAGTAAACAACCTTTCTAATGAGTGTATTGCAATAACCCATGGTGTAAGACCAGAAGTCCTTCCTGATCATGTTTTTCTGTCATTTAATCCCTGACAGTCCATGGGAATGATGCTCCCTGGAGTGACTGCTAACCTGACTCATTTTTATGCACATTTCTCAGCTTGCAGCTTGCCTGTAGTGTCCCTAAGACTTCTAATAAGACTTCTGTCTTCTTTCCACAGGGAGAAATGCTGGAAATGTCCTCCATCCAACCTTACAGATGCAAGACTAAGGTGGTTGGATTCACAGAGCAAGATGATGATGTGTGTTTTGAGTCTCTTGAGATGCTTGTCATGTTGAAACACACTTAGCAAAATGCCTCATGCTGAACAAGAGAGAAAGCAAAGTGCTGTCTTTGGACACAGATATGATTTGGATGAGGAACTTCTGCACTGTGTTCTCTGTCTCCCTTTTTCCGCCCTTATGTTGGCTGGATGGGTGGGTCAGCAGTTAAGAGCAGGCCAAAACAGCCGCTGTGATGCCATTTTCCACCATTCCCAGCTGACTCCTAAACAGTTTCCTAGAATTGCCTGAGCAGAGATCAATAAAGCTCCTTTAAAAATAATTACAGATTCCTATTGGCATTTCTGTCTAAGAAATTGTAGAGAAATGGAAAGGAAGCTTTAGCAACCCAGGGGCCTAAAAACAAAGTATTGGAAACAGAGAAGTGACAGGATAGTTTAGTTTGTTGGGTTTTTTCTTCCCAGTTAAAGACAGGGGAGAGCTGTGCATTGGAAGACACCCAGAAGAAAGATGATTCATGTCTTCTGTTGGGCAGGTGCATGATGGAGCCAGGCCCCCCGGTTCCTGGATCATGCAGCCTGGGAAAACTGTGCTTGTCCTTTACATGACTATCAACCTAGCATTTCCTGCTAATGGAAACCTGAGCAGTGAGGTGTCCTTGCACTATAAATGACATTGCAGCTATGCAAACACTTTTCCAGTTGCACAGAACCAGGCAGTATCTGCATAATTACAGGCAGTGGCCCTGTTCCTCCACTGGTTTTCAACCTATGAATGCATTGTAAGAGAATTCTTCATAAATGTTCGTGTCAAAAAACATGGTCAGGGCATTTGCTGTTCCATGTGGCATAAAAGATCAAGGTTCATTTCCTAGGAATATGAAATATTTTCACTGAATGTAATTCCTATCACTGTATTCATAGAATCTGACGATGGCAGATATCTTCGATATTGCCACTTTATATATTATATGCAAGTATGCAATAAGGTTTTGGTCTTTTGTGATTCCTGCCATGTTTGTAGAAGGGCAAGAGGTTACCAAAGTGAGAGAAATGGCACCTTGTGGCTCAATCTGTGCTTCACATCCTGTCTTTCCTACAGATATAATGAGCTCAACTTGCGGCCCAGGCCATTCTTTTCAGTCTGACAAACTGCAAAGTGAATGAACACATTAACTAAAGCCTTGGGCATCTCTGTCTCAAAGAAAAGTGTTGAAGTTTGTAATTTAACATCTATCTCCTTCCTTCACACAATGTGGTTGAATACAGTGAGAGCAAGAGATAGGAAATTTTGCCTGTGCTTGACTTTGGGAGAGCTTTTCCCCTTAAGAATTTTATTGCAAAATTTTTTTAAAATATATCCCAAAACCTGGTTAATCTATTAACTGCTATAGTGAGTGAACCTGGTTAACAACATCATTAGCATTACCTGGTAACAACATTGTTATTGTAACAGCATTTTTATTGTAACAATGTTGTTTATAGAGGGAAAGCTGTTCTGGAGGGGGACAGGAAAACAAACAGAAGATTCATAGAAAGGAAATCATTACTCTCCACCAGGCACTGTGTATCTTGCAACAAGAAATGGTTATCTAAGAATTTGGAAGGGACTACAATCACTGGTTACTGTCCCTTTTACTGCACAATAATGAGCAATGTCTCAGCTGTCACAGAACTGGTGTCTCCTGTAAGAGGGATACAGGAGATTGTATCTCCCATTTTTTGTATCTAGTAAGGAAGCAATCAGTATCTTTATTTATTTATCACTAAAGCAACTGATAAAACAGGGCATTTCTGTTTCCTGAGCAAGGATATTCTAACTAAGGCACACTCTAATGAAACACCTTGCCTGTCCTTAGTTATGCATTGCAGATGCACTATTGCTGTGGGAAAAAGCAGCATAAAGCAAAATATGATACTACAAATAAATGATGGGGAAAATAGTAATGAGAAATTGAACTTTTCATTCAGCTTATGGCTAAAAGCATTTTTACACAATGGGACACCTGGTATTCCGCCAGAATGAATTAGCAAATCGGTATTGGTCGAACTTGAGAGAGAGAATAGGAAACTGCATGTTTTATTTGCATTCTGCCAAAGGTGATTAGAATAGCATGTTCTATGCTAATGGCTTTAGCAGAAACAGAATATACTTTTTAAAAAGTGAACAAAGTCTTGACTTCCTGACTGAATAAGTTCTATGAGCTCTAGCATAAATATGATAAATACCTTTACACCTAATTTTACACCATTTATTTATATATTCAGGGAATCATCTCATGTATCAATTATAAGAATTTCTGTATCTTGTTTTTCACAAATGTTTCTGTAGATTCCCACGAGTCCTAGTTTCACTGTCTTTCAGCAGAGATGGGGATAATAATTCCATGCACTGAAGAAGGGGCTGGCAATTTGACAGAAATTAAAATGACAGGAGGTGGGATCATTTCCATCCTCCAGCAGAGCCAGGAGCAATATAGCTGGATCATGGAGCAGTGAGCCATGGGTGCTCAGTCCATCCAAGACCCCAGCAATATGGCAGGATGCTTAGGGAAGGATGTGCCTCTAGATAGCATCAGTCTGCACCAGATGAATTCCCTGTCCCATTTGGTACCAATTAATAGGTTTTCCGATCTCTTCTTTGCTCAGGGTGCCTGTCCCTGTAAATCTTTGGAACCAAAAAAATCCACAGCCCTCTTTTTCAGTTATTCTGCTTAGAAAAGATGGATTTTGATTACAGATTTAAATGTATCTTAGAAACCTTATGGTGTTCATACATTATATGCTGTCTTGGCTTTATGCTTGATAACAGATACCCAAGTTTGGAAACCAAGGATTAGATTTTTAGTCTCACTGTATCATGATAGAACCTTTGCTTAATAGCTAAGGAAGCCACAGATGAAAATAGCATAGCTATGGGATTAATTAAACACCAGCCAAATTTAACATTTTAAAGCAAAAGTATGGTTTTTACAAACAATTCAAGTAACACATTGGCCAAAGCTGCATTAAACGTGACAGATCCATTTAGATTTTATGCAGTCTTGTGATCAGCTCATTCCAAGCTATTTCTTGCTGTTAATTTTCAGTCTTTAACTATTTTGATACATCAATTTTATTTACTATTGAAGTAGATACTTTTTTTTTTAAGATATGTTAATCAGAATATACTTTTGCAGTAATCTAAGGTAATATCTTTATTTTTCAGAAGTGTTTATTGCTAAGTTTCTCTTTGAAAGTAGAATGCAAATAGTCATCCATTTTACTTTAGCGAAGAAAATTGAAGGAAACCTGCTCATTTGGTTCCTCTCTGAGCAGCCAACAGAAATGACATTTTCTGTATAAATTATTTTGCAGCACAAGAGAAAGAGGCTTCATCTGCAATTCTTCCATAAGGTTCTCTGTGGACTATTTTGCTGATAATTAATTGATTTGAAAAGCATCTTTGTAAGGTAAAGATGAGCTAGTACTCCTACAATTTTAATTTCTTCTTTTTCCCTGGCAGATATTTCTACTCATCTGGACTTTTTATCAACCACTTTATACTGTCTAAACCACATGCTAATCTATTGCCTCTTCCCCCAGGCAAGATCCTGCCTTTCTTCTTCTTTTAATCACACCTTCCTCATCCACAAGCCCATCACATCCAATTTTAATCACATCCATTCAACTGCCTTATGCAGCTCGGAGTGGCTTTCTACATAATGGGAGTGGAATTTTTCTTAAAATTACAGTAATCCTACCCAAATAATCCACGAGATTTAAATTACGTCCCTGCATTTATCCTGAGTTTTGTTTGTAATTTTGGAACACTAATGACTTAGTTTTTGTTAATCTCTGAATAAATAATAGATTAGTTTTCAATTGGTAGTATTTTTTGTGGTAGAAACTCTTGTTTTAATATACAAGAAGTATAATTCTGAATTAATAACAAAAGTAACATTGCTTTACTTTTAGGACTTATTTCATAGAATTCTCTCCAAAAATCCACTGAGGAGCTCAGGTGTCATTCATAATCTCATTATTTATGAAGTAAAAAAAAGTCACTCTAATTAACAATAAAGTAGTTATACTTCTGTGATAAAATAGATTAAAAGCAATCGTGCAGAAATGAAGGTCAAAATTCAAGGTGTATACATGAAGACTATCCATAAATCCATATAAAGGAGGTGATCTTTTCAAAATGGAGATGGTGGAGGGAGAAGCTGAGTCACAGAAAGTTGAGAGAGTAGCCCACATTTGCCTCACAGAGCAATAGGAGAGCAGAGCATCAAATCCAAAATAAGGCAATATCCTGGGCTCCACTAGGTAGCTACTCCACCCATCTTTGCACTGCTGAGTGGAGCTCTGAAAGAACTAAAGAATAGGTAAGTTAAATATTTGGTCAAAACCATCTTGGATTTAATTCCACTGTTTTTGCCTTGTCAAAATTATTCTCTGGTTTAGATTTCTCTAAATCTATGCCCTGTTTATAAATTAATTTGATCCTTCTAGACAAAGAACAGCTCAAAGAACAAAATCAACTTTAGTCATTAACCCTGGTGGGAGGGTTGTTAATTTTTCTCTAGGCCAATAACATGAATATAATTATTAGAATAAACAGAAGATTATCTCATGGAAAAGTCAGGTGTGTGTAAGGTGAAAACTTAAGCTGGATTCCTGTGACAGGAACTGTCTTACAGTTACCTGTTATCAGCAGCTGAATAATTTGTGATCAGCTGCATTAAGAATGATGTTTTTTGAACACTAAAACTAGATCAAATTATTTTTTTCAGAATCATATTTATTATCATTTTTAAGTAAAGGACTAGAGTGTATCAACAATGAAAAAATGTGGGATGTCAAGGTAATGTTAATAGGACTAAACCAAAACATTGTTCAGATAAAATGAAGCTCTGCAAGATGAATCACAACCACAAGAAAAAGGAAGGTAAAAATATTATTTCAGAACAGAGATGTTCAGGTCCACTCTGTGATTCCCCCAGTTGGAACATCCCATTTCAGGCACTTGCTCTGCAGAGGGATAAGTTAAGGAGAACACATAGAATCTGCTGCAACGTTAATTGCTTAGGAAAGCTCAGATTTACAAGTTGCAAGATAGAATGGCAAGGGAAGCAGTCACAGCTCAGACAACTCTTGAAGGGTACACAAGAAATTGCTTTCTGCATCATTTGTCCCTTAGTGATGGGGCTGAAGGAATTGTCTCATTTACTGCCCATATGGGATAAGAACTTGAACAAATGTACAGTTTATTGCCATTGCTTTACGTGCAGTTTTAGAAACAGTAAGGAAAACTTCTCAGTCTTCAGTGTGTAACTTTGCCAAGGGCCAGGTTGTCCTGAGAGCTGAAGTGCCATGTGAAGTGTATGTAGCTGAAAGAGACCCAAGGGGATTTGGTTTCCCCACATATCCTTGCTTCCAAGTCTCCATGCTCATATGAATAGAGGGAGTACACTTCCAAAGACTTTGGAACTTTTGAATCCCAGAACCTAAGAGAAAAAGCTGGTACATTCCTGATGTAGTCATTTATGTGAGTTCATATAAAATGTGTGAACATTAACTCTTTCACTATGGTCTTTCACTACATGCTCCACTTGTCTTGTTTAAACTGTCCAAAAAAAAAAAAAAAAAGGCAGCTGAAAACTGCTTTCATGGACTGCTGACAAGATCATCAGGACAAGGGGGAATGGCTTCAAACTGAAAGAGAGTAAGTCTAGATTGGATATTAGGATGAAAATCTTTACTGAGAGGTTGGTGAGGCACTGGAACAGGTTTTCCAGAGAAACTGCATCTGCCTCATCCCTGGAATTGTTCACAGCTTCTGACACAGGGTTGTAGCAACAACCTACCAGTCATAGCTCAAACATCTACTTGCTTAGAGAATGTATTTCAAAACCGTTGGGGGCATGTAGCCAAAAGCCCAGCTTGGGAGGTTTATGCTGCTACAGGGAAGGTAAATTGTCTGTGTACTAGGGAATTAATTAACATTATCCCTGGTGGATTCCTGTTACTCCAACAGAACCTTAATGGGATAATCTGCCCATAAAGCCAAACACAGGAAGGTTGAATTCCTTGAACTAGAGTTCTCCTACAGCTGCTGGATGTCTGTGTTATGAGCATGGCATTTCATTGCTCGATGTTCTGCCAAAGTGTCTTCTGGGGCAAAGGGACAAATTCACAATTGGGCTGTGCGCTCCAGTTGCCCTTCTGTGGTGTGGATTGTCCTACTGTAGCTTTTAAGCTCCTAACTGACTCACAGACTCTGTGGAAAATTACTGACTTAGAGGGCAGGTTACCTTTGATTCAGTGCTCAGGTCAGTTCACCAGCCTGCATTTATGTGATAACCCTTCAATGCAGCTGTCTGGGTGCACAACCAGGGAAGGCAGAGGAAAACGAACCAAAAATACCTCAAAATAGAGCCTTCTTAAGATGATTTCACAGCTGAAGACAAGTTATTGTGAAATAACAAAGTTAAGCCATGGTTAACAGGCAATACCTGAGGCCTTTGAATCAAAATCATGAAATCATTTAGACTGGAAAAGAGCTCTAACATCATTAAGTGAAACCATTAACCCAACACTTCCAAGTCTGCCACTAAACCACATCCCCCAGTGCCACATCTACACATCTAAATACATCCACAGATGGTGACTCCACAAATCCCCTGGGCAATCTGTTCAAATGCTTGACAGGCATTTCCATGAAGAAATTTTTTCTAACATCCCATCTAAACCATCCCTGGTGCGACTTCAGGCTCTTTCCCCTTGTGCTGGCTCCAACCTCCTGTACAGTAGTTGTAGAGAGTGTCAAGGTCTTCTCTGAACCTCCTTTTCTCCAGCTAAACACTTCACAAATCCTTTTTTATGATGGCATAGCTGTGCCTTTTTCCTTGTGTGCCTACAGAATAAGAGGCTGGACCTGTCTAATGGCAAGCACCATGCCTAGTGAAATAGCATGTTTTTATATACCAATGCTAATTTGTATTTGTAAATGTGTGGTTCTTGCAAAGGGTTGGGTTTTTTTGTTTTTTTAATGTAATTCACTGTTCTGAAAACTTATAGGATGAACTAGATGACAGACTTGAAACCAGATGTGCCCCAAGAAGAGAGCTAAAATTGGAGAAATAAAAGTTTAAAGAATAAACTTTAACCGATCCAAAGATTTATGACAGGAATCCACATTAAATTTTTTTGCTTAAACTCCTTGAAAGTCTTGCTTGGTATAAAACAGGGAAGTTATTTGATCCAGGAAAAAAATTGCTTAATAACTACACAGTCTTTTGTCTGGCAAGTCCTTAAATGTAGGTGTTTAAGCTTACATTGCCTTTCCAATTCTTTTCACACTGTTTTCAGTAAACAGGCAGAACTGAAATGAGGATAGCTGGTATTTCTCTAAATTACTCCACTTTCACAAATGGATTCATATTGATTTTGTGAATGCATCTTCCAAACAAATAATCTGTTTCTGCCAGCTAGATGTGCCAGGCTCTACTTCAACTTAATTACCACACAAACTTGCAAGAGATTGGAATAAAACCTTTCTAGATGAAAATGAAGACAAGAAATTTTATCCCATCTTGGTAACCTTGTTTCTTCAAACAGATCATGGACTGATTTATACTTTGTCCACCTCTCCCCATGAAGTTGCCCCTCACCAGTCAAAATGTGAGTACTGTGGTCCCTGCTACCCAGCTTTTAGAGCAGTGCATGGTTGGCTGTGAGCACTGCAGCTATCGCTGCTTCCTAATAGATTTATGTGTTATCTATGCAAATCCCTTGTGCTATGAACACAAATCATGCTTCTCATGAGCTTAGAAATCCCTTAAGATAATGCTGCCTAAATTATAGCCTTGCTGAAAATACCTTTTGGTTTTTGAACAGCTGTGTGTTCAAGCTCACTGCTAACTTAAGGCAATTGGATCATCTGGCTAAACTTCATTTCAAGGTCTGCTTTGGCAGTAGCCTGGCTGTTAAATATTGATGAATCTGTATTTGAAAGAAAAACTGTTTGTGCAGAGGTCTCAGCAGAGAGGGCAGGCGAGGAATATCATTTGGAGCTGCAGAACCATGCATCTGTGTTGGACAGAGCCTGTGTTGTCGCTCTGCTTGCTGCATGTTTTATGAAGAGGAGTGTTTGGGAACAGGGAACTCTTCCTCTTCCCCCCAGCCCCTTCCTTGTGCACTGGCTGGGATGATTCCTCAGCAGGAGCTAATTGCCCCTTCCCTGGCAGGAGTCAGTGATGATCGGGGAGAGAAGCTGCAACAGGGCAGAGCAAGGCAGGGAAAGGAACCAAAGGGGAAATACAGAAAAGAAGGGAGTACAAAGAAAGACTGCAGAATCCCTGAGAACATGAATACATATTTTATGCATTCATGCAGTGGTTGCTATGAGGAAGTGGCCAAAGCTCTGGCTTAGAGTCCTATTTCCATCACTGTTTTAGGAACATAGAGCTTCCAACATTCTTCTCATTCCAGGTTCTTACACAACACAGTTCTGAGCACCAGATTTCCAGAAGTTTCCTGGAACAAGCTAATATAGAATGATCTTTCCACAAAGCATCATCTAATATCTGGGTCAGTAGTGAGGTTAAAATAGACATGAATGAAAACCAGTCTTTTCAGAGAGGAAGTGATATTATCAAAGGGAAGGTCCCATCTAAAGACAGAAAATTGTTTCTTAAATCAATTTAAGGAACTTAAGGAACAGAGATGTATGCTGCAGTTTCCAGACTTAAAAAAAAAAAATTGCAGTATATTGTTACTAGAGGAAAATAGGTGCAAAAATACCTCCTTTTTGCCCTGAAACTCAGATAACAACACTGGGAAAATGTCTCATCGATGGCAACTGGCAGTGCTGTGCCTGTTAGTTTCAAATGACCCCTTTTAGTTACTTGGCAGACACTAAGTAACTGGGAGAAAGAAGATGGGGTTTAGCGGAAAATTGCAGAGGCCTAACTTCTCAGAGTTTTCTTTTAGTTTAAGTCTCACAGAGAGTGAGAGAAAAAGCTGCAGCTCTACTACACCCAGAATGCAGGATCAAGAAGATGGAGATATGTTACCCTAATTGTTATTCAGCTGAATCTAGAAATTTTAATAAAATATCAGGGTTACATTGCGCCTACATCTATTTTAAAAGCCACTGCTGCCTCAAAGAAGAGGTTTATTGGTCAATCACTGCAGAACTGGAAACTCAGACTATAGGGTTCTAAGTCCAGAATACTACTGGCAACAGTTTCAGCTACCAAAACAAACTTTGCACTATATTGAAAATGTGAATAAAAAGAAGATGCTGTTTAATACAATTCTATGGATTTGAAAATATTTGTTTTAACATCTGTTATCAAATTAGAATCTGAAAACATTCTCACAGCATTTTGTTTTTACTAAAATTTTTGGGGTTTAGTACAGGAATAATGCAGCAAAAGTAAAACAAACAAACAAAATTGCTGAAAGAACTAGATTCAGGCATGCACTTTGCATTATGGGATCTCTTATTTGAGAGCATAATTAGCTTTTTGTAGTTTTAGCATTTAAAAAACATTTTGCAATATTGTTAGTACGTATACCTAGTGCAGCATCGTGGTGAATGAGCATTGAAATTTTCCAGCAGAAAACAAATAGAGTCAAATTCCAACGTATGTAAAACTGATGCAAATCAATTTCCTGTCTGGGCTGAAAATCAAAGCTGGTTTTGATCCAAGTGCTGTGCATAAATCAGGTATTCATCGTATGTAAATTGCTAACAGTTTCACTCCTTCCCTTTCAGTCATACTATTCCAAAGGATCATTTTTCTTCAGTATACATATGTACCCCACAAGCTGATCAGCTTAAAGCTCAGCCAACAGTATATTCCAATCATTCATGCCTTTACAAAAAGCAGTGAGTCACGTAGGTGACTGAAGTCTCGTTCTTGTGGCTGTGATGACATTAACGATGTTCAGTGTTTCACTCTCTGCTCAGGTGTTTCCATCCAATCATAGTCCTCTAAAATAATATAGGAATTGAGCCTCTAAAAAGAAAATATCCCTTGAGGAAGTAACTTTTAAAATAAATTATAAATAAACCCATGATACTGACAGTAAAGACAAGGAAGAAAAAGAAATTTGGATTATAAATGGACCAAGTCATATTCAGAAAGCTTCATCAGGTGTAGGAGCATTGCTATAAAGCCGTTTTTAGCTTCAGTGTACCAAAATGAAAAGAGATTATCTTCACTCAGTGACTGGTATGTTTGCAGATGGCTTTGTCTTTGAATAACTTGTTTCTTAAAATTGTAGATGGGTTCAAGATGGAAATGGGAAAAACACAGAAAAGAATCCATTAAAAACACAAAGAAACTACAAGTACATAGAAATAATGGGGTATCCTGAGTTAGTTTAATTCAGATTTCAGATTCCAGCTTCCACTTCAGCTGGTGCTAAAGTTTGGATCTTACTATGGACAACAAACATGGGAAGTGCTGGAATTGATACAAAACAGGCAATTCACTTCAAACAAATTAATATTAGATCCAGAATATGATAGACCATGTTTTTGCTTCATTCTTTGAGGAGGGAAGAGAAGAGATCATTCCCTGTGCAGTGTGCTGGGCCAGAGATTCATGGAAACTGAGGAAAAACAGCAGTGCATTTATGGTTTCCATGTAATGAAGACATTGTGTCTTTATTATGGAAAGGCTTAACATAACCTCCAGCATGAAGCATGACCTTCCCTGGTGACACAGACCATGGCCATGTGACCAGGTGGACATTATTATCTAAATTGCTCTAAGTCAATTTGGTCACCAATTTGGGACAGCTTTGTCTAAAGGCTCCTGCAATTTATCAACGGGGTTTTTTCACTGCTGTTTGAATAGATCACATTTATCTTCTCTGCAAGCCCACAGAGCCCTAAGTCCTTGCACAACCTAAAAATAGAGTTGTAGTTGCATTCTACAAGAGCAACGCCTACCACAGTGTCTGGCTGAGGATGAGGCATCATGAACTGAAATGTGTCTGAAGGCCACTGGACTTGCTCTGCATCTCATATTACATGAGGTAATCCTGCAGGTATAGCAGAATACTTCGTGAGTGACTTCTCAGGAACTCCTGGATTGGCCAAAGCTGCAAATACTGCCAGCGATTTCCAATCCTGAAGAAAGAAATTGATAACTGCTTGGAAAATATTGCCTGCAGGAGAAATAAGGACACTTGAGGGTATCTGCCTCCTGAAGGACATTCACCTGCACCTTTGACTTAAATTTTCCAAGTGAGAAAGAAACTGAATGCAGTGAAAGTAAATTCTAAGGCACTGCATTCTGCTTGATGGTTTCCCTGAGCCCACCAGGGAAAGTGCTGCACCTCTCAGAGGCAGGGAGAAAGAATGAAACACCCACCCACGTACACATCAGCAGGATGTTGGTTCCCCTTCTGATCTACAAATTCACACCAGCTAAGAAGTGTCAATCAATATCTTACGGGAGAATTGACATCTCTGTTTCTCTGGGAATTCCCTGGCATGCCTGTTAGTGAAGAGCACTGAGAGCAGCTGATGCCCCTTTATTACAGCATTAAGACAACAGTCCATAATTCTAGCTCGTTTTGCCCAGCAGTGATGGTCACATTCTTTGCACAGTCTCTTCAGTAAGCTCTTTCTTCTGGAAGGCCATTTCACTTCATGCCACTAACAACTCCTCTGAGGGATTTAGTGGTCAGTTCCATTTGATTTCTCTGTTGAGTCCCAATGATAAGACAAAGCAAGTAAGGACCAGGTTAGAAACACAGGAATTCCAGGAAAAGAGGAGCAGGATTTTCCCATTGTTTAAAGTGAGGCATGAAAACAAGTCAACTCTTTGATGTGTATTTTAATACTTTGTGCTTCATCTGAAAGGAAAAGCATTTGAAAATGTGACCTAAAAATTCTAGCAGCAGCTTCATCAGAGATAAGCATCACTTGTTAAGCTGATAATGTTCTTCTTCCCCCCAGGAGCTTTGTGGTCACAGGCTCCTGAGAACAAAGCAGTACCATGTTTAGTGTATTATGCACCTGGAGCCTTGCCAGGCACGCCAGACGAAGAGGTTTATCACAGCCTCTGTGCTTTCAATTGACATGTTGCTGGTTGATAGAAGGAATGGTGTTTCTGCAGAAAGATAGTGCAGGCCCCATACAGAAATTCTAAATATAGTCCAATCCATTCAAGCCACTGAAAGGTATGGTATTGATTAGTATGGACAAGTCTCTTCACCTTTTCTGAATAAAACAGAACAGGGTAACAAGTGTGCTGGAAAGACAACCACTTTCTTCTCATAATACATTACCTTAACATATCTTTGGCCTATTCCCAGATTTCCTTTCAAATCCAGTTTCCCCTTAGGAGTGGAGAAGTCCCATGATAATTGTAATCTCATTTCTAGTGAGTTGGATGTTAGAAGAAGCTTTGTTCTGTTATTCCTCCCTCTTATACCAGGTAAACAGGCAGCAAAGTGTGGCATGAACATGAGGTGTTCACACAGCAGCAGATGGATCAATTGTCCCAGCTGTTGTACTTTCATCTCTGCCAGCAGGTGAAATCCTTTCAGACTTTTACAGCTGCACCGACACTAGTGCCATGTAGAAGCTTTGTTTCTATAAAAGGTCTAAATCCTATCCAGTGCTTGATGGTGGTTTTTTTTTCAGAGACATTACACATATTTCTCACTTTCCTGGGAGGTGTAGGGGAAAGCAGGAGGGCAACGTAGCAGCATATCCTTGCCAGTGTCTTACTGAGCACATATTTCAACCATGAGAGGAAAGGGAAGTAAAACAGAGCCTGATGTGATGCACTGAGTACATCACCTGATGTGATCATGAGTACAAGAACTCCTCAGAAAACTGTGCCAAGCATAGGGTGAGAGCTCTGGAGCAGCTCTGGCAGTGCAATGGATATTTTAAAGCCTTGGAGACTTTTTGGAGTGATAGCTAAACCTCAATAGTGCACAAGTACTTGGGATCTTTGCTGAGGGCAGCCACACGTTCCTCACCTGTTGTTGCAGATATTGCATGACTTGGAGGAAATTTGGCATGTGACCGGTGTTCAGGTTTGTGCCATCTGTCCAGAGATCCCACACGCAGCTACACCCCCCAGCAGGCAAAGTGGGCACAAGTTGTGATCCAAGTACAAGCTGGGGAATGTGGATTGGCCATTGCCACAAGGAGCAGGTGATGCTGTGGCAGACCCCAGCCTGTCCTGGTGCAGTGATTTTCGTGTGCACTGGGGTGTTGATTGCATCATGCTGCTGCTTTCATGTGCTTCTGCAGGTCATCGACTTGATGTTTTTATTTCCCCTTCCTGAGAAAGCTGATTACAAACCTTTTGCCATATATTGGATCTATATTGTGAGGATATAGCTGTTTTCATTCATATATTTATGTATTTTTATCATACTAAAAGCTACCAATGTGAAGTCATTTTGCCTTCTTTCCTGGAAAAAAAAACCAAAGCTTTGAAACGTTTGGGACTTTCTTTAGAAAACTAAGGAAATACCCTTTCTTTCCAAAATTACATTTTATAAAATCAAGACCATGAACTAAAGATAAACTTTCTGTTTACCATACAAATAAATTGATCTCCCTACCCACATAAAATGTGCTTTGTTGTTTCAACATAATTATATAGTTCAGCTTTTATATTTAATTGAGGGGTTTCTGGCACATGTCAGATTGTAGAATGCAGAGAGAGAGAAAGCTGTTAGTTCAGTGAGTCTAGATTTTCACTGTCTGAACTACTTTAAGTACTCACAGAGCAGAAATAAGAAAAACCTACTGGGACCATTGTTAGATGAGCTGTTGAAGGAACAAGGGGAATGCGGAATTTACATTTTACTGTGGTCTAATTGACATCTCTGTGCAATATTTTAAAAAATATGATTTCTGTTTCTGTAAAAACATCTCCTCCACCAGAGTAACAATGCCCAGAACCTAGCTGCCTGCCACCTCCTAGGAGCTGTTTCTACCATGGAGGTGCAGTTATGATCAGTTTTAAAATTTTTTCCTGTTTCCAGAAACTTTGGTGCCAGGTTTTTGATTGTCAACACAAAAATCAACTGGCAAAACAGACAGCAGATCAATAAACAGCAACAATTGACAGAGTGACCCCACAGAGCTACTGTTTTGGTATTGTCCAGACTACTCTCCTGAAATCTGTAGGTTTAAATTACCTCTGGCAAAGGAACAAATGTGCCAATGACTAAGATATTTTGTAAAAAATAGTCACTGTAAGTGCTGTCACCAGCTGCAGATGTATTTATGACCCAGGAGCTCCAAGTCACATGCCCCTCAAATGGAATTGGAGTTCAAATACTGCTCCTTCCAAGCATTATTGTTTAATTTAATTAGATGTCTCCTTATTCAGTCATCCTGCTGCTGTGGATTTCAGTCCCAAGTGTCTGAACAAGCGTCTGCCCAGCAGACCCATTTGCCTGCATAAGGCAGCCAGACTCTACTTGCACACAAGTGAGGCAAAGTTGGACACTCTCAGCCTGGAATTCCCCAATGGTCCTAAATTCTGGTGAAACAGCAAGGAAGGAGAATAAAGAAATTCAAGAAGTGCCCATCTGTCAGCACTCAGGCACAGAAAAAGGACCAGCTCCTTGCTGGGGTTCGTGGTAACTCTAACAGACAGACTGGACACTAAACGAAAGTTTGAAAGCCCAGACTCTCTAGAGATGTAGGGATTAAAGCTGTGATTTGGAGCAGCATTTCAGGACCAAGCAGAAGGTGAGGAAGCTCTATGATGCCCTGGCTCCAGGCTGAGGTATGGCAATTGAACTTCGACATTTATACGTTGTCAGGAGTTTGCTTCTACTCTGCCTGGGTAACTCCAAATCCTTGTGGAGACAAATTGGGAAAGAATTCTGCTTGATTTCTGGCTCAATGTCAGCTAGTGAGTTTATTGGAGAACATATTTAAGGCTTTATTTGGGCTACAGACAAAGAAAAACGGTGTATGGGGAAAAAAAAACAAAAGGAAGATTCCTTGCCAAAATGAAACTTATAAAAAGTCTTGAAAAGTGGTTGTACCACATGTTTGAGAGAGACAAATCCCCTTTGTGAACTAGAGTCATAACTTAACCAGAGAAATCCACCATCCTCTGGCAGACCAGAGTAAGCAGAGTTACCAAGGAATTTTTGTCCGTGCAGAGGTGAGGATGCTCTAACATGCTGGCAGACTTTGGGTTTTGCATCCAGCCTGCATCACTTCCTTGTGCCCTGTGAGCCTGAGCACACTAATCCTCCATCAAACCCCCCTCAGCTAGACACTACAACTTCAATTTTGAGCACCTGTTCTAGTCCGAGGAAGATTGAGAATATGTTCTGGCTTATTATCAGAGTCTCAGTCCCCAATGTGTTTGGTTATGTTTTTTGCCACATTCACTTTGCTGCCTGGACCAACTACTCACAATTGCAAACTTGACTTTTAACATAATTAGTGGCAGAGCTCTGCTTTTTAATGTGAAAAGATTTCTTGGCTGCTTTTCCCAACCTGCTGTTCCCAGTGCTTGGAGCCTGCACTAAGCCTGAAAGCCCATTACTGGCTGTCATCAGTGAAATAAGACATAGAAAAAAAATGCTGATGCATCATTTACTGCAACTGGAAACCACTTAATTAATACACTGGTTTTATGCGTTTAGTAATTAAAATTTAATTGATTCTTTTTCCTTCTAAGTGTACAGAAGGGGTAAATACTCCTCTAACAAGTGCTTTATTTATTGTTTTAAAGGTATTTGGATATCATCTTATGAGATCTAAAACATTCTCTTCATATGCTTCCCTTTTTTCCTTCCAGCTAACTCATGAACTAAGAACTGAATCAGTAGAAATTATGCTCAGAGCTGATGGCTCATCTATTTCCTTTCTTTGGCTGCCTTTACAAGTAGGCAAAGAAGGTGCTGACTTGGCAGGCTTCAGAGCCAAGACTTTTTAAGACCAACTAGTGATTTGGAGTTCTTATGTTTTATATGCCTGGCTTGAAGCGCTGTAGAGGCAATTGATTTTCAGAGGAATAGCACTCAGCACTTTGTAGAAATCCAGGCCCTTTCTAGCACTTTCAGAGTTATTGAGTACTTCTGAAAATCTGGGCCCAGGTCTTTGAGTGTCAGATCTGACACTGAAAATCCAGGTGCAGTTTTGCTTCAATGGCTCTGAGGGCTTGGACTGATGGAGCCCTTTGGAGGAGGGAGGTTCTCTTCAGATATTTCTTTCTACCGTCTCATGCTCCTTTTGTTTCCTGCTCGGTTTAGGAGCTGGGAGGAACTGACACAGCTTTAAACGAAAATAAAACTCATGATATATGCTCCTTTGGACCCCTGGAAGTACTGTGAAGTTCAGGTTGAGATCACAGGTGTTTGGGTAAGAAGCAGAATGACAGAGTATTTGGAATTTCTCATTTTGTATAGAATTATAGGTAGAGTCATAGAAGAGGAGCTCTGTTTCCTAGCCAATGCCTTCTTCAAGTCACATGTCAGAAAACAGGAAGAACTGAAAGTAAGGCCATAAAACCAAAAGAGTTATAAATGCACACACTCTCTCTGGGGATACAGCAATCCATCAAGGAGAGCAGGCAGGGGAAATTGTGTGATTTCTGCCTCACTTCCTGGATCATCAGGAATCCCACTGGTTGACTTCTCTGGCTTCCAGCAAGATGGGGCTACGAATGCTGTCCGCCACCGAGAGGAAGCAGCCAGAGATGGACAAAGCTCTACCTGTCTGCATTCCAGCACTTTCTAAGCAGGTGAAACCACTGAGACAAGAGCAGTACCTACAAAGAAGGGATGATTTTTTTTTTTCTCAAATACATAACAAACTAAGAAATTCTTTCACCAGGCAAAACTGTCTCAGTTTTTATTAGTAGGGACTATTCTGTAGTCACTGAGTAGCGCTTAGGCTGGGCTGTGTCAAGAACAGGCTGAGACGGAACAATATAAATAGAGGGAAATAAGAAAAATCTTAGTTTATTGTTTGTTGGGTTTTTTTCTGCAGATTAAGAAGTAATTGACCTTAAATCAGCAAATTAAGCTGTCAGTCTAAGACTGACAGCTGTGCTGTGCTATCCAAAGTAGAATAATGGGATCCAGAGACTCTTCAGAGTGGGTTAACTCAGCAATTCAAAACAATCTAAATATCAATTTTACAGTTCTCTGAAACAAACTTGTAGTGCAAAATGGGAGAGAAGAAGGAGGACATAAATTAAGAGCAGTACGTTAATGATGCACCTATAAAATCAGGTACATGCGCCGATCAGTTTTGGAAGAAAGTTAATAGAGGAAGTGAATAAGTATTGTGATTTCTCCAAATTTCAAGGGAAAACAATTATTCTGATTTGCTATTCTCACTGTATTACTTTTCTTTCTAGCTATAATAATTTTACCCACACGTGCATATTTGGACAGAATTTAAAAGAAAAAAAGTCACATGCAAGACACTGTATGACAACTGGTGTGACAATTAACTCCACTTCAAACATTTTCCCAAAGAACCACTTGAGAGAGAATTAACTTAATCATAACACAAGGAACAGGACAAGGAATATCTAAACAGCCAAGGAGTTTACTTTAAGTCATAATAAGCAATAGCTTTCCTTCCTTCTCTCTGCTCCACTGCTATCATAAGAACCAGCTTGCAGTATTTTAATATTAGGTATTTCCCCCATGCATTAATTAAGTATTTTCATTACAATATAAATCTCAATAATATTTATTCCACTAATATGAAATAATCTCCTTTAAAATACACCATTGTGAAACTTTAAGTAGATAGAGAAAGATTAAATGTTTTCTTTGGAATTCTCGTGCTAATCCTCTAGCATACCAACTGAAATAATGTAAAAGTAGAATAGAATTCAAAAACCAGAGCAAATCCTGAAATACGCAGTTATTTTTTAACTACAGTGAGCTTGTGCTAATTTATTATCAGAGAAGTTTCGCTTTTGGACAAGAATAAAATTAGTGTATGAAACTCATTGATTGTCCTCCAATATTATTATAATTATAGAAAAGATATTACATAAAGCACACTGTCCAGGTGAACTTCCAGCATTTTACTTGGACCTTTTGTGAGACACCTGCCATCTTGCCTGTAAGTCCATGAAACAAAAGAACAAGAGCTTTTAATTTATTTTTTTCCTTTCTCAGAAAATTTTCAGTGTAAAAACTCATAGTATTGCTCACTTTGAAGAAATGCAAAGGAAGCAAACTGAGTTTAGTGACTTTTTAATGCCATCCTCCATAAGAATGTTTGTTCAGATGTATCTGGTACCTTTTAAAATATCAAAGGTAGTTTAAAAAAACTAAACAAGCAACCAGTCCTTTAAAAATGTTGACTTGTAAGTCAGTGAAATTAAAACACATGAAATAGTAAACTAGACACAAAGGTCTCTCCTCCTTAAATTGAAACATCTGCCTCACCAGTCAAATGGCAACAAGTACAACAATTCTTTTTTGACTTGTCTCAGACAAAATATTCTAAGTGTATTCTTATATTAAGGAAGTACTTTTGCCAAACTAATCAACAGAATTTCAAAAGAGAAATGTTTATTTGACAGCAATTATACCTTAAAAATACCTTAAAAAGCCGTATGTCAGAGATCGTTAGTACCTCAGAATGATAATAAATTACCTTTTAATTCTATGAAATGTGTTTGAGGTTAGATAGCAACAATTCTGCATATTGCTCATGCACAATTTGAAAAGCCAAATGCACATAAATATAATTGGGAAAAATAAGTGCATTTTAGGACTATCTTCTCTTCAAAAGCATTCATTTTCTTGATCTGATGAAATCAAGACCCAATAGGTCTGTATGTAATTCCAGCAATTTGAAAATGCTAAAAAATAATAATGAATAGCCCATCACTGGGAGATATAAGCAATCTTTGACTGTCTTTTAGAGACAAAAAAAGTTAGAAAAATAGATTATCAAATTGTTTCATTCTATTGTTTCTCAGAAAAGATTAATCAAACTTGTGAAATAACTATTAGGTAATTAAACTATATGTTATAAATATTATTTCAATATTATATTAAATTTACAAGCCTCCAAGATGGAAAAAGGGTGGAGGGCCTCTCCTATGAGGAAAGGCTGAGAGAATTTGGATTGTTGAGCCTGGGAAAGAAAAGGTTTTTGAGTGACCTAATTGTGGCCATCCAGTACCTGAAGGGAGCCCACAGGAAAGATGGAGAGAGATTATTTACAAGGGCATGGAGTGACAGGACAAGGGGGAATGGCTTCAAACTGACGGAGAGTAAGTTTAGATCAGATATTATGAAGAAATATTTTCCTGTGAGGGTGGTGAGGACCTTTGAGAGAAGCTGTGTATGCCCCATCCCTGGAAGTGTTCAAGGCCAGGTTGTATGGAGCAATGAGCAACGTGGTCTAGTGGAAAGTGTCACTGCCCATGGCAGGAGGGCAGAACTAGATGACCTGCAAGGTTCCTTCCAACCCAGGCCATTCTATGATTCCATAATTCTAAGAGATCTGCAGCAAATGGGTTGCTCTTGATATGGTCCAGCTCAATGGGCACAACCCCAGTAAGAGCTGCACTCTCCCTGGGGTGAAAAACCGTCCCTGGCCCCTTTGCCTACCTGTGCTATTGCCAGTCTGGTCCTAAGGCTCTACAGGAGGGGTTTGCAACGTCTTCAGCATAAGAGAATTGTTGGGGGAGCCATGAAGGTGCCAAGACCTTTCCCTGATGAGGGGAGTGGAGGATTTCCTGCCCAAAGAAATGGAAAGTAGACAGGTGGCCCTGTGTGTTTGCTGCTGCTCCAGCAACAGGGTGACCTTTGACGTTCCTTCCAACCCATGCCCATTCTATGATTCCATGAGTCTCCGATTCTATGATTCTATGGTCATTACTGTATTTGTACGGTTGTCAGGTGCCAACACAAACTGAAGCAGCAGCAGACAGGTGGGATGAGAAATCCTGTGCTACACGGAGAAGGTCGGGGATGTGGTTTAAATGCCCCAGCAGCAAACACCTGAAAATTGTCCATGTGAATAAAAAAACACACAGGTGTGGCAGCACAACATACATCTCTCAGTTGCTCTTTCAAGAAATTTATACATATCCAAACAGACTTCTCTTGATCTTCTCTTCTCTTCTCTTCTCTTCTCTTCTCTTCTCTTCTCTTCTCTTCTCTTCTCTTCTCAGGTCTAAGCTGTAATCAATAAGCACTGTTAAAATTAAACCACCTCATTTGCTAAATGCCTCTTACAGGATTGTGAAGGCAACATATGCAATCAATATAACTCAGAAACAGCTAATATAATATATAATAATAGATAATAACTAATAATAATATTATTATAATATAAGTAATAACTCAGAGAAGCTCAAAAATAGAAAATAATAATGAAATATTGACAGTTTAGGAAATGTTAACATGTAAATACTAAATTTATTTTAGAAAATTCTGCTTTAATTGTTCCTGTTTGTTTTCCCAACACTGCCGTTTTCTTTTTTTTTTTTGTGCCAGACTCCCTGTGTATCTCTTATTTCCTATCAAATACTGGAATCTTCCCATTGGCTGAGATGGTGGTCAAGTCCTGTTCCTAGTGCATGAAAAGAGATACTGTTTGAGGTGATCACTTCACAAGCAGCAGAATGAACAACAATTTGAATGAAGCTGCAGGGTTTCATTTCTGAACCAGAATTTTTGGCACTGGGGATTTTATTTTCCTTTTTCTTTTTCTTTTCTTTTTCTTTTTCTTTTTCTTTTTCTTTTTCTTTTTCTTTTTCTTTTTCTTTTTCTTTTTCTTTTTCTTTTTCTTTTTCTTTTTCTGGAGAAAAAATCTGTCTTGCATTTTTAATTTCATTCAAAAATCTGAGAATATTAGAAACATCTGAAAATACCCAATTCAGTAAAAAATCTAATGGTATTGTCAAAAGTTTTGCTGTTAACTATGTTTAAAAATATTTTGCAGCCCTCAAGTTGAATAATTCAATTGCAAAATCACATTTTTTATAATTTTTGGTCATAAAGTTATCAAGTCTGTTAGTCAAGCATCCAAAATGTTACCACGCAATTTTAATGATCAATCACATGATGGTAACACAAAGTCATCATAAAGGTCATGGAAATTAACATTCATTGAGCAAACAAAAGATGCCATTGATTTATGTGGACCAATGTGTTTGGACAATCTGGTAAACAACGGCAAAAAAAGGGATATAAACTTCTAAGCTAGTATTTCACAAGAATAATTCAGGCAGTTTATGCACAGAATAAAGGTAAGGCTGGAGAAAATGAGGAAGAACAATTAAGCAAATGAATCCCCACCTCTGCAGTGCTGGCTGACCTATGGCAATGGCTAAACCTGGGAACCCATTCCGGGGAGCGCCGCCTTTGGAAGAGGAATATATGCAGAAGCCCTTGCTGCTTGTATTTCATCAAGTAAATACCACTGGTGGTATAATCAGCAGAATTAATTCAGTTAGACTGTGTCAGAGCCAGCCAAAAAACTGTGCTTGATGGTTCACTTCTTCACTAGCATTTCCAGCAAGTGTGTCACTAGTGCTAAGTGGTTCAGGGGCTGTTGCTGCTGCATGAGAAGCCATAGGAATATGCTGAGCTTTGTGAATGTGTCCATTTTATGCAGTCCATGAAATTCATGCTAATTGATCTGCAAGAAAAAGCAGCTCCTGCTCCATTACCATGTCTTCCAAGTGCCTTTTAGGAACCAACAAAATCAATATGTTTCTGTAAATAAAATGTGAACTATATCTCCTTGGTTATAAATTTGATAAAAAGCGGGCAAAATTAAATTAATAACGCCTTAATAAAATACGTACCTCTGTATTGGCAATTATGTCCCCATGGCCACATTTAACTTGAAAGAAAATAAGGAACCTTTGAAAACAAATACTTTACCATGGGTTGGAAGTAGATGATCTTTAAAGTCTAAGTCAGTCTATGATCATTTACTATTACAAGAGGATTTTGCCTTTACGTTTTGCTGTCTTCTAAATGCATTTTAGTGTTGTTATGTTAATTACATTTTAGCCATATATGAAAAAAAGAAAATAAAAGCTTATTCCTTATAGACTGGAGACTTGCCCCATTTTTCCAAGCCCAAAGTTAGTTATGCTTCAATGGAACAATTTCCTATGTAGGGCTATCAAAAAGCTGACTGTGGTATTCAGGCAATTTTTGGGGTGAGTGCTGGTTGTATCTACCAGTGCCTGGAGATCTGACCAGACCATTAGCCATGGTGACCACTTCTTTGCCTCTGGCTGTCCCAGTTCTTGTGGCCACTTTGATTCAATGCTGCTTTTGACTTGTCTTTCTTAACATCGCAAGAAATGCAGTCAGCCCCCCCTTAGTGTGTCCAGCCAAGAGATTAATGTCTTGCAACCATGAAGCAACCTATTACAGCACATCTGTTCCTTTGTTGCCCATCACGAAGTACCGTTGGCTCTCAGAAATGAAAAATCCTGTCAGACACTTTTATTTTAGTTTCTCTTATCTATTTTTCACTCTCCAAGTCCCCAGTGACTCTTCCAGTTTAACATTCAATTTGCATCCATTTGTAGCCGAAGAAAAAATTATCTCTGTATTTTCAGTAGATGATAAGTCTGCCAGGTGCCTTTTGACCATGGCAATAATCAGTTTATGGGAAGTTTCAGCAAAGGCTGGCCTCCCACAGATAAAGTTATACAGTTTTTATATAAATGGATGAAGGCCAAAACTGCCTCCTTTCTTTGGGCAAGTGGCATTTTGGTTTTGCTCACACCCACTGAAATACAAGCCACTAGTCCGCAATGTTAACCCTATTTCGTTAAGGCATTGACTCCAAACTGCCCCCTGCATTGTTTTCAGTCAGTTTAATTCTATGTTTTCTTCTACAGAACCTCAGCAGAGTTAAAACCCCAAGCTCTCTATTAGGACTTAAAACCCATGAAGGCTGAACAGTTTTACACATCAATGCTTTTAAGGTACTATGGTTAGCTGCATCACAGAGAAATAACTTGCTGGCTCCATTTCTCTCCTGTGGCATCTAATTTCCACAACACAGTATTTAAAGATGTCTATTCACTTATGGGTCTGATAGTCTTAGAGCTGGCATCTCAGTATCACTCACGTTTTCAAAGCCACAAGTTGCTATGTTCTCACTACATTTCCCAGACAGGAAAGCAGGTTATTTCTGTGTTCATCATGTTCAATCCATGCTATCAAGTTGTTAAGTTTCTCAGTGAAATGAAAAAGCCCAAATGGTAGTGCCTTGAGAAGGTGCTTTCCAAAAGATTGAAAAAACTAACTCGACTTGTGCTCTAGTTTCAGAGCCCTAGATATAATTTAGGCAGTAAAAATGGAACAAGCTAACTCCCCAGTTGTATTTTTTTCCCTTGTAAGGAGCGTAGAAATATAGAATAAATTAAGTTGTATGGTTACTTGGGTTTGGATCTTATATGGTCCAATTCCAGCATTATGAACTGTTCTCTTTTGATGTCATCTTTCTTAGAAAAAATAAAATTGAGCAGAAGTTTTGTAAAGGCCTAAATTATGAACCTGTGGTAGGACTATAGTTTCTCCAGTATTTAGTCCTTTGAAAATTCACCTGTGTCCTGAAAAGCATGAATTGCCCTTCCAGAAGTGACCTTCTGATCAGAAAGAGAAGACAGGTACGCTTGAGCCTGTCAGCCATATATGACTCTCACAATAAGGTTCCAGTTTAATGTCTCTCCAGGATTTTTGTCCCATTGCCTATATTTCAGAGAATCAAGACAATGTTTGTTTTATCTTGCAACCCTGAAATAAAAATAAATTATTTGTAAGCACCATTTTTGGCACCATATGTCTTTTTCTGTGATCAGTATACATCAGTGAATGTTTCACTTTTTTTTTTTTTTTTAGATTCCTGTGGTCACAAAGTCACATAAGCATTCAGGGTGGAAAAGGCTCCAAGATCATCAAATCTAAAATTTGACCAATGACCTCCTTGTCAACTAAACCTAAGCGCCATGTCCAGTCTTGAACACCTCCATGGCTGACGACTCCCCCACTTCACTGAGAGTTCCAATGTTTGAAAAGACTTTCTGTGAAGAAATTCCTCCCAATGTCCAACCTGAACCTCCCCTGGTGCAACTTGAGGCCATTTCCAACTTTTCCTGTCACTTGCTGCCTGGGAGAAGAGCCCAACCCCCACCTGGCTACACCCTCCTCTCAGGGAGTTGTAGAGAGTGGTAAGGTCTCTCTCCCCTGAGTCTCCTTTTCTCCAAGCTGAAGTGCCCAGCAGAAACACTTTCCATTCTTTCCCTGCAAAGAATTCCTCAGTCATTGTCTGTGCATCCTACACTGTGTTTGCAAACATTTGCACAGCAATGAGCAGCAGTTCTTGTTTTGGCATCTTTATTCATGCAATGCACACAGGCCTGACATTTGCTGTATACAGGGTTTTCTACAGTCCTCTGTAGGACTCGTTTTCATCCTTGCTGCCACACACCTCCTTTATTTGTAGTTGTCTTGTGTCCCATTTATTGTGGTTTTCCAAAGCCTCATGAGGTTCTGGATGGGCCAGGTGGGCTCAGAATTTCCTCAGTGAGTAAGATCAAATAGTGACAGGAAAAGACGGAGTGGATTCAAACTGACAGTAGTTTTAGATTAGATGTTAGGAAAAAATCTTTTCTATGAGAGTGGTGAGGAACTGCCACAGGTTGCCCAGAGAAGCTGTGGATGCTCCATCCCTGGAAGTGTTCAGCATGACATTGGATGGGGCTCTGAGCAGCCTGGTCTAGAGGAAGTTGTCCTTGTCCACAGCAGAAAGGTTGGAATGAGATGACCTTTAAGGGGCTTTCTAACCCAGGCCATTCCATGATTCTATGAGTCTATGAGGTTGGAGTTCAGAAATCAGGGCCAGTGTCAGAGGGTTGTGACCTGGTGATGGAGCTCTGTCTCCAAAGTAGATATCTCAGATGTGATAATCCTGTTCCCAATGAATTAGAGCACTAATCACTGCCATTAGCATCAGTGTGCCTTCCTTTTCTTGCCAAATTCTAATGGCTTCCTAAGTGATTATTCCTGAACTCTTCCAACATTTTCTTTAGGGGGGACTTATCTGGTCAAATGAGAATACTGCAGCAAAGATATCTACAACACTGTTAGTGATTTAAACTATGCAATTACAGAAAAAACACACTTCTAGGGTGTACTTCAACTTACTCTAAAGTGGATTTCTTAAATAGATTGTTCATATTCCAGAAAATCATCCTTCTCTCCAATGGCTATAGAAGAGTCCATACAAATTGTTCAGGGAAACAGCAACATCCTAGGTGTCTGAAACCAAATGTGGATTACTAGTAGCTTTTAAATCCTCCCAGATTTCTGTGAAGGACTCACAGCAAAATATGCCGTATATTTTTATATCAGTAGGATGTTCCTTCACGTTTTCACTTCTCTCAAGGATTGTACATTTCAAATTTTTGATATGGAATGCAGAATCCACAAGGTTTGTACTATAAGCATCTTTCCTACCCATATTAGCTGAAGACAGCTGAACATATGAGTGTCAGGACCAGATTCATAGAGAAATAAAATTATTTTCTGCCTATCTTCTGTTTTGATGATGCCTGTGTCTTGAATGGGCAGCATGGAGCACTGTCTAAAATCTGTGCTTCACACTGTGCTTCACACTTCAGAGAGTATTCTGCTGTATCCCTGCTATGCCTGGTGTTCAGTGATCAGCCGGGAAAAGAAAAAGCTTCATGGTAACCTAATTGTGGCCTTCCAGGTCCTGAAGGGAGCCCATGAGAAAGATGGAGAAAGACTGTGCACAAAAGCATGGAGTGACAGGACAAGGGGGAATGGCTTCAAACTGACAGAAAGTAGGTTTAGATTACATATTATGAAGAAATTCTTTCCTGTGAGGGTTGTGAAGCACTGGCACAGGTTTCCCAGAGAAGTTGTGGAGGCCCCATCCCTGGAAATGTTCAAGGCCAGGTTGTATGGAGCAATGAGCAACGTGGTCTAGTGGAAAGTGTCCCTGCCCGTGGCAGGAGGGCAGAACTAGATGACCTGCAAGGTTCCTTCCAACCCAGGCCATTCTATGATTCCATAATTCTAAGAGATCTGCAGCAAATGGGTTGCTCTTGATATGGTCCAGCTCAATGGGCACAACCCCAGTAAGAGCTGCACTCTCCCTGGGGTGAAAAACCGTCCCTGGCCCCTTTGCCTACCTGTGCTATTGCCAGTCTGGTCCTAAGGCTCTACAGGAGGGGTTTGCAACGTCTTGAGCATAAGAGAACTGTTGGGGGAGCCATGAAGGTGCCAAGACCCTTCCCTGCTGCCCAGGGAAAGGGAAAGTAGACAGGGTGGCCTTTCCTGCTTTCTGCTGCACCAGCAACACAACAGCAGTCTGGTAACTATCCACAGCATGAGCAGTCCAACTAACTTCTCACTCTGCTGGAAGCATGACAAGAAAAGGGGAAGAATGTTCTAGAATACAAAATGAGACAGATGGTCTGTTTAAAAAAAAAAAAAATCAGCAACAGCAAATCTCTCTAAGAGGCAGTTGGGGTCTACCCAGAAAGAAACTGAAAGAGCCAGAGGAAGCCAAATTACTGCTGCTGTTCCAATTTTATGGATGCACAGTTGGGTGAACCTTCAAAGTAGAGGGCCAGAGTCTTCCCTGAATGTGTTTAGGTAGAGATGCCAGCAGTGAATTTAGCAATCAATCAGTAGTCAAGGCAAGGCAGTCCAAATGTAATGTTTGTATTGAATTTTCTGGGCAGGGGTAAGATGAGGCTGAGGGCTT
>VZTX01008268.1:0-46389 GCA_013400915.1 Pardalotus punctatus | reverse complement strand
TCCCTCTCCCTCTCCCTCTCCCTCTCTCCTTTTCTCATGTCTCCAGTTTAACTGTTGGAAAATTCTCAATTGGATGCATCTGTGAATAAGGTAGATGTGATGATGAGAAGTAGAAATGTATTAAAGCTATTGGATTATGCAAGTAACTAATTAGGAATCCCATCCAAATACTGTATTTCTCTTTGGCCTATGCTAAATGCTGAGACAGGGAGAATTTCCCCATTTCTGCACAACTACCAAGGCCCTGTTTCTGCTCCTAGTGTTTTAATTCCAGTAGTTAAAAGCTTGTTAACAAGAACAGCAGCTCTCTCAAAGGGAAAAAAACTGTTGAATTCTGTGACAATGACATTTGCTTCATTGCAATGAGGTGCACCATGCCAGTATGTATAAAACATGACACAAGTAGCAAAGCTCTCATCAGTGCTTGCACAAAGGCCAACTTCGAAATCAGTAGCAAATGGTCAGAATGAGACCCTTGTGGCTCAGCTCAGAGAATGTGGCACTGGTTGCTAGGGCAGCATGGACAGTAATGAAGGATGTCAGATGAAGGGAAAACATTTGGGAATTTAGTTACTGGAGGATGGAGAAGAAACTGGGGAAACTCTGTGGAAGGTCACTGAGCCATCATGTGTGCAATGGGAGCTTTTAGAGGACAGAGTTGAGCCCTTTATTTTGTTTCAAACAGGATAGAGCTGAAAAGGTAGAGCCTGTGCACAAACCAAAGATGCCACATTCACCTGCTATGATGATCACAAAATCCCACAATGGGTCAGGTTGGAAGGGACCACAGTGGTCATCTGGCCCAATCCCCCTGCTCAAGCAGGGTCATCCCAGAGCACATGGCACAGGATTGCATCCAGTGTTTCTGGAATGTCTCCAGTGAGGGAGACTCCACACCCTCTCTGGGCAACCTGTCCAGTTCCTGGTCACTGCACAGGAAGGAAGTTCTTCCTCATGTTCAGGTGGAACCTCCCATGCACCAGTTCCTGCCCATGACCTCCTGCCCCATTGCTGGGCACCACTGAGCAGAGCCTGGTCCGTGCTGACCCCTCCCTGCAGGCACTGACAGACAGGGATGAGGTCCCCTCTCAGTCCCTGAGTGACTCAGCAGAAGTCAGCATCTACAGGCATTAGGATTGCCTCTTGAGGCACAGGACTGCTTTGTGATTACCTTGAGAAGAATTCCCCATTTGGATCCAGCGGCATATGTTAGCGCTTCTGTGCATGGCATCTTGGTCATAAGGCCTTTTTGCTTGCTTTTCTAGAGAAGTCTGACCAATCTCACCATGACAGGTTGTTTCTAGAGGAATGCAGTCATGGGAGAAGTACCTGCAATTCCCTTTCAACTTAACCAGTTAAAAAGAAATTACTGTTTCACATTGCAATATTTTGTCACAACAATCAACCCCCAAACATACAGCATCATGTGTGGAATACCTGCTTACCTCAACTGAGAAAACTTAAACTGGAGAGGAGGAATTGGGGATGCTAAAGAGGAGTCTCATAGCAACAAGGGCCGGGGAAGCAATACATGGGAAGCTCAGAAGATGGAAAGTGAAACAAGTTGTGGAGGTGCAGTGAAACTGGTGCTGCTTTAGTTATATTTGCTGACAGACCACTAAATCAATTTATGGTGAATTTGCACTCCTAGCTCATCCATGAGGCAAAGAACCAGGTTCTCACCTCCTGAAACCTGATATGGAAATTGTTCCTTAGAAAGTGCCCTGTCTCCAGAGAATTTTAATATTCACATGTATTCCTGGCATCAGCATGCTTGCCAAAGAAACTGCATTTTCTTGGACAAGCATCACTTTATAGTTTTCAGTGCAAATATGGGGGTCAGGTCATTCTGTGTCTGTTCTTTATTCTTTACTCTGCTGTACCATGCACAAAGACAGAAACAATAACTCTTTGAAGTTATTAAGCAGCATTTTCTCTGCAAATGTTGACTTAGATTTACAGAGATAGGGCAGGGAACCAACAAAAGCTGCCACAGAGCAGAGTGAGCAGCAGGGCTCAGTACAGCAGGAATGGATGGAGTTAGAAGACTGATACAAAACACTCTTTTTCTCTTTCCCTATTCTTCAAGTCTGGCATAGGAAAAAAACACACAAGAGGAAAAGGGAATCTCTCATCTGTCCAGTGCCCTGTCAAGTGAGATAAGTCTGGAATTCCTACCTATTAACCAGGTTGTGATCAGCTCTGCCACTCAACTGGACTTTCCAGGTAAGTGAAAGTCAAATCAGAATTGGATTTATGAGACAAAGTCCTATTTGTGTGGTCTGATGCTAGGACCTCATATGTATTCTATTATTGTTCTTGCAAAAAAGAAACCAGACTTGACCAGCACTAGAACAAGAATGTGTATGCAACGCTACATTCTCCTCTGCATCCCCCTGCAAAACTTTTTCCAGAAGGTGCTTCATCCTGCCATGAAAATATTGCTGCCTTTGTACATCCTTAGGTTAAATTTTGATTCAGAACAATTTTACTAGAATCAAGCTGCCACAAACTTTGACCTGATTTCTCTTACAAATTTTTAATTTCTCCAGTTTCATTATAATAACGCTAAATGTCCATGTCTAAATGCAAAATTTCTAAAGCACAAAAGCAGACTGAAACACCTCTCGAGACAGCAAGCAGTTGTCTGAAAACGCTGATCTACATTTCTGGCCAAGAAGGAACAATTTACCAGCTCTGTGCTTTCCCAGCATCAGTTCACTCCAGCACCAGTTCACAGCACAGGGCTGATTTGATTTCCACTGATTGCCAGCAGCCTCAAGGGGCCAGCTGCTTTAGCAGCTGGAGACCAGCCAGGAGTAAAGTGGCCCTGGCCACCAGCCCCTGTGCTGATGGCAGGGCAAGGAAGGTGCCCAAACCACTGCAGCACCTGCTCGAAAATTCCTGAAATGGGGCAGAAACCCAGCAGCTGCCAGCCACTCTAGTTTTAAGCTTTGAGCCAGAAAACTGGAGCAAAACTGTCCTCCTGGTTTGGGGGATCTAGCTCCATGGTGTGAGCTTCTCTTTCTCTTGTTGTATTGGAAGAAAAAAGTGGTTGGTTGCAAGGAAAAAAAAAGCCTCCAATATGTTTGCTTACTTTCTAAAATCAAATCAACTTATAATTTGTTTGTTTTCTACATGTGTACTTAACTTCCTCTTCTTAATTCAGGGAATAAAGCCAGTAAAAGGATACTTGTAGTGCTTTTTTTAACAACAGATGATATTATTTTAAGGGTCAAAGTGCTTTTCCTTTTAATTGTCACACTTCGGAGTAAAAATAAAAAGTCTCTTTTCTAGTACTATAGGCACATTTACTCAAATATTGTTTTCCATGGGCTTCCAGTTATTAGTAAAACTGGCATTCTCACATTAAAAGATGTTAAAAAGTAGCTATAGTTCAATACAACAATTAACAGCAGACTTACAACAAAACAAAATTTAAACAGGCAGTTCTGTTTACATCAGCAGATTCTTAGTAAATCACTTGATAAATTACACTGTTGTAGTTAAGGTGGGTGAAATTGTTTCAAAATGCATTTGTCCAGATTTCATCCTTTTGCAATAAACCTTCTTCAGATGTCCTACAAAACCACTTTTTTTGGTCTTTTTTCCCTCAAATTTGTATATTAAACATGTTACTAGATCTCCATTAAAAAAAAAATCAAAAACAAAAAAGCAAGATGCATTTTTTATTGCTGTTTTGTAATTTGAGCTATACTGTATTTTTTAATTTCACGTTCTCATTTTTATTAGACATACAATAGCCAACAGTAGAGTTGTTCTACAGTATCAATAGTGCTTAAATGTATTCAGTTAGCTGCCTTCATATGTTTCTAGATAAACACTCCTGAAATAAAATTCTACCATTAATTATTGTAGGCAAGGTGATTTGCTTGTATCTGAATTTATTTTTGTGAGTTATTTTACCTAAGTGACAAAAAATGCCCCTCTAAAAATACAAGAAGTGGGTTTTGTCAATGGGTAGTTTGAATAGGATCTTTCTGTCATTTTCAGAGGGATTGTTATACATAAATATTTTACAAAATAACCTGTTCCAGTGAAAATTTTAGGTTTAATGTGCATATTTTGATAAATACTATAAAAACTTCTAAAAAGTTATTCAAAAGAAGATAACGAAATTTCAGATTTTGCACATTTTCAAAATTTGAATGTTAAAAGATGTGCTTTGTTAAACACAACTGATTTATGCTCATTCAGGACTTGGCCCTTACAGATATTTCCCAAGTGTGTTCCCATAAGTTCAAAGATATTGTTAACAAATTCTTAAATGGAAAGATATCACAATATAAGTAGGCAGCTTCTTTCCCTCACCTATGCACATACAAGAACAAGATAAATATACAAATTCTAAATACACAAACACACTTAGATGTAAAATCTAAGGCTTTTTCCACCTACACAGATGAAATCCTTAACACCTTTGGGATCCTAACGTTTCTAAATACCTTTGTTGTGGAGGAAGCCTATACTTTCGAGCAACCCTTCACATCAGTCTATGTGCACTTCAAAGGTTTCAGTCTACCTTTTGAAGTGCACTATCCATATCCAGCACTAAAGCTTTTCTAAGTGGAGACTGGCAGCTGCAAAAATAGACTGTAAATCTGGTTTCAGCCAGACTGTAAGTAGATTTAAAGACGTATTTTAAAAAGTCCTGAGAGCCCTTCTTGATTACTGTGCCAAGAATTTCTACCTTGACATTTTCACTCAGTAACTCCTTTCCCTAGTGGCCCATCAGAAACCTCTCTGCTCCTCATCAACTCCCCTTAATGCTTCTTAAGAAAAAACAGGGCTGGAGATGAAGTCCCTGATGTATAGTGCCTCCAATGAAAGGCTGGAGCAAATGGTAGAGGCATTATCTGTAGATAAAAACACAAGTATTCTTTCCACATGCTCCTGTGTGGATGGGAACGGGAACAAGATAAACGCTCTGTGCTTGCGTCTGTAATTCTGTTAGAGAAAGCAACTGCTGTGGACTGCGTTCTTCCATTCCTATCCAAAAGGATCAGGAGCTTCCTCTGCTATTTCTGTGCTCCACAGTGGAGTCTTCAGACCACAATATTTTGAAGGTGCAGAACAACATTGGGAATTGGGTAACTCAACTAAGTCACCTTTTTCTGTACCACAAGACATCAAGATGCTTTACAAAGGCAGCAGTCATAGCTGCTGCACAACACAACTGCAAAAATAAAGGTATATTCTAGACACACACAATCTCTTTGAGGCTGAAGTGATTTCTTTAAACCCAGCACGTACACCAGTGTGAGAGGAAGGAGCAGGACTTTGCAGCTCAGGTGCACAACTGAGTTATTACACCTATGAATCCACAGTAATTTTTAGTCTACAGCATCCAGTATTCACAAAGAACACAGGTGTTTGTTACAGCTCGAAGTTTCTCTTTTAAACATCTCAAATTCTGGTCTTCTGAACCCAAATATCACACAGTGACTGTCAGGCTATTCCATGAGTCTCTGTTACTACATAAATCGTTTTGAGAGAGTGTTTTGCTGTGTAGAAGCAGACAGGGGTTTTGCAAAGCATGTAACAATGACCATTAACAGGAAAAACATGAACTCTGTTTCACTTACTGAGAATGAAAGAACAAAGGAGCCTCTGGATCCCTTTTTCTGAGAATTAGGTTTAATGTTGTATTTAAGTCTATTATGGTTCTCTATTTGATTGTGATATTTGGCACAGTTAGAATCAGCGTATTCCTAAAATGTATCATTATTTAGAGTTAGATCACCTTAACAGACCTTTGAAGGAATGATGTCAGACAACTTTGTAATATATGGGGCCCACTTAGATTGAGCTTGTCAAAATTTTAAATAGATGAGTGTCAGTGCTGGCAGGAGACTTGCCTTCTTCCTGGAAGAGTATTTTATTTTGGTTTATGTAGCAAAAAAGAAGAGAAAGCATGAGAAGAGCAGTTAGGATGCTCTGGATAAACTCAAAATATTTTGGAAATACCCAGGGAGGGTGATGAGATGTTAATTTTTTTTCCAAGATCAAAGTAAGAAATTATTACTTTTGATACCTCTGCCAGTGGCTTGAAGCTCTTGCTCCTCATTCTTGCCTGCTCGGTGTTTTAGAGAAACTGTTTCTTCCTGTGATCTTACTGTTTCTGTTTTTTGTAGTCCTCTATACTACTGCAGGATTTATCCCAAATTAAATCACTTGCAAAGACGGTGTATCACATTCACAGGAGCTTTAGCTTACTTTTCAAGATTTACTGCGAGGTTATAACATAACTATGGAGAAAATAAGTCTGTGTCCTTTTTTGCCTATCTTTTATATTTACCATCACAAAATCCATATAGTATTTTGTGCTGTAGAGTTTTCACAGAAAAATTAAAAAGTCTTCATATTTAAACAGTACAGAATAACTTACCAGTATTAACATTTGCATTTTTAATAAGTAATTCCACGATGCCAAAGAGTTGTTACTAAAAATTATCAATGAAGAAATTATTTACAGTAAGAATTCACTGGAGGAACAGTAACATCTGGCTAAATTCCTTGATAAGGCTGTAAAATCTAATAAAATGAATTAGCAACAAAAAACCAAGCATCATAACACATTTGGAGAGGTGGAACTTCTATACTATAACTGCCTAGAGCTGCTTTCCAGAGTACTTATTGCATTAAATTGTGACAGTTGACAGTAATGGGGAGGTGGCATTGCTTTTTCCTTCAAGAGAAAGATTATAGGACACGCACTCACCCTGTACATGCTAAGCTGTACAGCTTCTCCCAGAAAGGGATCAAACCATTTCAAAATCCCTTAGCCCTTGTTCTCTGCCGCAGCCACCTGGGGCTCGCTTCATCTCCTCAGTGCACTGCCAGAGAAACACCTCGTCTCCATCCTTCTCTTGGGTCTGTCAGTGTCCTTGTTTTTCCCATGCTTTCCCTTTACTCCCTAACCTATGTATGGTGAGCCATCCTGTCCCCTAAAGTCCCTTTTTGGTCAGAGTAGGTAGGGAGTGTTAGTTGTGGGAACACAGCTGTCAGGCAGGTCTTCCTCCCTCTGAACTGGGCACTGGGATCTTAGAGCAGGAAAAACGTGGACCTGTTGGAGAGAGTCCTGAGGAGGCCACCAAGGTGATCAGAGGGATGGAGCAGCTCTGCTGTGAGGAAAGGCTGAGAGAATCGGGATTGTTCAGCCTGGAACAGTGAAGACTTTGGGGTGAACTAATTGTGGCCATCCAGTGCCTGCAGAGAGCCCATAAAGAAGATGGAGACGGACTATTTACAAGGTCCTGGAGTGACAGGACAAGGAGGAATGGCTTCAAACTGACAGAAAGTAGGTTTAGATCAGATATTATTAAGAAATTCTTGGCTGTGAGGGTGGTGAGGCACTGGCCCAGGTTGTCCAGGGAAGCTGTGGATGCCCCATCCCTGGAAGTGTTCAAGGCCAGGTTGGATGGAGCTCTGAGCAACCTGGGATAGTGGAAGATGTCCCTGTCCGTGGCAGGGGTGTTGGAATGACATGGTATTTAAGGTCCCTTCCAATCCAAATCATTCTGTGATTCTGTGATTTTCAAGCTCATATCTGAAAAAGTACATGCATACATATGCCCATCTATATCCACATATGTGTGACATACCCTGTGTAATTCAGGCAAGCTCCTCTCTCTCAGCTTGACATTATTTCTGTAAGGCCTGTGCAGAGCTCAGCAGGCAGGGAGGGGAGAGTGGGGAGAATGGGAGCAGGAGACTATGGAAAATAATATCAACCATGCCTGGAGAACAGGCTATAATTAGAATTTTACCAAACTCCAGCTGATTCTACCAAACTCAAGTGAGTTGTGTCCAGCACAGATTCAGTGCCCTTCTCCTGCAGAATGGGCAATAGGACGAGCTGGGATGTGAACCCATAAGCCCACACTGCTTTGCCACAGGGGTTGCAATATGTGGTAGGATACCACAGCTCTACACCTACTCCAATAAACTAGGGCATATCCATGGTTTTCCATGAGCTCCAGCTGGGGCTGCAGACATGACTGACCCTGTGTTGAAGCCTTGCTCTCTCTTTAGCATGCAAATGATATGCATATTTTTAATAAAAATGATGCAATAAAATGAAGGAAGCACTAAGCTGTTTCATTGAATAACAAGCCTTAAATAATTTCCTGGGTTAAGGAGAGAGGTTAAGAATGAAGTACACCCTTAGACAGAAAGTAAATGCCTAGAACTTAACAGTGATTCACCACAGAGACAGGGAGGGTAGTCTGATGATTTGCGTCACCTAAGACATGTTACTGGTACAGCCTCTAAGGAACAGACTCCTTGGGGATGGGAGTCAAGATGAGTGATCCCCAAAGAATGTCCCATAGAAACTTTGTAGGTTTTTTAAATATCCTTTTCCAGGCTTTGTGCCTGCTGGAAAGCTTTGCTTATTCAGCATCTGCAGGTGTCAGCTTCAAAAACGATGGCTTAGCCCAGGAGTTTAGCAATTAGACCCTGATCCATTAAGATACTCTATTTAAGAGCTCTCTGCACCCACTCTTTGCCCCCTCCTCAGTGCAGCAGCAAGGAAAGTAACAGGGTTTTCTCTAAGTAATGTGCATTTCACCTTAATGGTATTTCAAATGAAACATGCAGTTAAGCAAATTTCATATTTTCAGGATTTCTTCACATTTCCATTGATTTTAAGATTTCCTTATCTTCTTTCTTTAAGTAATTAATTATTCCTGGGTTTTTTCCTACATTTTATGGCTAATAATTTAGTATTGCTGTTATAATCGTTTTGAAACTTTCCAATCCTGGTAGGCATTTTTGTGTTGCATAGAAAAACACAAACTCTGGACCATTTGCAGAAGAGATACTTAATCATAGTTCATGAGAATCCTCGTACAGCAGGAGAAATCAACAGCTAGTCCTATTCAATACACCAGAGAAAAACTGATTACAAATATGTGTCATTAATTTATGCCAGTAGATGGTTTGTTCATTCTGAAAATTGGGACCTCAGACTGGCCTGTTTTAATAAGCACTAGCAAAATGCTGTCTTTAAAAAAACAAACAACTCTCAAAAGTGCCAGACATGGTGTTGTTCTTGGGGCTGTCCTGTAAAGGGCCAAGAGCTGGACTTCAATGATCCTTGTGGGTCCCTTCCAACTCAGAATATTCTGTGATTCTGTGATTCTCTGGTGAGGTTGTACAGCTCATGAATAGCACTCATGACCTTGGGCATGGCCTACAATGCTGGTGCCCTAAATGTGCTTATCAGGGATATCTCAAAATCCTTTCTCAAATCTCTTTGGAAAAAGAGATGCTGAATTAAAATGCTAAAATTCACCCCCCAAAAAAAAAAAAAAAGAATTCATAAAATTCATAAATAAATGCCATATCAAAAAAGGGAAAAATGCCGAAGTTTTCCTTCAATGACTGTATTTTAGTCAGTAGCTAGAAAGAATGTGCTGGATGTGGTGGGTATGGATTGCCTGGGGTTACAGCCAGTGTGACAACATGTGCTGTGCCTGGAGACACCAATGTTTTCCAAAGCCCTCCCGTCAGAAAGATGGTTCAGCCTGCTCTGGCTGGGGTATCATCCTTTTCCTGTTCCCTCATCTCAGGAGGAACAAGTACCTGTGAACTCAGGAAGTGTCTAGAGCAGGAACGAAACAGTCACCACGCGGTCGAGCCCTCAGTGGGTCACAGAGAGGCAAACACAAAAGTGCTTTAATCTCATTTGCATTTTTTGTCATCAAAATGGCTCTAAGGGTGAACAGATTGCACTATAACTAATCCTAAAAGTTAAAAAAAAAAAGTAGGGCAAGCCCTGCAAAAATAATCATATTAGAACTGAAGAGATGAGATATTTGTATTTAAGGAGGATCATTTTGACATTCTGAGCTTTTACTCTGCATTCCTTTCATGCTTTCAACTTTTCACCTATAGCCAAGAGGGTTAGAATCTTTTTTTCTTCCTCTTTGGCTGTTATTTTATGCAATATTTGACCCCATAACCTGGGCTTTAAGAAAAATGTGCTGTATCACAGGGCACATAATAAAATTGAGGGAATTTTTTTTTATTATTAAGACTTTATACAAATTATTATTTTTTGAATGCTGCAAAAATCACATACATTTATATGTGGATAGGAACACGTGTACATACATATATGAGTGACTAATGATTGTCCGTGTTCATTGGTCATTGGGAGTACACACTTGTTTTCTTGAAGTATCCAAAATTCTCTCATACATAGGCTAAAGACTGTATTTAGAACTTCTGTTCCTGGAGTGCAAAGTGTTTTCAGACAGATTAATAATTTTTTCAGAATTTTATTTCATTGAATAACCTAATACTGGGTACATCCATGAAAGTTTTCTTGCGTGTTTTCCTAGTTTGCTTTAGGAGTGTGAAATATAGGTTGAGCAGTCATTGTTCTATTCTATCAGTTTCTAGACTCTGTAATCTTTTAATAGTCTCTTCAACTGTTATCTATTCTGTTCCTAATTCCTCATTTTACTGCCTTGGTAATCTGATTCTTAGTGCAGAGAAATCTCCACCTTCCTCACTTTTTAAAGTCAATGCAACAATGACTTATCTTTCGGTATAGTTCATCATTTCCTCTTAGCTGGATTTTTTTTTTTTTTAAACTGAACTTTCTTCTGTGTACAGTTAGAAAAAACATTACAGCAGAAATAGCTCAATCTGTTGCTAGCCTCTAACCCTACCAAAACACATTACCAAACCTCAAATGCAGGGTAGGGAAAATTTAAGCTGACCCGGACCCTGTCAAAGTGCCACAACAAGTAGTGATTCTCCTGAGTCAGTTCCAGTGCCTCATTCTAAGGGCCAGTGAGTTGAAAATAAACGTTTTGACTGAATATCAGCTTAAATCGCTAATTGCCCTGTTTGTAAAAGACTCCATTGCATCAGAACAGGTTTGCTCAGAATTTCCTTCCTGGTTGTAATCCCATTTCCTTTTCCTAACACAGTGTTAGGAAAATGCTGCAATACAATTCTTCCTAAAAATTCTTCCAGTTCTAGCAACACACAAATCAACCACATTTCAGTGGGGCTCTGGTCTGACACAGCTGCTGTCCTCCGCTTCTCCTGGCCTTTTCAAGGCTGTGGTAAAAGTCCCTCGCAGACCTTGACAGGTGGAAATTCCTTGCACTAAACTAACCCCAAATATGGGCAGTGCCAGTGACACAGAAAATAAAAGCAAGCCCAAGAAAAATTTTCATAAAATTATTGGCTGCTGAGACTCAACCCAGTGGGGGTTCAATAGAATTTGCTCTATTGATAGCAAGGGATAATAAATCTATAGAGCTATGTATAGAGTTCTGAGGAGCTCAAATCTGCAGAATGCCAACAGTGTCTACACTTCTTGTTTGACATAGACAGAGCAGGGGCATCACCTGCCAGTCATCTGCTTCAGAAAAGAAATGCTGAAATTCCTCAAAAACCTGTGATCTCTTGGCCCTCTTGCAATTTTGTCTGATGTCTGCTGGTATTGTGCTGGTCTGTGCTAGAGATGTGCACAGTACAGACAAAAAGGGTATTGCAACCCAGTAAACAAGTCATTTCTGGATTTTGAAAATAACTGATGAAGACCAGGAAAACATCTGGAAATTCTCAGGCCATGATACTTCTCCACGTGCGATTGTAACATTTTCACAGAGTGAGATCAGCTGTGATTTAGGAATAAGAACTCCTGTTCAGGTTTTGAGGGGTTTTTTACACTAGCATGAAAGCTTCTGAATACTTCTAATCAGCCTGGATTTTGTTTTACCCATCACAGCATGTTGTCACAGCTTTCTTTAACAATGCAAGCCCAAAACCTAAAAATCAAAACCATAAGTCTTCATTTAAAGGTTTTGTTTAGTGGTTGGTAAAGCCTTCATAGTTTCTTTACAGAATGAACACCTCTTGCTTCCTCTACTGAAATTTGCAGGAGTTTTCTTGAACACATCTCTGTCAGATTAACTGAAGCCACAGAATCTGACCAAAATGAAACAACAGCATGTATTTGCAAGTTACTTACTTGCATCTATTCTAAAAAGTCACTACTGTGCTCCAGTTAAAAACCAGATTCCTTTCAAACAATTTACCAATTACTGCATTATTTTCAATCCAAAGAACTCCATGTATTATTAACTCCTGCATCTGATTAAATCTGTGTGCAAATATTGCTCAGTTCTCCTCCCATCAAGTGAGTTTCTGTGATTAATATCTTTTAGCTCTGCTGAAATTTTGGTAACCATCTCTCTCCTAACAAGCCCATATATATTTTAAGAGGCACGTCTCTTCACAAAATGAAATCTGAGGCTGAGATCTCTAGTAATTCATTGTATGGGGCATATTCTATTATTTATCACAAAATCACACTTCCACATGTGTATTTTTTTTAGCACATCCTCGGTTTTGTGTTCATTGTTTTCTTCTGAAACTCCTGGTCAGTGTGGTAGATACTCAAGCCTGTGAGACAGTGGGAGGAAAAAGTTTCTCAGCTATAAGTTAATTTGTGCCTAACCCTGGATTCTGGGAAAAAAATTCCACAAGTGGTATCCTAACAATTACCCAGGTTGCTCCAGGTTTGATTACATCCAGGACAATTAGGAACATGATGTCTTAAACAAGCTGTTTCAAACCAATGAAAGGGAGCATCTGGTAAGAAGCAGATCCTACAGAGGTGGGGTAATGTGTTTTTGGGGGCAACTTCCCCCTTTCTCCATAAGACACAGCTGCAGAGAAGCAAGGTCCAATGGCAGTCATATCTCTAGGGGGGACTGTGGAGCACCAAGGACCCCAAAGCACCCCCCAACTCTTCTGGGAACTCTCCACCAGAAGACTGCACATGCCCCATAGTGTTGCACAAGACACAAAGAATCCCCTTCCTGAGGAGGCACCTAGATGTTCCCATGATAATTTTAATGTAAACAACCTGATGAACTCTTTTTTTCATGGGTCTCTACCCCCCACAAATCAAGACTGTGACCATTTGTCTGACCACACACATCAAAAGTGCAGTGTTCAAGTCTTATCCATGGTTGGTGATATCCTTCCCCCTCCACTATCTTTTATCTTTTCCTTCTCTTTTTAACTTGCATATTTTCTTCGTGGTATTTTTATGCTTTTCCAGAAAAGAAAAACAAAAGCAGCCACATACCTCCCTTCCATTGCAATCAAATTGTGTTAAAACAAATCTGCCTCATGCATACACCAGTCAATCAGTGATGTTTCACCTCAAGGGATTTGTTACCAGGAAGATCAGCTGCCCTGCTTCAGAGGCAGGTCATAACAAACAAGAATATCTTTTGCATTTTAAAGGCCTCTGCTGTTTGCTGTCCTCAAAAGGGCAGGACTTCCCACATCAGCAAATATTTCTCATAGGGTGTAAACAAACTGACTGGGTACCAATCTTTTCCCAGTTAGTTGGCATGTGGGATGAATGAGTATTAAAAGGAGATAGAAATGATGACTGTGACAGCCAAGGTGCCCTCATCCATGATCCAGCACTGGCAGAGTCCACCCCAGCACAGCATTGCACTGGTGTAGCACTGGGGAGAGGTATGGGCTCGATCAAGGCCACTTGCTGCTTATCATATGTAAGTTTATAGGAAGACATGGCTGGGTGCCAGCATAATTCTCTTTTATTGAATACCCCAAGGGAATTAAAGGATTAAAGAAGGAACAAAAAAGAAATTATCTCAACGAAAATTTTAAAGCAGCTAGAGAATCAAGGATGCAAGTGAGACAATGCTAAAATTAAGTTTGTTCGTGAAACCTTAATTCACCCATTGTCCATATGTTTCAATTGCTCAGTCAATACATTTTTCCTACCTTTTGCCCTACCTTTTTCCATAGGCAGTTTTCCCTTTAAATTGTGCAGAATAGATCTCCTCTGAGTAACAAAGTGATATGCAGTTATGTCTACAAAACACTGGACAATCTTTCTGCATCTGTTGAAAGGAGTATAATAAACAGAGCAGACTTCAGGAAGGGAATGAACAATATCCACCCTAAGTGCTTCTGCATGATGTTCCGTGCATTACTCCAAGGAGCATTTTTACAAGCCTTGACCAGTTGAGACCTTCTCATTTTCCGGCTGGTTGGCTTGCAGTGTGGATATCATGTTTTCTAAGTGCTGAGCACTCACTTTTGCAACTAGAGATGGTGGGATACATAATTTTAATATCAATGTACAGTGAAATCGGTGGGATACATATCTTAAATATTAATGGACCATGACATGCTGACAGCAATGTGCAGCTACATTTCTACCCCTGGGCCTACCTCAGGATGCTATATGGACCTATACAAAAAGGGCCCAGTCCTTGAAAGTAAGGTTATGTATCTCATACTGAAAACCAAACTGAATAGATAATCAATTTCCTCCTCAGTCTCAATTGCCTTGTCTGAAAAAAAAAAAAAAGAGACTAATAAGAGCCCCTTTTCTCGCATGAGCAGAATTGAAGTTTATTAATAGTGGTGAAACACTCGCCAAAATAAAAGAAATTATATAAATGGTGACACTCAGAACTGAAGATAAAATTAGTGATGAGAAAGATCGCCTCAGTTTCAGTGTTCCTGTTTGACTTGCATTTAGGATCCTGTGGATAACAAGGTCTACAATGATTTAAATAAGACAATAGTGTCTGTGAGCAGGAAGATGTGAGAGTGGGTGTTGAGATGGCCCTGCTAACCTGTTCCTAACTTGAGGCTTTTTGTACTTGCAAGGCTTTTCCAAGTGCAGAGCCACTTCTGGGGAAGAGAAGCATGGAGCAGATTCTGTACAGCTCCTCCTTAGATGTCATCAGCTCGTACCCCATTGGTACCCTGGGAAGGCAAGATGCTTCTCCCCCTTCTTCCTAAAGATGCCCCTCTCTCTGCTCTGTAATTATGAATACTGAATGGGTTTGTTTTTTCATAGTAGAGACATATGAGAAGCACAACTGAAAGCAACTCTTCCTTTCCCATTTCTTTTCGTCCTTTCTAGTAAAGTATCATTTTCTGGGGATTTCTTTCCTGGTATGCCATTTCTAGCATGGACGGTTCCAGGTAGAAGGGAGCTGTTTTATAACTGACAGCTTAAGTAACTTTTCCATCACTTTTATTATACATTCTGGTAGGTATATTTTCCACAAATGGTTCTTCTCTGCTTATAGGAGAGCTGGCACATCTTTACAGCAGTTCTTGACTTTTTTTTTTGTGATTTCTGCCAAGCCAAATTTCACAGTATATAGGAGTAATAAATTCTGTCTCCTAATAGATGGTTGGAATTTGAATAGATGTTTCAATTTTAACCTCTACCCTCATCAGCATTAAGAAGTAACTGCTTGCCAATACAAACCACAGAGTTACCACAGCTGTTTTCCTACTCAAATGTTGACTAAAGATGAACTTCTCAGACAGCATTAAAAGGACAAATGATAGCCTGTTACAGAAATTACTGCATTCTGCAGCAGCAATGTTCCTTCTGAGTGACTGGTCCCTAAAGCTGGAGCAATAATTAAATCACTGGAAGATCTATGTATAAGATAGTTCTCATAAAGACACTGGTATTTGCCTGTATGATCAATTTCATTTTGTCATTGTCATCTTCATTGACCTGCATTCAGCCACATCCTACTGGTGTTGTATTCAGCTGAGCAGACATGGAAGTTGAGGAGCATTAAGTGCACCTGGTCTCCCCCTCCCTCTTCACCCCAGTTTTGTTTTTCCTAATTCTCTTAACCTCTTAAGTCAGCATTTCTGGTAAGAGACAGTGCCTTGTACAGGCACAAAGAAACACCAAATGAATACAACCACTGCAGTTGGAAATATATGTCTATGTGCTCAGCACCTCTAAAATTTGATCCTTTTTTTTATCCATAGCCTGTATTGGCTTCTTGTTCACTTCCTCTGTCCTAACACACAGTTGTACACACACACACACACACACACACACACACACATACATCCATCTAAATGCTTCCCAGCATCAGATCCTCATCCTGCTCTGCAGCGAGAACATCTCCTGTGCATATTTTCCTGGCTGGTTTTGCTCCAGGATGTAAGTTTCCCATTCATCCACAGCCTCCTCTGCCTACAGCAGCTTTTCACTCCCAAGTCACAATCCTGTCACACATTTAGTGCCAGCTCGTGCAGCTCGTGTGTGACTCAGGGTGGTTTTTGGTGCTCTTCTGACCTTTTCCAGGCAGCTTTGGCTGGTCTGTTGGTGAGAGGTCCAACTGGGTTGCTACTCACCTGTTTTGTGGAAATTCTGGGCAGCAAGAGCTGATACTGTTACTGTTTATTACAGAACCAATTATCTCTCCTATAAAGTCAATAAAAATATGGGTCTATGGATTAAGAGGCCAGGCAACGGAGATGGAAGGGAATATCAGCAGTATTTATTAATACATTCCAGATACTCTTGGCTCAGATATTATTCTTAATTGTATATCTTCTTCTGAGTATATTCTTAATTGTATATCTTCTTTCTTTTATCATAGTAGGTATTGACTCGGATTTTATCCATCCCCCATAAATTTGTTGAAAAACTGTAAAATAACTAAAGAGTAACTTTAATGCAATTACACTTTGATTTAATCCCATTCCCAACATGGAGATGCTAAGTTCTGAAAAGTAGCTTTCAGCTGCAATCTGTAGGATTTATCTCCAAGTTTGCAGGGGATACAATTAGGTGAGTAGTGATCATCTCGTCCACTGTGCCATTTAACTCCCAGAAATCCCTTTTACTTCAAGCACAGCTCTCTGCATAGCTGTCACAGCACTATGTAAAAGAGCTGTTCAGTCTCTGCCTTCACTTATTTCATATGGGTTTGCTGGCAATCAGATCTAGCTGTACATGCATAAGTTTCCAATCTCTTGGCATGGTCATCCCCACACAGCTTCCTCAATTTTTCAGCCAGCAAGGACTAGAAATTCTAGGAAAAGGGGAATGTTTCACATAGCGCTGCAGCCATCTGTCCAGCTGAGTTAGCACTGAGGATCTGCAGAGAGCAAACTGATCCTGCCAGAAGATCAGGATGGAAAATACAAAGGTAGAAGCAGAGAGGTATTTTCCTCCTTTGCTCCACAAAGTGATGTTTCCAGAAATAACATGCTTTGATTTACTGAGATAGAATGATAAAATATTTTGAAGGTTGTAAGCCTCACAATAATGAAACATCAATAACCACCAGCTGATAAAACCCGTCTTGTAAACAGATGTTACATTTACTTAGGTGGTGCACAAATACACACTTTTTTAAAAAATAAATAAATAAAAAAGAGAAAGAGTAAACAAACAAAATAAAAATGAAATTGCACAGCTTATTTTAAACTGCAGCACAAAAGATTAATTACATATTGCTACTATTTCTTGGTTCTCTGAGAACTATGGCAGTAGACCATTGAATACATCTTTATGTTTTGTTCAATAAATTGAATTGCTGCCAGTGCTTAAGATTTTGATATGTTCATAAAACATCCAGTCTATTGCACCATGACTTTTCAATGAAAAAAAAAATTCTAAAACTCAGAGGCCAAGCAACATAAAAAACAAACCAAACAAACACCCTGCAGGCATCCATACTTTCAAACAAATATATTTCCTCTCTTTTAAAGAAAGAATTTCTCATCATAACCCATTACCACTCCTGGAATTTAGACAGATTTCTAAAAAATCAAGTGGCTGAATACGAAACTACAAAGTCATCAAGAACTTGTTAAAGATCTTGTCAGATTTACACAGGCAAAATTAGACCCTAAGAATTTTGCTGCATTCAAAGCAAAGAAATTGGCAACTAAGGGAGGTATTGGCTCATTAATTATTGTGGTGTTCCCCTGGGTTACACTGAACAGCTCTCTGGTCCCAGTTCGTGCATGGAGAGATCTGGCATTCCAGATACAATGATTCACATTCACATCAGTGGTAGGCATTTGCACAGGTAGTGGTGGGCTTCCCACAGGACACTCAGGGCAGACAGAGTCTATAAATGGCTTCTTTACCTTAATGGCTTGTGGATATTTCCAAATATGTGACCCTGGAGCTGATGCATCCAAGGATTCTTCCATTTTTAGTGAAGGAGCGTGTGCTAGAAAAGCTGCTGGTTCAGAGATCCCACAAGACAGTCCATTCACGGCCAAAGGACTCTTGAGAGGAGATTATGGCATGGGGGAAGAGGCCTTGTGCATCTGATAAATTACAAGGGTTTGGACCAGGACTTTATGTAAAAATGTGTTTGGATTATACAGACTATGGATTACTTTAAACTCTTCTGGATTTGCTAAGAAGCAAAAGGCAAATCATATAGTTTTTGCTCAATTATCCATTAATTTAGATCTGAGTTAAATTAAGCTGGGTCCTCTGTGAGATTTCCAGAGAGCACAGTTAGATGCTTTTATTGGGAGAAAGAGAATGCCATCAACAAACCCTAGATCAGGGGGTATCCTATGGATTTGTAAAGTCTCCTGCCCACATGGTTGAGATGTATCAACCCAGACCCTTTAAGCACCCACTTAATAAAGACGTGAAGTGACAGAAAGAACCTCTAGGATGGTGTGTGACGTATAGAAAGTGTCTGGGAGTCTTGTTTGGCTTCCATTCACACCTTCCATGCACTGCCCTGGAGACAGTGAGGATATAGGAGGGAACATTCCTTCACTCCATCACTTACTGTGACCGTGTCACCTACAGTGGTCAAGGAAAGATGAAGGACATGACATGTATTTTTTCCTCCCCACTCAGCACACCCAAATTCTAGCTCAGTTACTCATATTCTCGCGATTCTCCCTTTCACCAGGGTGACATTCCAAACTCCTGCATACATGAGATTAATCATTTTGATTTTGGAACACACTTCTCCACCCCTCCATGCTCCCTGGAGGGACAGTACAGAATAATTGGACAGGACCAATCCAAATGAGCCAAACAGATGTTGAAAAAAGATTTCCTCCCCCTCAGTCAACTTCTGACTGAAACTTATCTCGTCCTTATTGTAGATCACCCTTTCCATTTGTCAGACATGTTACTATTTACTATTTAAATTTATGATTTAGAGATGCACCATTTAGGTAGTTCTGGAGACTATCTCCCAACATTTTAGTGAGAGGATTGGAAATACATTCAAACAGGTGTAGTGCATGCAGAGGAAATTTGAAATAATGACAAACACACTACAACTAAAATTTAATTTTGCCAATAGACTATGTAAAATTTTCAGGCTTTAATGATGGTTGACAATATAGTGAAGGTTAATTTGTATTTCAGGTTTTCCCATTTTTATGTAATTCATATTCCCATTGTGCAGGGATTCTGTAATAAAATGAATATTTGTTAGAAATAGCAAATAACAGTATGTGCATCATGGGCAGTTTATCCCAGTAAGACACCTTGGCTGTGTTTATTTCCATGAGTATAAAATTCAAAGTTCAATGAACTTGACATTACAATGAATTTCAGCAGATCCAAACTCTCACCTTGTACATGGAAGACAGGAGAGGCAGGAGGGAGTGAGGGAAGGAAGAAAAGTGCTAAGCAAAAATATCTGTCACCTCTGCTTATCTCTTATCTCTGGAGGGTCAGGAAATGATAAAGCAAGAATACAGACCACATGAGACAAACAGAAAGAGAGGAGTGAAAGAAGATTTTTCTTTGGAAGGGCTAGAAAAATCCCACTGAGGGAAGCTACAGATCTGCATATTTAAAGCTGGCATAAAGCAACATTTGCACAGGGAAAATGAGCAGCGTTGTGGATCTGCTTGGGAAAAGCAGCACCTGAGAGCCCTGTTCCTGTGCCAAGCAGGAGCAAAGCAGCACAGGGGCCGAGTGCCCGTCCACACACAGCCAGAGCTGATGGACAGGCCCATTAGATTTTAGATTTGTTGTGGAGAAGTTGGAGTGCTATGCTGTTTTGTAATGCGACACTGCTCCACCAGGATCTGTGCTGTCTCAGTGAGCTAATTTGATGTTCACTCTCTAACACTTGCCTGATACTGCTTAAAAATCAGCACTTTCTGATATCAAACATGCACTACCAGTCTAAAATGTTGGGATTAAGGTTAATAAATCCCCCTCTCTTCTATGTCCAGAATTTTTTCTGCTGCCAGAAGTTCATGAGTAATTATATTTAGGCAGTTTCATAGCACTGTTGTGAGCAGAAAGGGTCATTTGCACTGAAAAACCTCTTTTCCTCTATAAAATCAGTTTTACTACCAAAAATTGAACAATGGCCATTTCATCTTGCTGAGGGTAGAAATGCACTTTAAAACATGACGTTAATTTTTAAATAATGAAATTACTTTCATATGTCACAGAAATACAAGGTATTCTACCATCTTCACCACTATATATATATATCTATATACAAACTAATATATATATACATACATACACATATATATGTATGTATGTATGTATACGCTAAATGGACTTTCTTTCTGAGGTAGATAGAAAGTTAAAGAGATGAGACAGAGCAGGTTACTAGCAGATTACTTTCTCATTTAATTTTGTATGCCACTGCAAAATTTAAATCTCCATTGGAAATATAGCAAAGCTGGAAGATCTTCAAAGCTAAGAATTTGGTTTTCACTCCTTTTAAGTTTATAAATAAAAATTTAAGGGCGCTCTCATTAGGTGTTTTGCGTAGTTCAAACCTGGATCACGTTTGTTACAGTATTATAATGCAAATACAAAATTTGGAAGAGTTATAAACAGCTGCTTCATTTGGGATCACTTGTAAACGTATCCCCCAAAATATTTTTTGCTGAGAGGAGCATGAGCAGTTTGAGATCAAAGGTAAAAACATAGGGCCTATGCAGTCCATTCTTATTTTCTTATTCAACACACAAAACATCTGTATTACAGTAATAATAAAAATCTGGCCAACATTTCTTCCTTCACGACCTACAGTAGGTGCATGGTGGTACTCCTGGTCTGCCACTGAGAAGCAGTAGCCAGAGAACCCCTTCACAAAAATTCCTTTTCTGGCCCTAAGTGTAGAATTTTTCACAATGAGCCATGAAGGCACTGGGGATCCTGAAGCAGACTGATACTCTCAGCAGGGGTATCCAGATCAGGAGGACTGCTGGACTTCTTTCTGCACCTGACACAACTAATTCAGAGTTAATTCAGGTTCCATAATGCCACTAAACCCTGCCATGTCAATGTATCTATTGCCTCTTTACTGTGCCTGTGTCTTACAAGAGTTACAGAGAACAGGTCTGCAAATACCACAGGTAAAATCATAGCTCATTTAATTAAGTTCCTTATTAAATATTTTGCATAAACATTAACAAGCTGTCTGCCCCAGACTTCTGAAAATCTCAAGGCATAAATTAAAAATTAAAAATTGTATTTTTTCCTCAGATAATCTACGTTTAATTTACTTATTTTGTTTTATTCATTTCAAAGTTATGTGAGATCTGTTCATGATCTACTGTTTTCTTAACTATAAATTAGTAATATATTTAAAGGTAGGTTAAATCATTAATGTAAATAATATTGCTTCCAGATGCTGGAATCAGATAAATACCTAAGTCTGGGGAATTTACAGACTCAGAAGCTGACTACACTATTACTTACTTTACCCAACATCTTCCAACATGCTGGTTGTTTTTTGTTTTTAAGTGAAATTCACTTCCATGACTTGATGTGCTCAACAGATCAATAAAAAAATGGAATTGGTGCAACTGGAGGTCAGTGAACTGAAGTTTGTAAGATAGAACTGACATATATGGGGAAGGATTGCAGGAAATACATAAAGCATTTGCATAAATTTAGATAAAGAAATGGACAGTGATGTGGCTTTGACGGCAGCACAAAGATTGAGCAGCAATATGAGCTCAGTGCAAGACCAGCATGGAGGCCAAATATTCTGATGGCACTGCACCAAGCTCTGTGTTTCTAAATGCTGCTGGCACCCAATATCAACATTTCATGGTGCCAGCCTGCAGAGGAAGAACCAGTCCACATTTGGGACTGGTACCAGCCAGGCCACAGCTTCAAGCATGCAGTTCCTCAGACAATACCTGGCCATCTCCTGTGGGCCAAGGAGAGGTGGGAAAGATATTTCTTGGGTGCAGTGATATTTTTACACATTTCATTAATGATCTTTGATTCCTGTCCAGTTCCTGAAGAGAGAGGACATTTTCTTTCCCCCTGTACCTAGTAAATTTGTTGTCACTTTTGCCCTTTGCCAGTGGTGATGTTACCACTCTCTTTGAACAGCAGTTTCTGGCACCTGCAAGAGTCATGGGCACTGCTGATCCTCTCTCTCCGAGACAGGTGAGCCAGAGAGAAAGCATGGATGGAGAATTAGTTTCAACTTCTTTATCTTCCAGTGCACTCATCCAAACTGTGCAGATGGCACATGGTGAAACCAACCGTCTGTTACCACCAGAAGTGAACATTTCCACTTGAGGGTTGGTTCCTCTCCTAAGGCACTCCAGTGTGCTTTGCACAGCTACATGCCATCCATGCAAAACATTTATGTTGGATTCAGGTTGACCCTGTATGTAACAGGGTAACAGGACTGCTGGAAACATTAGTGTCAATCTGTAAAGCTTCAGCCTTGCCAGGAAATCTTGATTGCTTTCTTTGCCAGAATTATGAAATTAGTAGGGAAGGCAAAGTGGGGCTTTTTCAGCTGAAGAGAAACATTTAATCAGTGTGTCCTGATATCCTGTTCTAAGAATTATTTTAATTGCCTTAGATAGGAACAGAATCATATAGGTCAAGAATTAGCTGAAGGGCTATAAACAAAGGAGTGTGTATGAGAAATCATTGTGCTGAATGTAAAGTAGAAAGTGAAGGGGTTTTCTTCTTTGTACAACTCCAGGGTTCAACTCCAGAGCCAGTATTTCTTTTCTAAAAGAAATACCCACTCAGGGACTTCAGGAAAGGTACTAAATTAAGTGGCAAAATCATAAAGAAGTGAGAAGGAACTCACCAGGCCAAGGCTCCAACTCACCAAAGCCCAGAACAAGGTCCTCCAGCTCTCAGTAGTTTCACTTTGAGCACATGCTTAATGGAATTCCATTGCTAAGGCTTTTTTCCATCTCTGTTTTCTGAGTGTTGTGGTCCTTTACATGCTGCACATTAGAGGGGAGCAAAAGGCTGCTCTCACAGCCTCGCTCATCAGAAAAATGGGGAGTTGGAATGGGAGATAATGCCAAATGTTTCTCCCTCCTCTTCAGATCCGGCCTTTCCCATACAACAGTAGACAGTGACAGGCGTGAAGAAACATGGCCAGCTGGAGGGCAGCAAAACTGGCAAGTGGGGTGGCATTTTCTCATGCAGAAAATATATTGGAACATAATGTTGTTTTTCAGAGCCAGGAAAATGCCACCACAGGAGGAGGATGGCTAAAGAGCCACTGGAAAACCACAGAGAGGCACGGGTGGTCAGAGTTGTCTTTTTAAATTGTGGACTTGTTGCAGTGGAAGCAACTTCTTGTAAGGGCCAAACACAAAGCTGTGTTTAAAATCAGCATTTTTCAGGAGTCACATTTAAGGTCTCTTCAGGTGGAGCCTGCTGTAAAGCAGCTGGCAACCTCAACAGCTTTGTGTGAGGTGAGCACCCAGCAGTTATTTTCTTCTCCATCATGTTTCACAGGGGTGTGGAGCGGATGGTTTTGAGCCTGCTGTGAATTCCATCCCAGTGGCTACTTAAGGTTTGATGGAGAGCTGCTCCACACAATCTGATTTTTTTGGGATGGTAGGCACAATAAACCGTTTGCTGACCAAGAGGAAAAGCAGCCCAAAAGAAGTCAAACATTTGTCACTTCTGGATAAGAAAAAGAAGACCAAAACAAAACAAGGAATTTATTCACCACTTCCCATGGATGAGCAGGTGTTCAGCCACCTCCAGAAGAGCAGGGATCCACCATGAGTAACCCAGTTCCTTCTTCTTCCCCCAGCTTTACATGCTGGGCATAACACCATACAGCATGGAATATCCCTTTGGTCAGGCGGGGTTAGCTGTCACAAATCCTTGGTAGAGGGGTGGTGTGAGAAGCAGAAAATCACTTGGTGCTATGTAAGCACTGCTCAGTGATAACAAAAATATCCCTATGTTATCAAAACTGTTTCAGCACAAAACATAGTCCCATACTAGCCACTATGAAGAAAAATAACTCTATACCAGCCAAAATAAGCACAATGTGTTTGTTTGTCAGAGGACCAATACCCACCAGAGAGTAAAAACAATTTGATGTAAACTAAATAGTTTCCTGGGTGTTGCATGTCTGGAACGAAGTCACAGAATATGTTGAGTTGGAAGGGACTTAAAAAGATCATTGAGTTCAACTCTTAGTCTTGCACAGGATAAGAATCCCACCATGTGCCTGAGAGCATTGTCCAAATTCTTCTTGAGCTCTATCTGCTTTGGTGCTGTGACTCTTTCCCTGGGGAGCGTGTTCTGTGCCTGACCACACTTCGAGTGAAGAACCTTTTCCCGATACCCAAACTAAACTTCCCCTGACGCAGCTTCAGGCCATTCCCTCAGGTCCTGTCACTGATCATCACAGAGCAGAGATCAGTGCCTGCCCCTCCTGTTCCCCTCACAAGGAAGCTGTAACTGCAGTGGGGCCTCCCCTCAGTCTCCTCCAGGCTGAACAGACCAGGCGACCTCAGCTGCTCCTCACACAGCTTCCCCTCAAAGCCCTTCGCCATCCTCATGTCCCTCCTTTGGACACTCTCCAGTAGTTTGATTTCTTTCACCAGCACTCAAGGTGAGGCTGCCCCAGCCCAGAGCAGAGTAGAACAATCCCCCCCCTCACCCAGCTGGTGATGCTGAGCCTGATGACCACCAGGACAGGGTGATAATGTTTCTGTGGGCTGTCTTTCATTTTCAGGTTTATGGGAAAATTTGAGTACTTTGAGTAGCTTGTTACTCAGTCTCTAAAGAAGACTCCAGTTTTCACACCTTTCTTAGTCTAACACCTCTTACTAAAGCCCACTAATACGTTAGCGAATGCTTTTTTCCTATGAAAAAGGTGACTGACCATCCCTACAGCACAAGTACCATCACAACCTTTAGATCATTTGTATTTTGTGCTACTGCAGGATTCTCAGCTGCTGAAAACAAGTGCATTGATGGTATTGTTTAGATGAAAGATAAAACTGTTTCATTTTCACCATCTTAATAATGTGAATAATCTGAATGCGAGTCAGTGTGGTTGAGAAGTTGGACTTAGCCTCTTCCTTCATTTGTCCATTGAGGGGCTAGCAATGAGCAGCTTTGCATGGCCACATAAAAGTTGTTTTGCTACCTCTCTGGAGCAAGGGACATACTGGAAGAGTGTCACGCACAACCTTTCTCTATTTGTGCATCCATCCTGAGCTAGCAACAATCTGGCTCTCAAGATTAGAGTGGCAGTCATGGAGACTAATGTAGCGCCTAATGTGTCATCTGGCCTGCAAATGGATATTATTTAAACAAAGCAGAAAACAGCCCACAGCCAATTTTCACGTATTTGGGCAGGGAGGGAGGAGGGGAGGACCTAGTCAGTCTGTGAGCATTAAAACTAATGATGCCTGATGGGTTTTTATCTCAAAGTCTCTCTGCTACGATGCTGTGATGCTTGTTGAAGGGTGAGCTCATGCTTGAGCCTTTTCCTCAGTAGGGTTACTGATTGTAGACAAGTAGCATCTCTTGCCCCTATTCAGCCACTTGTAGGAACTTAATAGCTTAATATCTTCTCATCTGTCAGATTTGATCAAAATTGGACAGGAGATTCTAAAGATATTTAAAAGGAGAGTAGCAATAGACACACATATGCCTGCATCCACAGAGTAATCACATAAATGTCATTTCCTTATTAAACCAGAATAAAACCAGCCATCACTGTAAAAAATTCTGCATGTAAGATACATCTCATCTGTTTCTGTTTCAAATCCAGGGCTTACAGAAAGATTTTCCAATATGTCTAGATACCTTCCTAATTCTGTTTGATGTCAATATTAGCGTCCTTATGCTCTCCAAGAATTTACCATCACACTTATTGCAATAGCAAAAGCTACACCTTATAGCTTCAGAAGATATTTTTGCTTGTATTGTGCTATTTTTTCTGATACTTACAACAAAGAATAAGGAGATACGCGTAAGATGTCCTCATAATTATCATCATTAAATCATATATTGTTTTAATTAAAATTTTAACTACCACTAACAAACAACTACCTGCTTTAGACAAGGTGCAACCATATTTGCTAGTTCTGTTAGATGCAAGAAGTGCCCAGTGTTCCTGTCTGAAACAGTTTGTGGAGGGCAATAAATGATGCCATTTCATTATATTCCTTCATATGTGTTAGAAGAATTAAATGGTGGCTGGGATAGGCATTTGCAGCTAGACCTACCTTTGAAGGAGGGGTACTAATTCTTTCTAATCTGTGGCAATGCCCATGATTTCCTTCTGAAACTTTTCTTTATGAGTGCATTTTGTAAGGTGTCAAACACTAAAGCCAAAAAATTCAAAGGAGAATTTGGGATTTTGTTTGAAATTATGCAAGTTTTCATTCCTCATACCTACCAAAAAAAGCTTAATGCTAGTATAAACCTAAAAGAGGAATTTGCCTGTGTTTTTGATCAGGAAAACAAAGACAGCTGCTTTCACTATTTGAGGAACTCATTAATTTCTTAATACTTTTGGCAGCACTTCCTTCAGCAGGGACAGATGCTGGTGTCATAATATCTCCATAAAATCTGGAGTAGAAGCCATTCCTTCCTTCCTGAGCAATTATTTTGTCCTGCCTTACAAGCAAATGCATCCCCCATTGCTCCCAATGCCAACCCACTACGTGTCAGCCTCTCCTGGAGGTCAGTCACGCGTGCTCCATCAATGTTCACTCGTCCCACGGCATTGGCTCCCCTGCTCCAGCCCCAGGATAAAAATAGGGTTTCCATGTTTGCACATGAGCTCCACTGGGCAGCTGGAATTTGATGCAGGGTGTATGAAGAGCTCTCTCCCGACTCAGGTGGGGTGTCTGTACATTTCACAAATAATGACTGCTCTGAAGTCAGGGAAGCTGTGCTGGTGCTACTGTGGTTTGGAAAAAATTAGAGGAAGTCCAGCACTCCCAAAGCAGCAGGCTCTAGGATAGCACCTGGAGGCTTGAAGTGGAATCAGATCTCTCTAGAACTAGGCATTGTTGAAGCACACAATAAGTTATAGTCCTTCTGACACTGTTCAAAGTCTAAAGGCAAGTTCCTTATTCAATTGTATCTTTCTACAGAGAAAAACACTAAAATTAATGATAGAATAACAACAATATATAACAGGAAAGGGTTTAAGGGAAGATTAATTTTCTGACTCGATAAAATCTTTCCTACCCAGAAGTTCTTAAAATATTATCACACTCTACAGAAGACATGCATATGCTGACACCAAATTGTGGGAAAAGACATTGCTCTCATTATAAAATACAAAAAAATTGGCTCTTCTTAACACTTTTACAAAGAAGCAATAATGTGCAGTTTATGAGAAGTAATGTAAATTATACCTGCAACCCATTAAGCTCCCTTTTGTTAAGAAGCTCTGAAGTGCTGATATAGTTTTGCTATCAGCAAATCTGCCATTTTATTGCAGTTATTCATTGCCCACAGCAATTCAACAGAAAATAAATTAGCATCAGCCCACTATAAATCTCAACAGTATTAGCTAAAATGCCAGTTCTGTAATCACTTTTCATTAAAGCCAAAAATACTAATTAAAATTGATTTTTGCCTGTGCTTTGGTAAACTGCTGCCAGTGTAAGGATCTCAGCAGTAATGCTGGATGAAGGGAGACCTTTACTAAAGTGGATTTTATGTATTGTCTTATCCCCTTTATAAAGATAACAATGTGTGAAAGGATAAGGGCTTTGACAGCAGGAACTGACAGGTTCCATGGAGAAGGGGGAAAATGTGAAATCACTAGTGAATGTAACCTTATTAAAAGTGTAATATCCTATATTTTCAATCTGGACTATGTCTTTCAGGCAAGTGCCTATTAATACACCTCAATCAATAAACTGTGAAGTTGGGGTTTTTTTTGATTAATAGTTCTAGCCATTTCAGTGGCACTGAATAGAGTTATGCCAAGTACTTCTGCCTCACTACAGTCACCCCTAGACGCTTTTCATATGTTGTGGGCAATCTCAGTGCTGAAGTTTACATACATTTTTAGAGCTGAATTTGCAAGATTAAAATTTCTCTACAGTGTAGAGTATGTGCCTGTGTTTATTAAAGGCAAATTAAATTCCACTTTTGAGCAGCACTTTAATACCTGAGTATTAAACAGCATTGGAACCTTCTCATGCACAGATTTATGCCACTTACACAGTAAAGACAGTAGCAGTAGGCTGTTTAACCTGTGAGTAAACATTTACTTCAGCAGTCGGTTTTACTGATACTCCCTGGGATCTGAAAGTGGCTGTGATATGGGAATTTCGTATTCCTGCCTGTTGTCAGTTGGGGAATGTGCTAAAATGTGGCTGGCTTAAAGAATTATAAAGTGAAGGATATAGATCATATGAAAGAAGAGCACGTATTTAATTTTCTGATAAATGTTTTTGCAGTGAACAGACCTGCTTTTCCAAGTTTCTGTCTCCCTAGACTTGATCACTTCTTGATTTTTCCTTCCAGACCACCATTCTCCTAATTCTGCTCCTTGCCTAACTCTGGGCTTCAAAGCTGTTTAGCTTCCCTTTCTAGTCCTTAATACTTTTTTATTTTTTTCCTGTAGCCTCTATCTCCCTGCACTGCTCGTGTTCCAAACCCTAATTTCAGGCAGGTTCAGCTCGGCCAGTTCAGCTTGTGTTCCTTTCCCAGCTGTGTCACAGCACATTCTTGCCTCATGAGCATCCCTCCTAGATTGCACTGCTATATCCAAGCTCTCTGCACAACTGTTCCCCTATTCCCCTTTCTCCCTCATCCTCACCAAACACCTACTCTCTGGCCAGTTTCTTATCCTTGGTTCTGTCTCCTTCTTCCCCAGACTAGATCATTCCTGATGGGAGCTCATTTTTCTGGAGTTACTTTGTCTGTTCCTGTTCAGGTATTTCCCTCTGCAGACAGCAGTACTGATCCCTCACAAGTTTTCATCTCAGGTATTCCTGCTCTAACACTTCCTATATCCCCTGCGGCTATAATTGTTCACAAATCCTTCCCCTGCTGTTACAGAAGTAAAATTTTGCCCCCTTTCAGTGTTTTGTTTGGAGCTGGTTGCCATGGACACACTGCAAACACATTTCCCTCTCAAGGCTCAAAAACACTGAAGGCATGTTGCCTGAAATTGTTTTCATGAGAAACATAAAAATGTAAAAGGTATCATCACAATTTCAGATGTCAAAACAAGGGTATGAGCAAATTAGTATTATAAAGAAAGACTGAATATAGTGGACATTGTCACAACTCTGTTCTTCCTTGCATAATTTCCCTTTCCCAGTGTGAGCAGTATTCTGGATCTTCTGTTTCTGCTTTAGTTATAGTAAGTCAGATATGCTAAATGTATAATCATCGCCTAGAAACAAACATAAGAAGTGTCAATGCCAAGGATTTAATTATAAAACACATCAAACAAAACCATTTTAAATATTTTTTCTGAAATGGATTATGATAAATTAAGTGCTTAGAATAATAATAAGAAAAATCTGCAGTGCATTAGACAGGCAGGAGAAATTCAATTCCAACCCAGTGCATTTTCTAAATTTCCAATACTTGTAATGGAAAAAAAAAAAGAGTCATATTTTCTTATAACTGTGCCATAAATTGGGGATATAATCTCATCATGCATCTGCTCCATTTGCCATCAATTAGTTTGATGAAAACAGGCTAAAGCTGTGCAGTGATCAGCAGCAGAGATTAAATACACTTCAGTTTTGATTACACTTCTTGCCTTACCCATCCAACCACTGGCTATGGGGCACCCCTACCATTTGTTACAGCTCTGATAAAATTTTAATGCATGTCATTTCCATTTTCAAAAATGTGTTATACTGTAATTTTTCCCATGGAATACTTCTTTTCAATACATGAAGAGAAGACTAAAAATATGTCCAGGACTGATCAAAAAAGTAAAAGTATGGGGGAAAAAATGTAATTCTTTACAAAAAGTTAGAAGTTAAAAATTGTAATTACTTAAAAACATGGTTATCTCATTAAAGAACAGTTTTCCACATATGATATTCTTCTCATGTTCAGAATATTCTACTGAAATAAATAATATTTTTTCATATCACCCTAGAATCAACTTTTCATTGTCATTAAAACATCTCAGAAAATTAATAGAATGTCTGAGGTTGTATTGATGCAGTACAGTAAGAAAAAATGGGGGGGGGGAGAAGTGAAAGTAATTTCAATATTGTTAAGAAACATCAATTTCTGTTTTCAGCCAAATAAGAATTTTTCCTGAATTGAAATTTTGTAGTGATTTAAAAATTTTTTTGAAGACTATTTCCCACAGTTCCAGTTGTCAATCAGCAGGGTATAGCAGAGTTCATCTTAAACTTCATACTAAACCTGCAATAAAGGCATATCCGAGGCCGATATTCTTGGACAACAAACCCTGTAAGTGAAGACTGTTAAAAACAAAGTCCAGTCTCCTGCTAAATTTAAAGGTTTTAATAGAGAATAACAATAAGGGACAAAGGATAGAGCAAAAGGATTACAGCGTCCAGGGGATGCTGGGAGCCCTTGGCACCGAGCCAAGAGCACACCGGCCCTGGTGAGACACTCTCTTTATATACATTTTTTATTGCATCAGCCTGTTACATAGTCATAGGTAAATATGTATATTCATACTTCTTCTGAAAAACACATGGCCTTTTAGGTATGTGAGGAATTCCTCCGTATGTTGATTCTTGGAAGATTTGTGGATAGAGGTGTCTGGTAACAGGGGTCTGTCATCTGAGATTGTCCTGGGGCTGAAGTTATCACTTCTGTGTTTATCTGAGGTTGTCCTTGGGGCTGGAGTTATTACTTCCTGGGGCTGGAGTCATCACATTTGTGCTTATCTAATTAAGCTTATAGTTTGTTAGTTGCATTTCAACATATCTTTGGTTAGTTGTTTTTCAACTATCTCTAAGGTAGAACAAAAGAAAAAGCATTTAATAATGGTTACATTTCTACAACATAAGGGTTAATATTATACACATAGCATTCATTATTTGCGAAAAGCCAACACTATAATATGTATTTATAACAAGACTAATAAAGAAATGTATATTTGCAACCAATTTCAGGTTCCTTTCCTTGTTTGGTTTGTTTTTTATATAGATGCAGATAGATTAGATGGATAGATAGCTAGATAGATAGATAGATAGATAGATATGGCTCCAGCTATGATTCAACAGTTATTGAAAATGGCATTCTGACTTCATGAATCATGTGCCTTCTCTTAATGTGACTCATAGAATCCTAGAATGGCCTGGGCTGGAACCGACCTTAAATATCATCTCATTAAAACACCCTTGCCATGAACAGGGACAGCTTCCACCAGACCAGGTTGTTCAGAGCCACATCCAGCCCAGCCTTGAACACTGCCAGGGATGGAGCAGCCACAGCTTCTCTGGGAAACTTGTGCCAGGGCCTCACCACCCTCACAATAAAGAATTTACTTCTAAAATCCAGCCTAAACCTATTTTCTGTCAGTTTGAAGCCATTCCCCCTTCTTCTGTCACTCCAGGCCCTTGGAAATACTCTCTCTCTATTTTTCCTGTAGGGTCCCTTCATGAAAAGGAAGGCTTCTAAAAGGTCTCACCAGAGCCTTCTCTTCTCCAGGCTTATTTAAGTAGTTACAGCACAAGAAAATCTCAGACTTTTCTTTACACTTTTTATCCTAAAAGGCAGAGTTTTGAGGCTACGTTTATAGAGTTAAATATTAAAACCACCCCAATTTAAATGTATAAGTCTCCATCTTCTAGACTCCATAATACCAAACTGCTATTTCAAGCTGCAGTTGCCCCTAGTCAAACATTTTTATTTGGTCCTGCACTTTAACACATCCTTAATACAGTAATGATAAATTTTATTCTTTATCGGTTCATGGATTTCAATTGTTGCTCAGACCTGAGAAATGCCCTTCTGAATGAGATCAACCATTGCATAAAACCTCTTAGTAAGAAAACAATACCAATCCACTGCCAAGAACTTAAGTATCTGCTATTAACTCCTCGTCAAATTTGAAAGCACCCATTATTTTGCACATTAAAAAAAAAAAAGTGCTTTCCTAAAAGGGAATGGTCCAAATTCACCTCTAATGTCAGATCATAGGCTTCATCAAAGATTCGTTCAGCCAGCGTGCCAAATAAATTAATAGCTTTTCTAGCTCAGCCAGCATTTTGTACTTCAGTTTAAATACTTTGCAGTTATTTTAACTCTGGGTTGAAAAAAATAAAAATCTCATCCCCATCTTGCTAGCACTTATTTTAAAAGGAAGGAAGGAATGAGGCACTGTGATAGAAGTGAAGGTCTATCTAGAACCTTGGTTAAATATCCATTGGGAAGTTAAAAAGTGGTGATCAAAACCACAGGATTCTTCTTCACATCTGTATTTTCAGTATGGTATTCAGTGATGGAATTCTTTCTTGTCACGTCTTTGTCAGTCTCTTTTATTCTCCAAAGAAAGGAAGCAGCAAAAAGCAGTTTTGCTGAAGATGATGAGGGTGCTTATGGCCCTGAAGAAGTTCAGTGCACAGGCCTGAGCTGGCCCTCCAGAAGACTTTGGAATCCTGAAAAGGTGGATCCTTACTCTTTTTGTAGGACATGCTCTCGTGACAGGAGCCTGTCATGTCACAGACAGCTCCTTGAATTTTGGCAGATTTTGCATTTTGTATTTGGGGGGAGCAACACAAGATATTGAAAAGACACACTAAAATATTCCACATTGGTCATCGTTTCATGCAGTATTGGAGACTTCTTATATGTTAATTTTTCTAGACCACACAAAATTAATTAATTAATTAAATCAATAAATAATTTAGTCTAAACTGTTTCAGAATGGTACTGAATTTCTGAAACTATTAAAGACTAGAGAAAGCATTACTTATAAATTGTGCTTTGGAGGCCTCAGTACCAACTGTGAAAATGGAATGACTTTCATAGCAAAGCAAATTTCAACATTTTTTAAAACCCTTCTAAGTCCTTCTCTTGACCCACTCAGCATCATCTCAATCAAGGTGATGTATTTCAGTTCATCCACTTACAGTTCTCACCCAAACTACATAAAATCTCATTTCTGAGACTCAGATAACAAAAGGTCAGTAGTGTGGACTTGGTTACCCTTCACTACTTCTTAAACGTTACATTCTCAAAAGGTTTTCATTTATTTTCTGCTGTAGTCAGGGCCCCTGCCACTCCTCTCAGCTGAAATGGCATTATCTAAGGGCCATCAGAAAAAACGTTTCAAGAAATCAAAAATTATGAGAGGAAATGTCTACCCTCCGCACACTGACAGTTGAGGTCATCTATCACTGCCTGACAGTTGAGGTCATCTATCACTGCCAGTAAAACTTTTTATTTTTTGTGTTCTGGCCCAAATCCAGACTGTGCCAGGTCTGCGAGATTACTTTTATTAGATGATATTATAGTTGGCCTTCAGTTAGCTTCCCTTCTTGCTCATCTTTAGCAACCAAACATCAGAAATCAGGTCACTTCAAAGACAGGAGATTGGTTATTGCTCCTTATATTTTTGAGGTTCACTTTGGTCAAGCTGTTGATAGTAATTATTAAGGTTAGAAGCTTACATAAAAAAAAAAAAAAAAGAAAACAGAAAACTCATCTAGTCACATGACTTCAGATTCTCTTCTGCAAGAAGAAAATTAATTGCAATTAGACTCAGGAAAATCCTTCAACATTGGTGTCACAGAATGAATCTTATATCGCGGTAGCTACTGACATGCTACTTTCAGAATTGCTTGTGAACAGAAGCCTGGATATATTTGAACAAAGGGTTATTGCAACATTTATGGTCTGCTTGTATGGAAAAAAAAGAAGTAACAAAAATGAATTTATTGCTATCAGATATCCAAATCAAATAAACTGGAGAAATCCACAAAATAATGGGTGTCTTGTTCCTCTCATGGAAGTACATCATTTTATAATTGGACTTTGACAGTAATCAACTTTGTCATTCCTACCTTCTACATAGTCTTTATGACTCAAATCTTAAGATCAGACTGGAAATAAAATACAAAAAAAAAACCCAAAAATTTTAAAAAAAAGATAAAGGGTACCAATAGATGATGAATATTTGAATAAATGGATAAGTCTTCTGGAACTAAAACTCTCCAGTCAAACAAAGGCATGTTTCTTTCAGCAATAAAAAAGCTAAAGGGCATTACATTTTTATTCATCAAAACAGTGTCTGTGTCTGTCTGGGTGTTTTTCTCCTTAACATACATCCTACTCTTGCTGTCTAAAAGGCTTCTGGGTGGATCAACAAAGAATGTGAAAATCAATATATATTGAGAGCCTGTGAGGAATAATATACATTAAAAGGCACAATTTCACCTCACTTCATGCATAATTAGACAAGCAATGGTTAAAGTAGTAATGATTTCCAAGAGACGGCCAGCATTAGCCCTTTTTTTTGGTTCTTTTAGAGAGGCTGAGGTGTTTAGGAGAAAATCCATTGAAGCCAGATCCAGAGCATGCAGCTGCAGTGTCTGTGTCCCTGGCCAAGGCCACGTGAGAGAGGGAAGGAGGATTAGGAGCTGTAGGCTGCAGTTCTCCCAAAGAACCTGGGTGACAGGATTTCCTGCCACCCCCGAGTGTGATCAGTAAAATTCAGGTTGCTGTTGCAGAGAGGAGGAATGGAAACAAGAAGAGCTGTCAGCCTGCGTCCTGCACAGCCAGTTGGTCAGGCCATGGATGTTTCATGGATGCGTCCCTTTTATTTCAAATAAGAGCATAGAGAACATTTCCAAGCAACTGTCAGTTGACAAGAACCAGCATGAAAAGATTGTAAATAGATTGTACTGGTAAAAAGCCTCTACAGGGAAATGCAAGGCAGGAAAACAATGTTGTAAAGGACATTTCTCCCCATCACCTTTGGTTTAAAAATATAGAGAAGGATGAGGATTTTACACCTAAAGAGTAAGCATTCAGACAGTTTATGGTTTGAATTATTTTATGGTTTAAATGGTAAGTAGTTCTGTTATGAAGGGGTGCAGCACACTGATGCAGAGGGGAACGATGCTGAGCTGTCAGAGACATGATGGATGCACTCAGGCCACTGGAGACCACACAGAGGACACGGCTTGAGGAGCAGGATGCAAAGGGCACACAAACCCCCCTCTCTAGGTGTCAGCAAATGGCCTGAGTGTGTTTCTGCAAGTGAACATACCCACTGATTTGCTTGGAGTTGTCTCATACTTGTACCTTGTTGTCCTTTCAGAAACAGTGGAGTAATTCGTTCTTTCCAATTTATCAACTCCAGATACACTCAAGCTTAAAATATATGATCAAATTATTAAGGTCATAAAATGCTGCCGTTTCAAAGAGGCTTGCTCAGGTTATGTTTGCTGGAAACAGCAGACAGGCTGTAAGATGGTGTCAGATGCTCAGGAGAAGATTCACTCATGAGAAGGATGGGTTGCTCTGTCCCAACAAGTGTACAAATGTGGGAATGTGTCCATGTAAGAATGCTATGAAATCCAGCAGCTAGAGAAAAAAGAAAAACTACACCACACCATGAAGAAAAAGGATAAATGTGTTAGCAGCCATTCCAACTGTTATGACAGCACTGCTACGGATACTAATGGCAAACAATTTTTTAAGTTTTGTTAAGAAAATTAAAAACTAAATGAAAATACTTAGAGAAAATACGCTGGGTCAAACAATTAGGGGGTTCCCCTCAAAATACATATTTTCCAAAGGATGACTAACAAATCTAGACAAAATATATTTTCCTAAAATGAAAACACTATTTTTAAAAATGTCAACTGGCTTTTTCACCCAAATGTCACAAGAAGCAACCATTGTCTTTCACAGGAATTCAATCTCAGTCCTCTGTACTGGTGAAGAAACAGAGGTTTTGGTTCTGTTCCAGTGACAAAAGCATCACCTTCTGTATCATACTGCTGGACTACGTGTTTGACAGCAGAATGTTGGAAAAATCTAACCCTGTTTGACACCACAGACCACAAGAGAATGCAGCAGGTCTTTTCAACTTCATGGGTACAATAAATCTTGGTTTGTTGCATAAACAATACTTGTTCAAATTTATCTGAACTTCCATGTAGACTGGGTTTGGAAATCTGTGACAATGTAGGATGATTATTTTATTTTATTTTATTTTATTTTATTTTATTTTATTTTATTTTATTTTATTTTATTTATGTATTTAAAGGAGATATACCAAAACTTACCACATGCAAAAAGAATTGTGAAGGTTTGGAACAGAAAACAGGTATCTGAAAGTCAAGTGAGGACTACATATGTGAAACTGGTTGTTCATTTTCACTATTTCTCTCTCTTTACAGCCATTGTGGTCAATCAGGGAACCACCCTCAAGACAGTCTTAGTACTTGAGCAGAACACAGTGCATCAAGCATGTTGTTTCAACCTTAATTCCACATTTCCTGGCTCTGGTGAACTGTAGCAAATCATACCCTTAGTCTAATCTCAGCAAATTTTTTCATAAGACCATGCCTTTACATTCTGCTTAAGCACAGGATAGTAGAATAAAAGTGCTTTAAAGGATTTTGAATGATGAATAAATGGGACTGGAATACACAGACAGAGATTTTGCATTTCAACAATCAGAGATATTTCATAACATTAACCACCCTCTCCGTTGTGAACATTGCATAGATGAATAATTTTGATTCTGAGGCTATGCTTATTTCTGGCTCATTCGGGCTTGATCCTGGAAACCCTGAGACTGGAGGTGCTTAACAGCTCCCTGCAGAGCCCAGTGTCTTTGCGAAAGACAAACCTTGGTGAACATCACATTTTCTTGTTACCTCTGGGTTTCATAAGAAAAGAGTTAGCCTGCGTAATTTAACATCATTATTGTGTTTTTCTTAAGCCAGTTTGGCAGAGATTCATCTCACTAACTTTAGACATCTAAAGGTGCACTGAAAATGAGAGAACATGAGTTCTCTGGGTTCCCTTGAGAGCCTGTGGAAAGTCAGGAACCTCTCAGCAGCACTTCATCACATCTGTATCACATACTTACCTTGGCAAGGGATGAATCACCTGCCAGAGGTGCATGTACCCCTTGACAGTGACTCATTTTAGCTCTGAACAGGCTGAAAAACTATCTACAACCAGGTGTTTAACTTTCAGACAAGCTAAAGTAAGTTTGATGAATCCCATCTGAAAGCCCTAAGTAGTCTTTGCTGCTTATTTTGCTTTATTTCAAGACAGAGGAGAAGGGGAGTTTATTCAGTAAGACCCAGGCTGGCCATTGTCCCTGGTGACTTCATTTGATGTGCAAGTTAAATATTTACCCACGTATATTAATGGTGCTGGGACAAGGAGGATGACACAGAGGCCCAGGGGACATAAATATTGTACCTTTACACTGGAAGGGGCCTGAGGCAGGGCCTCAAGCTGCCTCTGACAGTAATCCCATTCAGCTGAACAACATATGATCCTATAAATGTAGCTGAAGTTTGTTATGATAGTCAAATTAGCTTTAAACTGGTTTGTTTTCTCTTGCCAAATTTCATCGCTTTGATGTCAGTTCCACTGCCTTGTAGTGGAACAAAGATTTTCTTATGCATAAATGAATAATTTTTGGTAGATATATTAGATGTGTGCAATAACAGCAGGCATTATCAAAAAGGTTCATATAATTCCACTGTACCCAAAAGACAAGAAAAAAAAATTATGGACAATCAAATTTTAAGTATGCTGTTCAGCAGTAATTCCCTTCTTTTTCTTGGTCTTAATAAGGGTGGAGGTAAATGAGTACTTGAAGAACATACAAAAACAAGGGCTTCATTGAAAGGATCTGTTGAGAATAGAACATGAGAAAGGAACATAAGACTCAAAACTTCATATTTAATTTATAAAACATCTGAACACAAACACAGACCTTTCTTCATTTATATGTAATACGAAAGAAATGCAAAAAACATAACCATTATAGAGGCTTAATGGCAAGTTTCTGACTTAAGTAGAAAATTCTCATTATTTGAAAGATGTAAATTATGGTGTGTTTATAAAATGTCTGAATCTCAGTCCATACATTTAGATTTAGTGGTCTTATGCTCAGTCATGTCCAGTGACTAAATTCTTGCAAAGTCAAAAACTTTCTGAGACTCAGAGCCAGCTGGTTTTGTTTGAAAACTGCAGCTCTCTATCTCTTAGAGCAAGACAACAAATGCAATAGACCTTCATTAGAACGGGGAAATGCTGTTAGGATGTAAAATTGAATACTAGTGATGCAGGAGTTGGGATGGCTGCTTGGAGAGATTTCTTTTTCATGAAATGATGAAGAACAAACCCTTCTTGTCTATAATCAATACAATTGTCCTGCTAAATCAATTTTTACTTTTTGAATAAAATTAATAGAGTTGGAGACATTGACTTTAATGCTAAGCCAAAGCAAATATGATTTGTCCTTTTCAGCATTACTGTTGGAGCAAAAGCACGCAGTGCTGTTCCTCATCCTTCCATCTACTCACTGCTTGCAGAGGCCTGGGCCAGTCAGTGCCTTCCAGACCCATCATGTGCAAGTTCCAAACGCTTCTGGATGTCGTGAGTTGTACTACAGGATGTGCACATGAAAGAATGTGCCTCAAATCATCACAGAGGCAGACACACTAAAATTAATGAATTATGTTTACGTAACAAGGGGCTGGGTTTTCTTACAGCCGAGGGCTTCCCTTACTGTGGAAGCTGGGAGTGGAAGGGTTTTCCATTTGATTTTTCTTGCAGGCAGTAAGTTTCCTCCGCATCAAGAAGTTCTGCACATCTCTGGACCTGGTACCAACAGCAAATTAATTCAGTCTCAGCACAGAGTCAGTGAAAGGCTACTTAAGCCTTTGGAATAGAAGCTCTTAAATGTTTTGCAGATAAGCTTTTATGAGCCTTGCAGATAAAATCAAAAGATGGGCATAAAAGTGAAATAAAAGGCACTAAGAATGGGACATATTTAAAAGTCTTAGCTCTTCTTGTCTCTATAACCAGAATGAGTTTACAGGTTAATTACTTTCAAGGGAGTGAAAATTAGACTGTGATACCAATTCAATACATTCACCACTAAATGTGGATGATTCTTCCACACTCTTATCGACATGCTTTTTAGTTTTCTTTTCCCTTCCTCTCTGCAGTAAGCATTGCTGCAGACATTTCTGTTTGCTCTTAAAGTATTCAGAAAAATTGGTTCTTGCAATTTGCACTCTTTCTATTGTCACTTCTATTCCCATAAAAATTGAAGCGAGACGGCTGAGACAGAACAGGGTTGTTTTGTGTGATCATCAGCCTGAAAATCATTCAGATAATTTTCTCTAATCCTTTCTTTTACTCAGAATTAGTTTGTTTCAAATATACCTCTTTCATGACGCTTTCTCAAATCGCTCCCTCACGCCATCTCCCAAGAAAAAGAAGCAGCATCAAAGTTCCCAGATTTCTAAGAAATTGTCACAGATCAGACTCAATACAAAAGTGATGGTTCTGTCATGCACATATGAATGTGCCCAATAGCCAAATGACAAGAAAAGTGAATTAGGATGGGGGTTCAAGGGCCTTCTCTGGATCAGACAAAGTGAGTGTTTAGAGGCTCAAAACTGGGAAATCCATTTGCATTATCAAATCCCTTCTCCACAACAACACAACATGCAGTCAAGATACAAGAGCACCTACTGCATGCATATCTCATATTTTGCAGCATCCCTGAGGATGTAAACCAAAACTTAATAGCACAAAGTAGCAAAATTAACAAACAGCTGAACACACAGAAGGAGATCTCAAGATACCCGAGATATCACTCATATTTCTGTGAGAGCACAGCATTTCTTAAAGTCATCTGGCCTCCTTCACCTAGAAAATTCGACACACCAGAAAGATTTATTTTGAGCTAATCAGGCCCTTAGGCAATGTCTGTACTAGTAAATAAAGACACAGGCCCAGGTGGAAGCTCTGGCCTGCAATTATCCAGATTATCCAGACTGCTCCCTGTCTGTGTGCTCCCCAGGCCAGCCTTTTCCTGCTGACACTCTCCCAGACAGTGGGGGGGATGTTTGGGAAATACATATCCCAAGGGCTATTTCCAATACAAAGCACCAGGTATACCTGATTTGCGTCCCTCATCCACTACAACCCTCCAACATTATCCCATTAGGCTTTGCACCTTTTACTTGCCCTTTTGTTTCATCCCATGGCAGACAAATTTTATTAGCATCATGCGACAATACAGCCCCACACTATTCCAGACACTTCAAGATGAAAAACTGGCATTATACAGTAGCTAAGGGTCCTGCTTTATCATAACTCTTACTTTCTCAAGTCCACTAATTAAGCAGTTATACAATGACTTTAACGTAATACATCTGAGTTGTATCATCTTAATATAATTTTAAATTTATGTAAATACCAAGCCGACATTCCCATCTTTAATATTTACATTAATATTTGCTCTCTTATTGTTAACCTAATTGAAGAGTGTGAGATCCAAAAAATCATTGCAGTGCTCACTTAATATTTGCACTGGCAATGAAAGAGTTTTCTTATAGAAAATGATCCAGAGGTCTCTGAGATTTTTAATGTCATGTGTCCACAAGTGAGGACTGTGGCTCTGTGCCATCTCTGGAACAGGGTCCTAGCGAGGTTCTCCCTGTGCTATTCGTACAACATGGAAATATCTTTTTAGGGCCCCTTTCTTTCACTGGTCAGGCAAAGATATAAAGGCAAGTAAATGGCTTTATTCAGCACATGCTTCAGCTGAAAACCAGAAGACATTTTGTTACCTGTCACTGCTGTTGCATGAAACTATTCATGGAAAACCTGGATGCCAAGAACATTGCTCCTCATTTTGTGCCATACAAATGCACACTTTTAATAGATTCCTAAATATTATCTCAGATCTTAATTTTTATTGTAGGAAATTTGTAAGCTATGACTGTAAATTCAAATTCAAGCTCAATAAAACGTTGCATTGTAAAAGTGAGTATATGCAGAGCAGCAGGAATTAAAGAATAAAAGTATTTATCAGTAAGCTTCTTAAATTAAATCATATCTTATGCTTTCCAGATGGAAGCAGGACAATAATTCCCACCTGGTTAAAATTGTTATCTATTCAATATCATTAAAAGAGTATGAAAATAATGTGTATATCTCCAGACACAAGTGATGCAATGAAACTATTAGACGATTCTTACTTTTGAGCAAGAAACTGTCTCCTTTTCTGAAATCCACTTCAACAGAAGTATTTCTAGGTTAAAGTACATAAATACATCATTGTTGAAATAAGAAATAGGTTGAAATATTGCCTTTTATATTGTAATTGTAAATAAAAGATCAGCATTTTTCTTGCAGAATATTTGGAACATTATGGATTGTACTTCTCTACAGTCCTTAATTACACTTTTGTACTCTTGAGAGCCAGGTAATTTATGACTTGCAAGCCTGCTGCAGTCAATTCACTTGCAATTTAAAATTAATAGTATATATTGACAAAGATTTGGATAAATTACGTTTATTATGCCTTTTCTATTCTTTAGTTAAAGAAAAAAACAAAACAAAAGAAACTCAGATCTCAAGAAGAGGTCAAAAGTTTAAAGTAAATATGATATATATCTAAAATTTTGATCCTTCCAGAGGAAGGCCAACATCAAATGATTAAAAATTTAAGAGTATGCTCCAAAGGAAGAATATTGCAACTGAGGGCATATCTGTCTGTTCATCCAGAGTTCCACAGCTAGGCTGAGGAGAAGAGAAGGGCTCACTCATCTGAGCATCCCCATCCAGGGCAGGTTAATCTTCACAAGCCTTTTAAAGGTCAGTCAAATTTTAACTCACAGCCATGAATTTTTTTGGGGACATCAGAACAGTCAGATTTTGTACCAGCGAGCATCAGAACCCCAGAACCTTTTTGTGGTACATACTCTTTTTGATTATTGCAGTAAGTGAAGTTAATAACCAAAACTGTAAAAAAGGCATAAAAGAAAGGAGCATGGGGAAATTAATAAATGAAACAGACAGCTGCAATGTATATCAAAGTGAGTGACTTAAAGTAAATAATAAAGGCAAGAAAATCATCAGCACAATTTTTCCATTAAAGTTATAATTAAAATAAAAGAATGGTTCATGATACTTAATCTTAAATGTAATTAACATTAGTTGGCAAGGCCTGGCTGAATGATTGCTATTTATCAATATACCTCTACTGCAAAATTGGAAGTGACAGCAAAATGAGTCTTTGTGGGCCTAATGGTCTGTCTTGGGCAATGAATTTAGCCCACTGGTGTGAATGGATTCCACTTCAGGATCTGGGGCTGGGGAGCAGCCCTGAAAGGGAGCTGGGCTCCTGGTGGACACAAACTGCAGCTGAGTCAGCAGGGCAGCACTGCAGCAGCAAAGGTGAAACATGTCCTGGCTCCTCCGCAGGGGCACTGCCAGCAGAGATGGGGACGGGATCGTCCCACTCCACTCCGGTCACACCCGGAGCACCGTGTCCAGTTCCTGCCCCTACGAGTTAAAAAAGACAGACTGGAGAGGGTTCAAAGGAGTGAGGATGATATCAGAATTTTTTATATGGTGATAACAGTCAGTCACTGGGACAACCTCCCCAACTACATGGTAGAGTCCCCATTAATGCAGGTTTCCAAGATGTGACCGGACAGGGTGCATACTCTCACTGAAGCTCCCTTTCCCTTCAAAATTTGGACCAGAAGAAATTTCAGAGTCTCTTGCAACCTGAGCAGGTCTGTAATTCTATGATTCTGTTATTTGGAAGTCTAACCCAAAATCCCAAAATGTTACCTGATAAATCACATATCTGATACACTGTGAAAATAATGCTGCAAAGCAATGATAAAAACAATCCTGCTGCAATAAGATCATAGTACTCACCAATATTTGCCAAAAAATATTTATTACATTTGAGGTGAAAATGTGAATTGTTTATAGGTACCCTGGTCCTGAACAAAAACTAGTGTGTAGAAGGTTATTCATCATGTCTCACAGTGGCACTTTTTTTCTGGGGTGCATGTTTTTGGAGAATAATTTAAATAGCTGACAACTGAATCTTTTGAAATATCTGTGCACGATTCTGAAGCACAACTGTTTCTATAATCTAGCATGAGCAATATGAGCATATTTAAAGGTATCACATAGTGTTCATTTGATGAATATTGATTATTAAAAGGATTTTCATTTTTTAAATATCCTGCTCTTCTTTTTACAGTTCTGAGTAGGCTGAAGTATCTTTATTTATCTTTATCTCATAGAAAAAGATTATCCTCTCCCTATTTTCTGCTAACTAAAAGTAGAAAGAATATGAAGAAAACTGTGCTTTGGGGTAAAAGTGACCCTTTTTTGACCAAATCTTCCTTCCTTTCTTATAGAATTTTGCTGATGCCAAGTCTGATGTGACGGTGTTTGTAGCACAAAGCTATTTTTAAAGCTAGAGGGAATCTGGGGAAGCGATTTCATGCTATCGCTAAGAAAAGATTTGTCTTTTCTCATTCGTATGACAAATGCCTAGCAGATGTGAGAGGATTTTTCCCTTAGATTAAAAATGACGATGCTCCCTCACAACTCATAAAATAATAGGATGGCTGAATGAAGCCCAAAACCCATCTGTGTAGTACATCTCCCCCTTCCTGGTGCCAGCACTCAGGCAGGAGGCTCACAGTCAATTAGCACCTCAGCACAGCCCCAGCCCGCTGGGATGTTGGGCATGGAGGGGCTGCAGGCTTCATTTGCAGTTCCTTTTGTCTTGCTGCTGAGTTACCCTTCAGAACCTGACATGCACAGGCCTTCTGGAATATTTTTTTGGCATTTCCTTCCCCAGATTCATTTACACTGCTAATCAACAGCTTGTGACTTTCAAGCACCTATTCACTTTAGGAGGGCTATTCTTTTGTATAAAAGCACAAATAGGTTTATATAGCTCAATACGTGGTTTTTTAAACTTGCATTATCTCAGATGTGAACTGACTTTTCAGATCTTACTTTTCTGGTCATAATGGAATAAAAATTTGGCATCAATCAAGTTTTGGTATTAAAAAGAAAGCCGAGAAAAGGTGAAAGAACTGAAGACTACATGGCAGCTCAACAACATTTATTTTCCATGATTGTCTCCTTCAAATACTATTGCACATAACAAGACTCCTAATCACAACTCATTGTAATGTTAACTTTGCCCCAGCGCCATCTATGAAATGTCACTTCCTTACATATGTTTCCTCCCATTTTCATTCTTGTTCATGTTGTCTGCTCACCAAAGCACAAAAAAAAAATACTAATTGTAAAGGTTCTGTTTTTAGGTGATTTCCAATTACCTACCCAGAAATGCTGTTTTATAATGAAAGAAAGAGAACAGTGCTGTAATGGCAGAAGTTTTTATCACATGTGGCAGTTGAACTGTAAAGCAACAATGTTAAAATCAGGATCCTCAAGCTGGGAATCAAGGATCCATCTACTTGTTGCAATGGGGCACACAGACAAGGTCTCTCAGAACTCTGACCTCTACCTGCAAAGACACTTCCACAGGCTGTGCCCCCCACAATGCCAGGCAGATGTATCAGCCTGGCTTGTAAGCTTTTTAATTGAATCCATCAGGGCAAGTATTTAGTCTAATGAACTCAGTTAGATTGTTTCCTGTTTCAAGATTAGTTTGATCATTATCAGTTTGATGATCTGTGCACAGATCTTAAATTCTGCCCAGATACACCTTAAAAGCTACATCCTGAAAAGCATTTAGGGGCTTAATTCCTATTTGGTAATATTGTGCAAGTAAAACATCTAATTTTTTTTTTTTTACTTTTTTTTTTTTTTTAATTAGATATGTTAATACTACTGTGAAGTTCACCTGAAGGGCTACAGTCAAGGTCTGTAGCTGATTTCCAGACACTGAGGTGGGGAGCAGCCAGGAAACCTATGTTCAATGTACTTGCTGGAAAACCTCCAGATTTTTTTTCTGGTAAACATATTAAATGTGGCAATAATATGAAATATTGTCCAGTGTATGTGCACTTAAAAAAAAAAATAAAAGGGAAGAGGGAGGAAGTATTATGGGTCCTTTTTCAAATATGATTTTTGTCTCAAAGCACAGCATTCTACTGCTGGAAAATAAACCATGGTTCCAGCAAGGATAACCTGGTAGTCCAAAATGGACAAAGTGAATGTGAACAGAGGAAAGAAAAGTCCCCGTGCCACCCTCCATACAGTCATGGCTGTCCAGGCAGAAACAACCTCGGCACCCTGGAACATGCCCCATACTTTAGCGAATTCCTTCCTTTAACTGGCACAGGTACAACGCTGTCTAGAAACTTCAGGATGACTCAGCCTGATTCCTATGGACTGTTTCACTTCTGTGAACTACAGCAACACCTTAAATCAGATTATAAAATGGGCCTGGGAACAGGAATGCTGAATTTGCCCCAGTAAATCAGATCTCACATCTGTCTGATCTGACAGTCATCAGTATCGGGCATTTTAAAGAAGAGCAAGGATCACCTGTAGGCCAGTTCTCATGACCTTATATTATGGCCTCCTATGTCTATCATCACAATTTCTTCTGGTTCAATACTAGTTTGATTAGTTTGTTAATTTGTTGGGGTCTTTTATTGCAACAATATCAGAGACACATGGGAAGGGTTTTTCCCTGAAGTCCTTTTAAAGCCACCTAAGCAGCAGATTTTGCAGAAATGTGTTGGCTTTATGTGTAAGAAAGCCCACGTCCAGAAATGCCCAAACTGACCTAAATCAACCCACATCCACCGAGCCCATCACTAACCAGGACTATCACAACGCTGCGCTGAAAGATCCGGACACAAAAGCTATAAGCACGCAGCAGAATTTATAAAAGGGCCTGGAAAATGCCGAGATTTTCGAGACGCTCGGAGCAGGGAGGCCGCTCCCGCCGGGAGGCGGCTGCCGAGCGCGGTGTCCTGCTGCCCTCCTGCGGGCCCAGCCTCCCGCTGCTGCTACCGAGAAAAACCCCCGGGAGAAACACCCAGGAAGGCACGTTTGCTTAGGGAAACCCTCCACGCAGAACAAGTCTCGGGAAGTGCTCTCTGCTCTCTTGCGTCTCTCCTACCCATGACATCACCTTCATACAAAAAGTGGGCTTGTCATGAAAAACAAAAAACCCAAGCAAAATAACCCCCCAAAACCCCAAACAAACAAAAAATGTGTTCTAGCTGTGTTCCTATCTCAGAAACGTTCAACTTGAGGCCATTTCCTCTTGTCCTATCTCTTGTTGCCTGAGAGAAGAGCCCGACCCCCACCAGGCTCCACGCTCCCCTCAGGGAGCTGTAGAGAGTGAG
>VZTX01008267.1:267270-313697 GCA_013400915.1 Pardalotus punctatus | reverse complement strand
AAAAAAAAAAAAGAGGGTGAAAAATATTTGTTCATGTTGTCATTACCTCTTGAAAGAAGGTCTTAGAAAGTCTGACATTTAGAGGAGAGGTAGGAGGGCAAGACGGGGTGGAATGGCAGGGCAAGATTGATCCTTGAGAGGCTCGGGGAGTGGGGGGAAACATGTTACAAATGGTAATAAGGCAAGTTAAGAAAAATGATACCAGATGTGGCTGTAATGCCAACAATCAGCAAAAAAATGTAAACATATATAAAGCTGTAGTAATAAAGCTGTTACAGCTGTAATGTTCAGGATGGAAAGAAAAATGAGGTCTCTCTTTTTAACTTCAGCTCTGTCAGGCTCTGCCCTCTCCTGAATCTTGGTTTTCCCTCATCCACTTCATCCTGTGTAGAACAGTGATCCATCTTCATGGAAATTTGGTAGAGACCATTCCCAATGTTTTGTATAAAAATAAAATACGACACTGCCAACATCTTTTACAACAAACTATTTACATCAAAGAACACTTTTGAACTCTTCAGCATATTTCACAACCAATTAAATTTCTAAGTGCATGGAAGCATTTGAAAATTGATCCCATTCAATCCTGTTCCAGGTACACAGGACTCTGCCCCGGCAGCACCTTCAAACCTGTTGAGAACAGGGTGATGATTTTAAGGGCATACCTTATTTTCTCATCAACTATAGGAGCTGGGAGTGCTTATACTTTTAATTTTTATATGCAGGTCTGTATAACAAGCATAATATTTCAAAAGGCCATGAAATTTGTGCATTCCTACACACAAGTGATCCATGCCTGCAGGAAGGTTTGTTTTTCACTGGTTATGAGCTTAGTGATTCAGAATTTGATAGTTAAGGTTTGTTTTCTATTGATTCCGTGATTTTTTCCTAGCTTTAATAATGCAATAACTCTTGGATCATTTATCAATAATGATGAAAAATTTCAGGACTTTCAATTGCTCCCAGCTTTTTCAGACCCTCTAATAATTGCATCACATCAGCCTGGTGAGTTAGTGCAGTCCTAATGCATCCTGAGTGTGAATGACTAAAAAGTCACGTGTCTGTTTTAAGAGCTGTAAATTTTGCATGTAACTGTGCAAAAAAGTCCAGCCTTTCATGGTTTTGGTGTTGAATCACTAAGTTTGCACCGCACTCCTCTCGTTTTATGGGCTCTTGTATGCATGATTAAAGGAAATATTTTTTAATAAGCTGTTTCGTAAAACTATACTCTGAGCTTGCAGGGAGTGGATACGTTTTCATAGTGCTTGGAATTTCCAGTCCTAGTTATTACACAGGGTTGCTCAGTCCTTTCCTTGTTTAGTCAGGGAGCTTGTCAGATCGTTATCTGTCAGATGTTGCTCCACTCAGCTTGAGCGTTTCATTCACGTATTCTCACTGTCCTTATCATGGCATAAATACTTAAATTAATTCTTTTGTTGTGACTTTTTGACTACACCCCTTATTTACGTTCAGGTGGGAAATACCCCAATGTCCAGGCAAGCCATCAGGATTGTTTCCATCAGGAAGGACTCAGCTCTGGCTCATCTGCGTGGCTGTGCTGTGCTGTGCTGTTAGCATGACTGCAGCAGGATTTCATGCCTGCACTACAGAAGTGTTGCTGTCAAGAAGAGCTGCAGAGAGCGGCAGGATTGTCTGCTTGCTGGTCTGTGTCTGTGTGTTAGGTGTTGTTTTTACAGTGACACTTTGATTTGCACCCACATGGTCACCGTTTCTGAGGCATACTCTTCTAAGATGACATGAGATCTGAAATCTGTGGCTTCTACAGGTGTATCAATCCATTAGTTCAAGTAGATTTCTTTCTTCTGTCTCCTCTGATTGCATAAAACGTGTTCAATAATTCAAGTTTTTGAGTCATGCTTTGGAAAGAGTTGATTGCCTTATTAGTGATTTGAGTTTCTTCTCCATTATTGCTTCATGTAAAACAGAGTCACTGATTCTGTCTGGGACATTCCTCACCTACCTCTGTTCCTGTTTCCAAACTTGCACTATGTGCAAGAGGCAGCCTTAAAACAGGGAGGAACAGAGGCTTTTGCACATTGCTGCCATGGCTGTAAGAGCACAACGTGCAGCCTGTCAGGTTCTGCTGCTGCATGTGAACATCCGTGTTTGAGCAGCATCCTCCTGATGCCTCTTTTGCTCGTGTTTGATGCCACAGCAAGCCCTGAGTGCCATAACCTCCCGTGCTCAGGCTCTCAGCTTCCCTCTGCTCGCGTGGCTGTGCGGGGGAAGAGCTGCAGCAGGGCCTGGAGCTGTGGTTGTTGGTCTGGGCAGGATGCTCTGCTCCAATCCCTTCTGCTGCCACGTAACGCAGCCTGAGCTGCCCTGCAGTGACAGCCTCGGGAGTTTGTCTAGAAAGCATCAGGGATCTGGAGGTGCAGAATAGAGTATTTCTGCAGAGGAGAAACAGGAAAATAGTCATATGTGGGAGAGGAGATGGATGCTGGAGGAAAAAAAAAACCTGTTACAGGATTGTAATGCTCAAGGAGTCTTTTCTGCTTTTCTCAAATGCTTGTACAAAAACATTCTCCAGAAGAGTTTGAGTTGAAAAAAGTAATGGGTCTTGGGAGATGTTTGGTACTGACTTGGAAATAGAAAAAATAATAATTAAAAAAAAAGTTTTATGCAGCCCCCCTGAAAAAACACAGCTCTGAGCTATGCACAACAAATGGAGTCAGAGAGAGGAAAACTGTTGTCACGTTAACTTCCTTCTGAGCAATTCGCTGTGGCTGTTGTTGATTAGATTTATAGCAACTCAAAATAAACATTTGAGAGGACAATGTGTTCTCACAGGTACCTCTGCAGTTCCCTGGAACTCTGAAATTCAGAGTTGTTCAAGATGCACACTTTATTTTCAGAGCAGTTGGCTTTATCCTTGGGGCCACCCGCGGCCCGGAGCAGCTCCGCTGGCTCCCTGGGAGCTCTCGTTCGCTCCCTCATCTCCAGCCTGTGCCGGGCTGCAGGAGCTGCCCCTGCCCCACCAGGTGCCAGCCTGCACCACCCACAGCACTCCGGAGGCTGTCGAGATTCCCAGCTCCAAGATGCTTTGGTTCCTCCATCCCAGCAGAGGAAAATGTGTGTGGGTAATGGAGAGCAGGCAGGAACCCCCAGCCCTTTGCCCTGAAGATAAGGATGTATAAATAAATAGTGACACTGTGGTCAGGGAGGCAGGTAGTTCAGAAGGGAGGCAAGAAGTCAAGTGTGGGAGTTGGGAAGCTGGTGCACACTGGGAGGAGGGAGGAAGAAAGTGTGGGAGGTCATTTGTTCTTTTTTTGAGTGCGCCATTCAGTTTCAATCTGTAGTTAACACAAGCTACAGAGTTTTTCACAGGGAGTTTTAAATATGTGTATATCTACATAAAACACCTTTAAAAAATCCTCATTCATTCTTTCTAAAATGTGTGGTTTTTTATCCCAAGATGATACTATAAATGATACTATAATCCCTAATCAGACTAATAATGGTCTCTTATTTCCTGTTAAGGAAATACAAGTATTTTTGTAAGAGGAGTCTTCCACCTGGGGTGAACAAAGTTTAAAATTTGCATTACCGTCAATAAGAACATAAATCTCCGTGTGCTTTTCTTACTTTGGATAAGAAATGGTGGCTGCACTGGCTCCTCCCAGCAGATCAATGTCACTCCACCGCTGAACACAAGGCTCAGCTGCCCTGGCACTGAGCACATTGCCAGAGGTTAAAGTTTAAGCAGCAGTGATGTTTCCCAGAGGGGTTCCCCAGGCAGGGGGAGCGCCCAGGTGTGAGGGGAGTGTTTGGGTGCAGGTGAGCAGCTCAGTGCCCGGGTACCTGAGGAGGAGGAGGAGGGAGCTGTGCTCATCCCACCTCACTCTCCCCCAGGTGTCACTGTTGGTCCACACTGAGGGTTGGACACGCTGCCCTGGCTCAGCACCTGGGGGGTACCTGTGGCACAGGGATCAGGCCGGGAATGTCCTCTCATGGTGTGGTCAGTGCTTGGTGACAGCCACGGAAATATTGCAGGCTATTTTACTGTGCATGGCACTGTATTGTACATTTTCTGCTCGATTCCAGTGGTGTTTTCCATTAGTAAACACTCTTGCTGTCCATCTCTGCCAGAGCTGAGCTGTGGACAGAGCTGGTAGGGAGATCAAGGAGCAGAATGAGAGCTGGAGGTGGCACCTGTGCCCGGACCACTGTCCCTCTCCTGTCCTCAGCACACCGAGAGCTCCCCTGGCTCTGCAGGGATGTGAGGGGAGCAGGACACAAAGGCTTTGCCAGCAGCTCTGCGAGTGTCCCCAGGTCCCCACACTGGGCTGCCCCTCCCTGGGGTGGCCCCACTGTCACCTGCCCACCTGGCACTGTGGCTGAGGGGACACAGCCAGGAGCCAAGGGATGCAAAGGAGGGAAGGGGAGCTGGCGATGGCCAGCCCCCTTGAGGAGCCAGAGCAAATCTATTCTGCAGCATCCCAAAGCTGCCAAGGTAGGCTGCTTGGCTTCTAGTTAACAAAACCATAGCACAAGTTAATTTTTTCCTAAACATGTTTTAATTTCGGAGAGGCCACTGGTGTCATTGTGCCAGTCACCCCGGGGAGCAGGGCCGGGAGTGGCCGAGGGGCCCCGCGGTGCTGGTGGGCGTCCCCTTCAAACAGGGGCTGCTGTGTAATGCAATAATTCCAGAATGGCAGGCTGTTATCCAATTACGCTGACATTTCACCGTTCTCGGCCCTAACTGGATTAGGGCCATTGTAAAAGGATTAGCTGTGGAGCAGAGCCGGGCGGAACGGAGCAGGCGCCGGCGCTGGGCACCGCGCTCCGGCCACGGCCGGGGGAACAACTCATGGCACACCATAACGCAGTGTTTGGGGTCTGGGCCCGTGGTGTGGAAATCTGGCACATCCTTGAGAGGGGTTTTTCTAGTCAATAATTCGGGGTGGTGAAAAAGAGGAGCATTTATCTGACTCTTGTGTCTGTAATTGCCACCTGCATTGAGCTGATGTCCATTTTCTAGAGTGGCAAAATATCCCAAATATTTCTGTATTTGAAATGTTGGAGTTCATTTTATGTATAGTAGTTCGTGTGATGCTATGCCTTCTCTCTGAACTAACTATTTTTAAAAACATTAGACTGATAAATAATCATTTCAGTGAGTTCACAGCAGGTTCAATATTTCCCAACCCTACAGCTTTTCACTTGCATTTTCTTTTCCTTCATTTCTCTCTTCTGTCATTCTGGTTTGGATTGGTATAAACACTGAGTGATGGTTGTTATTAACCAGTCAGACTGTGCAGATTTCAATTTCCAGCCTTGCACTTCACTCACATTAACCACGCTGTCACTAAATGCAGTTTTAGTTTGATTATTATCGTCTTCCACGCATGATGGGCCTTGGTGTGTTTTCTATGGGCAGCATTTCCGAGGCTGCTGAAGAGCTACTTTTCTATTGGAAAATACAGGAACAGCATCAACAATAAAGAAAAGAGTAGGAAAAGAAAAAAAAAAAAAAAGAAAAAAAAAGGAAATGGGTTTGTCAGAGTTGAGAAAGGAAAACAGTGCATTAAAATTGCTTTGAAACTACTTCGTTCTGCTTGTCTCGCTCCTGCCAAATCGTACTCTCATTGAAGTCAATGGGAACTTTGCCATAGAATTAAATAAGGACATAATGGAACATTGCTAACGTCACTGCCCTGGCTTTTCCCCTCCCCTTCCTAAAATGGTTTTCTTCCCTTCTTTCATTTAATTTTTTTTCTTTCAATGAAAGCCGGCACAATAATTATCTGGAGCCATATTTAGTGAGTGTAATTATAGTATCTTTTTCATGCATGTATTTACTCTAAAACATTAAATGTGATTTATTTTCATTCTGGAAAAGAGTTGCCATTCCTTAGGCAATACTAGATTTTTTAAATTACATTAATTGCTTCAGCATCTTATGAAGTAAGTATTATAGTTTGTGAGGAGAAAAAAAAGGTTAATAGCTGTGCATGAGGTGGTTTTGGGTGTATTGGAGCTGAGGCTGCCAGCCCAGAGCTTTCCTTCCCAGACCTGTGCTGTCACTGGCTTTAGTTCCACACAGTGTCACTTGGATGTGAAGTCTGGCTGTGGAAAAAAATGGAATTGTCTTGGATTTCCTTGGTGACAGTGTTTGGATTTGATTCACTACCAAAACTGGCTTGTAAGCTGTCTTGTCTGTGGAATTTACACATTTCCAAATATTTCATTCCATATAATTATGTGGAAAACTTCAAAGTAAAAGTGCTTCAGCACTTATTTTGTTGTTTAACTAAAAAGTTTGCTAAAACAGAGCCACTCCCGCTGGTGTTTTCTAAATGAGACATTTAATATATTAGGAAGATCTTAGATCTATTTTATTCTGATATTCCAGTTGCTGCTGTGGACACGGGTTTTGAGCTGATCTAAGTGCAACCTTTCAGTGATTCTGAACAGGAGCTATAGTTCAGTAGTTCAAATCTAGAAATTTACGGAATTTGCTGTGAAAACTGCAGCTCTCGCTTGTGCTTTAGCAGGGCGAGTTCTTTCCCTGATCAAAGTCAGTCGGCACTGAATGTGTGCAGGTTTCTTTTTACTGGTGCCTTGCTCAGGGATTGAAGCTGGGCTTCCTTCTAACTGCTGTGATGGAGCAGGGGTAGGAAATAAGACATGAGGAAAGCTTTCTGTTGAACTTTTCCCAGATTCAGCACCTAATTTTCCTTTAAAATATACAGCTTCAGCTGCTCGTTTTTCCACTTCATGCAAAATAACCCTAAAGTAAAGCAGATTTTGGGAAATTCCTCCTCTTGGGGCCAGCCAATGGACAATCGCTGTGGCCTTTCCAAGCAGGTTACACTTGACCTTTGGGTAACTTTTTTCCTCCCTCTCTCCCTACTTTTCTTCTGCCATCATCTTGTGGTTTTATGGGTCCTGTCTTCCCCATTTCCTAATTACATCCGTGGAACTTGATCATTATATGAGTAATTGGAGTTCTGATACAGGCTTACAGCATGCATTACAATGTAATATGAAATGTAGACACTTCTGCTCTAAGTGGAAGTGACAGATCAGAGCTTACAAATTGCGTTCATTCATTTAAGAACCGCCTGGGACCTCTAAATTGATCACATGTGTTGTATGGATTATGTAATATTAATTAGAGTGGTATCCAATAGTGCAGCTGTGGTCTTTGATGGTTCTATTAAATCTCTGTTTTCAGGGGGTTGTAATTCAGTTCTGCAAGTCTTTTATTTCACGGGAGGAAAACATGAAGTATAATTCTTTCTCCACTGAAACTGAGAAGTGTTAGTGTAGGTAGATGTAAATTTAAGAGTGGATCAAAGAACAATATTCAAGAGTTCTCAGACTTGCAGGTATTTTTACACCTATACTCAACTTTTGTATCTCTAGAATGAACACTTTTCATCTCAAAACTGAATATTTTCTGTTTGAATTAGAGACAATAATTTCTTGCCCTGCTACTGTAGTGTTAATTTTTTACATAAACTGATGATACTTTTGTGTTTGTTGATGTATATTGTCAGTTGTTACTCTGTATTTATGGTATATTTCATAATATAGAGTACTTATAATGGACATATGTGGTCGTTATTACTGAAGAATTAAATTAAGGCAGAGGTGGTACTTTGTTTGACCAAGGCAACATAAAAAAAAAAAAAAAGTTAAATTTTAAGGTGTAAGATCCCATCTTCATGATTCCTATGCTCAGTTTTCTTAAGTTCAGCTTTTTGGCAATATTGACTTGATGTTAAAATATTTTTATGAGGATGTGAACATGTTGCCATTATTTTAAGCAATATTTTAGCTGCTGCTGGGTTGGGTGCTTGTACTGGGCCATATGTGATGTTAATGTTTTGAAGTTAATTAGGATTACTCACAAACTTTGCTCTAAAGTTAATTTCTACTAAAACTCCCAAGCTGCGTTCTAGGGCTGATTTAATTTGCAATATGAGTAGTGCATCTTCTGATTCATACCAGTCTGTCTAACAAAAATACTGGATAGTTGTAGTACAGAGAAATTAAAGGACTGTACTGACTTCCTACGAACTATATTAAGAATTGTAAAATGGAATTTGAGCTCTTTAGGACTATGAGCCTGACTGGGTGTTGGTGATTTCAGCAGCAGTGGGGCTGCAGAGGAACAAAAGTGTGACTTTTTTCCCTTCAGGTGTAACTACAGCAAACTGCTGCAGGCAGGAGGCTCACAGCCCTTGCTGGTGCTGGAATATTGAGACTTCAGCAGTATTGTCTAACAACATGATGGATCTGTACAGTTTTCCCCAGACTCTGTGTGCAAAACTTGTTATTTAAGGCCTGCATAAATGCTTTTTATATACTAAGAAGTTTCCTGTTCTAGCATGTAGGGATAAAAATGTGTCATTATGGAGCTATTTTGGATTTGGGGTTTTTTTGGTTTTTTTGTTTTGTTTTGTTTTTTTTTTGTTTTTTAAGTTTCTCAATATATACATTCATATTCACATTGAAATTATGTGCTGCAATAGTGTATCTCCTTTTGGATCCTGTTTTAAAGGAACAGTGGCCCACCTTCCCTTTCTTGTCCTGATTTGTTGTTTATTTATGCTTTTTCTGAAGTTCAGAGCATCTTTTTATAAAGCAGTTCTTTCCATCTGCTCTCAGTATCGTCCAACCCCAAAGAGCTGCGCTGCCCCAGAGCCGCGGGCACACTGTGCTCCTGCCCTGTGCGGCACGAGGTATTTCTCAAAGCAGTGGTGCTTTTGAAAGTTTGCAAAAGCATTGCAAGGCAATCTTCAAAGCATTCTGGATCAACCTTACCCTAGTAACATGAAAATAAGATGGTTTTCCTTTTTTTCCTGTTGGTACACTGCTAGAATGTCAGTACGTTCAATGTGATAAAAAATGCTATTTCTTTTTTTCTTTTAAAATTACAAAAGAAAACTTTGGAAAGATCCACTAGAGTGGGAGAAAGGTAAAGGTTTTCCACTGGGATCACCTAATTTGCATCATGGTTAATACTCAAGTTTGGTTTTAGCTGAAAATATAAAAAATCCATGTGGATACACCTGCCTTTTTATAAGGATTTTTGTTGTTGTGAGAACCGAGTTGATCCACTGATCCACATATTTATATTGTCAATCTTTGTAGTTGATAGAGACAATTAATTTTGTTTTAATCTTTTGCCAAATGCAAAAGATTATCCTGTTTAAAGGAGCTCCTTGATTATAAGTGTGATTTGCATCATCTGCTGAATTAAATTTTAGCTATATTACAAAACATAATTAGAAGTAGAATGAGCTCTTACTATCCTTTAGTCTTCATATTCTCCAGAATTTATTTTGACTCAGTTGTATTTTAAATACGAACAGATCCCACCTTTGACTTCTTAGAAAGTAACTTTTTTAAAAACACCCCTTTGAAAATGCTTTAAAAATCACTCAAATGTCTACTGCAGTGTTTTTGCCAGTAGAAAATACCAGTTCTGCATGGAAACACAAAGTATTGCCTTATGCTTATTCGAGGGAGCCGTGGTTTTGTTCAAATATGTACTTAATGGATTTTACTTTTTGGAATCATCGTAGCTCTCTGCTCACCCAACCAGCAGGAAATCTGAATTCTCTTTATTTCCAGGAGAATTCTCTTTATACCCCAGACTCTGCAAAGAAGAGGTGCTCATCCCTAGTAGATACTGGTGCAGAATTTCAACACTTAGCTATCACTTAATTTACTCTTGGATAAATCTCCCATCTCCATGAGGAACTTCCAGGAGAATTCAGCCTTTTTTCCCAGTATTTAAAAAAGCTATTAAATAGACAAGCTGGATGACAGCATTTTGCAGCTATTGTTATGCAGTGTGATTGATCTGGAAAGTGTGGAAAAAACTTTTTAGGATTTAGAGAGCAGCTCCTCCTATCTAATGTGCTACTCAACCTCCCAGGTCCCCAGCATGACATCACTGCAATATTTGTGATTGCAAAATTATCTGGTGTTTTCCTTCCAGAGTGGTAGAAGGAAATGGAGTTAAAGAGCAATGTAACAATCTACTGTTTGTATGGAATCAAAACTTTTTTGGGTACAGACTTTTAATCTGACATGCTGAAATTAATTAATCAAGTCACGTTTTATTATTGAAATTTTTTACTTAATACTTTTTGATGTCTCGACAGTTTCGTTTTCATAAATTTTTTTCTTTCTTCCTAAGGACTGAACTAAGTAATTCAGTGATTTTTTTTTCTACATGAGGGACTTTAGGACTATTTTTGGAAGAGGAAGTATGTTGATTGGGAGGTGTCAATGGTATTTCCAGTCTATTTACCTGGTTTGTAGAGGTTTTCCTTCAAAATATAGGATTTTGAAGCATCTGAGACATGCTGAAGTGTTTGAAGATCCCAGAAGCATCTGCATACTTAAGAGGCACATCTTTATTTTCTTTGAGACATTATTTTGTATTTTTTATATCAAGATGCTTCATTCAAAATAATTTTAAACTTTGTGCATATTGAGAATAGTGTTTCATCACCCAGCACAGATTTAATACCATAGTTTTAGTTCTCGAACTACAAACAATTTTTAAAGAAGGACAGAAACTGTTAAGTAGTTTATCGTGTCCCTTCCTGAAGGCAGCAGAGAGGAAATGAACCAAAAGAAATGCTATTATTCATGACAAATAGGCAAAACAACACTAGTAAATAACTAGACCCCTGGTAGTTAATGAGCAAACCACAGTGGATTTCAAGATGATAAACCAAATTACTATACTCATATTTATTTGATTTTCTCCCTGTTACAATTTGAGGCTTTAATGCAGGAGTCCCCAGGCTGCAGATCATGTTTTAGTGTGTAATGACACCGTTTGTTTTGCTGTCCCTTGTTCAGGGTCACTTCCAATGTTTCCAAGTTTACCAAGCCCTTCCTGTACCTCCAGCTCAGTGTCTGCCACTGACATTATTTATTCCTGCTCTTTTGTGACATTATTTATTTCTGCTCTTTTGTTAAGCAGCCTAGAAAATGCAGTGCAGGTAATTCAGGTGCTGAATATCGAGGCAGTTCCATTACAGTAATAAACCCTTTTTTTGTGGCTTTTGTAAGCTGGTTTTGTTACAGGGAAAGTCTCATGTTGCCATCCTCTTTCTGTGGCCAGTCTCTTGGTTTCCTGTGGCTCAAATGCAGTGTTTGCATCAGTCCCTGGGACAGTCAGTGCTCTGTCCACAGCTCTCTTTTGATGCTGTGTCTGAACCCCCTGCTCATGCTCGTCTTTCTCAGGTCAATTAATACTCATCTGAATAGGGAAAAAAGAGACAATGAAAAACGTCCTCATTTCCAATGTTGTTTCTTGGCTCTCTGACAGAATTTTTGGTTTTCTTTGCCATTCTCCTCCTGGCACCTGTTACAATTCTCTGTCTTCCCATTTCCCTGAAATGCGAGTATCTAAGCCCAAAGTTGCTCCAGGGTGAGCTGGATTCCCTTACTGGCAAATCCCATCCATTCCAAGTAGTACTAAGGTCTATTTAAATGATGATTTCTCAGTATCCAGGCAGTTAAAAAATATCTGAGGTACATTAAATGTAGTACTTCTGGTGTCTTCTGCTTGAGTAGAGTCCTTTATTAGGTAGCATTGTGTATATTATTTATTCATTCAGATACTATATATAAAATCTGAATAGATCATGTAATCCTGCAACAGAGTGGGTCATTCATGTAGCTGCTAAATAATACAATTATTTGATAATTGGATAATAAACTCAGTTTTCTGTTAAATATATCAGTCATCTATGTTCATGGTAATCTTTCAGCTCTGTGGAAGAATATCCCTGTAAACGGGGGGATGTTCATGAAGCTGATCCCTGACCAGTGAGGCACGGCCTCCTTGGATGAGGTCCAGCAGTTCCCTGTGTACACTTGTGTCAACAAATGCCAGAAAATCACCGCAGGCCCTTTTCAGTCACCAGAGTTACTCAGGCATTTGAAACTCCTTCAGAATTCAACTTCAGGAGAGTTTTTCAGGCAAGATCTTCCCTTTAAGCCAGGGCAGGAGGCTGGGCAGTAATTCAGGGAGTGGGACATCCCAGCGGAGCTGCCTTTGGCCGGTCCAGCTCCGATTCTCCTGTCCCACTGCCCAGGGCAGGTGTCCCCCTCTGCAGTGACCTGCAGGGCTCCTGCTGCATCCGAGGGAAACACAGCACAGTGACTTCTCATCAAGCAGCACAGGGTGAGGGTACATCCCAGACAGACTCAGCATTTCTTTGTCCCAGGAGCAGGAGGAAGAAAAAGGCGTGAAGTTTTTATTTTTCAGCATAAGTGGAAACAAACACAGCTTTTTTCCTACGTGTGCTTGTGTCATATAGAAGTACTTCAAATTATAGAAATGCTGAACTAGGCCTGCAGTGATGGATGCTTTTGCTCTTTTCACCTTTAACATTATTTGAGTGATGGTGCTGAAGAATTGTGTGGCACTTGCGAAATGATGTTTTGTGTCCCCTTCTGCCCTTTACAGTATTGCTAAATATTAGGGAAATTCTGAATCTGTGGATGTCGAAAGACAGACTGTTGTTGGAACTCAATGGAAATATACTTTCCACCAGAACTTTAGTTGAGCTGTATTTTTTATTAATTAAAGTAACAAATATCACTTACTAACTTGGCTCCTAGTTACAGTATTTATGCTAAATAATATAAACAGTATTTATGCTATACTGAATGAAAATCTTCATCTTGAGATGTGTTGTCTTTTGTCAGCCAGAATGTCCCTGTTTGGGTACGTAAAATGAGTCTTGCAGACTCTTCTGGCAGGATGGAATCCAGGCTTCTTGGGTATTTGAAAACTTAGACTAAAAGTGAATTCTCCAAATCCTTCCTTCCTTTTTTAAACCCAAGGACAGCATTACAACACAGGACTGCTGAAACATTTGAGCTTTCACTCTAATCTACACTTGTGCTTTAAATGTCATGAATTAAAGTAATTAAGATTAATAGAATTCAGTTCTGAGCAAGACAAGGCGTGCAGGCTCTGAACTCTTGCTTGTATCTGTCATTGCACTGTGTAAGGGATATTAAGAGTACTGAATGGATTCCCATGAAATAAATCTGTGTAGTTGTACTAACTACTATTTTTTGCTTCTTTTTGAGGCATTTTCTGAGCACCACAGACTATTTTAGATAACAGAAATTACTGTGAAGGGCAGGATGTTAATAGATATGTTGAAACTGAAAGAATTGGTTTGCAAGCTGATTATTTTGCAGGATAGTTTTTGTGTCTTTAAAAATACATATTTTTCTTTTTAGCAAACTGCCCAATGCCTCTTAACATGAGCATTTTGTAGTGTCAAGGAGAAATTTGGGCAGGTAGAAGGTCTCATTGTTTGTTACCTAAAATATATATCCCCTGCCATGCATGGAAAAGTACAGGTTGCGATAAATTAAATGTCTAGAAAATGTCATGAGTGGAGAGATGACAGAAAATGGGGTGGCATTAAACAGAAATTTTAGTTAATAACTGAGGAGTTGTTTTTGAACCACTGTTATGTATTACCTGTGTTGTGTTGCTAGGGGGATTTATCTGGTTGTTGATGCTGCTCTGGGAAGGCTCTTGTGTGAATGCACGTTGTGACATATGTGACCTCAGAAGGCCCAGTGCTTTCAAGAGAATAAAAATAGTAGCTAGCACATCTTCTGGCTCCTGGAGGATTCACCAGTCCACTGGGTTTTTGAAAATATGGCTCCTTTCAAGTGGGAAAATGAGCAGAAGGAGATAATTACAATAGTTTTTTGTTTTTTTTCCCAAGGGAGCACACACAGCAATTTTTGTGGTTTTAAGAGCGACAGATTAAGGTTTTCTGAGGAGCTTGGGAGTGTTTTCCCAGATGCATTACGGCAAGCATGTTTTGCCATGTGAGATTTATAATAACCCTCTAAGTGTTCGGTGCGATTGGGGTCTGTTGGATTTCAGCAGCGAACCCTATCAGTGGCAGTGACAGGAGGGGATCTGGTATCGTGTCCGGGAGGCAGGGGTGACACTCATTGTGTGGAATGGCTAAAGAGCTCTTGGGATCAGAACATCCACAAATGGAAAATCCTATCCCACAGACAGCCCTGCCCTCTGCGGGGTGCAGAGTCCCCAGGGAGCTGCTGTCCATCCCTCAAACTCAGAGAAGATACGGAGCTTCACTTAGCTCAGAAAGCAAGGGCTCCTTTTTTATTTCAACTTCACATTCATTTAACTCGTTTTTGAACTCTGAGAAAACAGCTTTTTGTTCTCGAGTCGAGCTGTGGGTTTTGCAAAATCTCCCCCATTACACGAGGTACTAAAGGAAGGGAATTAAGAGAAGTAGTAAAATCATGATGACTGAACAAATTGTTGGGTTCTGCACTTGCTTTCATCTTCAGGCTATTACAAAGTCAATTTAAATGGAAAAGTGAGCACGCAGCAACTGTTGTGTGTGTTGGGAGGAAATTGTGTGCTTTCCAATGGCTGGGGTGAATCTGTGGCTTCGTGTTTGCAGTGAGCTCCGTGGCAGTGCCGTGTCCTTGGTCAAGGAACAGCCACGGAATTGTATTTCTGTGAGTTGGTGTCACCTCAGGCTGCCTTCCTTCTCCCCCATCCAGGACACGAGAGAGGTTCTTTTGAGGCTCAGGCGGGTCTTTGAAATAAACTGCTTTCCCAGTGTCCAGCTCACTTCTTGAATTACATCAGGACTTATGGTTTTCTATCCTGTTGTCATACTTTCCTGTAAGACTGTGCTGATTCATCAGAAAAAAAACACTTTGTTATAACACAAAAGAGGTGTTGAATGAATTTCATATATGGAGGTGATTTTTTGCCTGGTATTTCTGTCTTGGAGGAACAGGTCGCAGCAAAATCTCTTCTTGGCATGGCAGAAAATCAGGGTGTGTTAGTAGCTGTATGTGCAGATTTGGACTCCTGAGCTGAGATATTTCAAAGTGGGCAATATTTTTTAATCATTGTAAGGGGGAGAAAATGTTTGAGAAAATCAGTGTTGGATCTTTGGGACCCAAGCCATCCAGTGTACTTTTCCTAGATCTTTCTGTCCTTTGTTTTATGCTGCTGGGAATTCAGTGTCAGCATCCATGATGTGCAAAAAAATTATACCCATGAATGTTGTAAAGTTAATTTTAATATTATTACAATATTTGAATGCCTTAAATTAGTTGCCTGGAAAGACAAAGTATTATAATTATGATATTTTGATTTTTGCATGTCTGTACACTGAAGAAATCCCTGTTAGCAGGCACAACCACGTAGTAAATAGCACTGGAGGGCTGCAGAGAAAGTAGATGTGCAGTAGCAGGAGTGCCAATGTAATTATATTTTGTTCTTCTGTGTGGTTGCTCCTAGGGGAGAAGGAAGTTGGTAATTAAAGTGATTAGGTACCAATATTGTTGTGGTATTAGCTGGCACACAGGCAGTGCTGAGAGCTGCATCACTTTATAGTGGAGCTTTGTGTATGATTTACTCAAGGTGGAAGTATTTAGAGTAATTAAGGGGAATGAGAGCTTAGCTGGTTAGGGGTAATAGTGACTACAGAAGTAGCAATAGTAATGGTATTGTAAAACACCTGGTGTCAATCTGGCCCTCTTTATTTTTGCAGGGGTATAGTTAGAGCTCCTGGTAGTTTCTAAAGCAACTGTATTATTTCTCTAACTGACAGATCTTATGCAATCGAGCACCTTATGCTTAACCTCTGGTTGTATTTCCCCTTATTTTTTCCTGACCTTGAGTAAATGATTGTCATTTTATGTTCTAGCCGAAGTCCTTGAAATGTTCCTCTCCAGAAAGGGACTCAATATCGCTGTGCTGTTCCCAGAAGATTGCTGGGTACTGTGAGGGTGGAAACCATTTGCTATTACTTAATGAAAAAATGTCCTCTATAAATCACCTCTTCAAGTGGAGCTCACAGTGAAACAGCATGAGTCTTTAGCACTGCCAGCACTCTAATAGACTGATATATCCTGGGTACTCATTATTTGCTGGTTGTTAATTATAGAGTGTGTTTAAGACAGGAAATCTGGTGTTCTTCTTAAGGAAAAAGCAGCATGCCCCATCCTACAGATGAGAGGGAGAGGGAGCAGGCAAAGGAGGGGAAGGAAATGTCTTTGAGTTTAATTTAAAGGAAAGGATTGGGTCCCTTTCATTTACCTACAATGAAACACATCTAGTGTTTTAATACATGGAATTGTCCGGGTGTTTTTACTTTTTACCCCTGAATATTGAGGCCAAAGGATGTTAAGACTTCTAGAAAGGTTTCTGCTGAGGCAATTTGGGGGCATCTTTGGGAGATTTTATTTGCCATTATGGTAAGAAAAAAACCTCTTTGGGTAGATGTGTGAAGGATGTCCCTAGGGGGAAAAAGTGGAGCTTTAAGATCTTTATGCAGCTCCCTGCTTATTGGATCAGTTAATCTAATTAAGTGGTTTACTCTGACTTCACACAGGCATGAATCAGAAGCAATCCGTCTCTGAGGTCAGTTGTGTGCAGTCATTCCCCTGGTAGAGGGGAGATGAGGGCTAAATCCAGTCCCTGTGAGATCACCTCTGCTCCCTGCTCCAAGAGATCACATTCACATGTGTGTCACTGGCCAAAGCGTAAAAACAGCTTTACAGCAAGGATTGACAACTCAAGTTTTCCTTCCTCCAGGCAACTCTCACCGGCTGCTTTCTATTTCTGGAAGGTTTAATTTTCTTCCTGTCAATGGCACGACTTCAACAGGGAGACCAAAGGGCTCTGCCAGCAGAGCCACTTTTTGCTGCTGGGGACTCCTTCTGTCAGGGAGTGGCAGGTTTGGAACCCACTCCAGCAGGGGACAGTGTCTGGTGCTTGTTGCCTGCTTTCCAGGCTGTCTTACAGGAGGAGAACCCTTCTCCTTTGGCTGAAAGATGCTTTCTCCTGTTTGAGAGGGAAGACATGGAGGGTAAATGAAAAAGACTGGAAAGGTGGTGCTCAACCCATCTTTGTAGCCAAGCTTTGTCATTCAGCTCTTTATATTTGTTATCAATAACAGAAAAAAGCCATGGGTGAGTTATAAGTAAGCTCACGTGTGATCTTGGAAACAGTGAAATGTTTCGATATGGGGGAATGGAAAACTTAGTGTTCTGTTGGAGATGTGTGAAGCTGTCATACCCATGGGAGCAAGGAAAATAATTGGAACAACAGAGGTTTCTCTTGATTTCTTGCTAGCTAATGATCCTCATTTGTCAAAATGCAGGAGGGAGAGACAGAATTCCTTTCCTCAGGAAAAATCTTTTTGTGTCTTAATTTCTGATAATGTGTGCACATATTGTCCATTAAGTCTCAGAATTTTCTTCCATACATTCCTGGCTCCTCTCAGATATCAATGCCCAGGGAAGGTGTTTAAAGCTCAGCTCTGTTCTGCTGGAGCACTTGGCATCCTGTCCAGCCTGTGTGCTGTGCCTTGGAGCACAAAGGAGCTGACACAGAACTGCCACAGGCTGGCTCTGTGGCAGATTCCTGACTTCTGCAAGATGTGGGCTCTACAGAGTCTGGGGGCTGTGTCAGACCAGGGAATCTGCAAAAGAATGGGTTATGATTGGAGTGCTAATTAACACAGGGAGTTCCTTCATCTAGCAGTTTTATTGTTCTGTAGGCTTTAGTAAGGCTAATTACATGCAATTGATATCAACCTGTCAGGCTTCAAGACCAACAGTATTAGAGAACCTGTTTAGGAGACATTATTTCCTTAAGAATACCTGGCACCTTTGAAGACATCCTTTTTTTCAGATAATTGATGTCACATAGCCATTGTGTCCTTTTTATTGATGTATAAGTGTATATTTATAGCATATAAACTTTATAATTTTGCAGGAGGACAGTGACTTTCCAAAGGCTTTTTAGTAGGGGCATTGGCATAGCTGAAGATTTAGACTCATCTCCAGAGGTGGTGGAAGAAAAACTTTTCAAATGACTAAGACCCTAACTTTGAAAAAAAAAACAAAACAAAAGAGAGACAGGGACTTACTGGAGAGGGTCTGGCGAAGGCCACAAAGATGAGGAGCTGCAGATCTGACTTTAGAGGAGAAGCTGGGAGCTGGGACTGTTCGTCCTGGAAGACAGCAGGTTCTGAGGGAGCTTTTCTCTGTGTGTGTAAATATCCCATCTGGGTGGGGGCAATGAGGAGGGGCTCAGGCTCCACTCAGTGGTGCCCAGGGCAAGGGGCACAAATTGAAATACAGAGAATTAAGCGGTTTGGAAATGGAGTAACCTGTTTGAGTTGGCCCTGCTTTGAGAAGGGAGATGATCTACGTGATCTCCACAGGTTCTTTCCAAGCTCCCCTGTGACTGAGATGACTCTGTTTGGTGATTGTCTGTCCAGCTCTGAGATATGAATGCAAAGATACTTGGTAGTATTTTTATTCTCTCTTTACACTTGTTTGTTTTTTCACCTTTCAGTGCTGATTTTAGACAGAAAAATGTCAGGGTCATGTTCTGACCTAAGACTGCAGTTTTTAAAGTTTTTTTAAGACTCCCAATTTTGTAGCAGTTTTCTATGGCCTTTGCTTACTCTTCACCTCAGTGCTGGTTTCCAGATGCCTGCACTCGGGTTCAGAGGTTGAGCTGGAACATGTCTGTTGCCTCAGCCAGCACCATGACCTTACCCTGGGTAAATAAGGGGAGCGTTGGCTCATTTCAGAGGGCAGAGCTTCCCTGGGCTGTTCCAGCCCTAATCTCCCATGGGGCTGCAATGGTGAGCAGTGACTGGAAGAACAAACCTCACCCTGTGTCCATCCACCACCCTGTGATCACTGCAGGAAAGCCTCTGCTGCCCTGTCTCATCACCTGGTGCGGTGCTCCTGGCAAATTCACAGGGGTCAGAGCTGTCAGAAAGCGAGTTGGGAGCTTTGACAAAGCACAGGGGAAGGATTCTGAATGCTAGAGGTGGCACTGGGCTGTGCTGGCTTTGCTGTTCGTTAATACCTGTGTAGGTGTGATTTTGTGTGAGCTCCTCAGCCCTTTGCAGTGATCTCCCATGGGGTAAAAGGCAGTGTTTTAAGCAGAAATCTCTGTGGCCATGTGGGACACACGGTGGCACGGGGGCTGCCCAAGCTCCTTTGTCACTGCCCGGGGTGGGGACGCTGCCCTGTGAGTGTGGGGTGGCCAGGGCTGGCAGGGGCAGGGCTCAGCCTCTTTGGAAAGCTCTTGGCACTCCATAAGAGCCTCCTACAGCAACCCTTCCAGCAGGATTTTGGGGCACTGCTCCTTGCAGCCTGAGTTCCTGGAGGCCTTCTGGAGATAAGGAGACTGCCATAATCAGGTGGCACAGGGAGCAGCAAGGAAGAAACTTTCCTCTCCAGGGAATGCACCATTTGGAAGGGTCAGGCCAAGTTGGGACCTGAAAATATATTGCGGGGAGAGAAGATGGAGCGAAGCCTTGTGGCCTGCAAACCCTGCTGGAGGAAATTCTGGTGGTTTGCACTGACTGTGGCTCTGCTCTGATCCCATCCCATTAACCAGAGCCCTCTTACCACCCCACAGCAGAATCTTTCTGAGTTGAAGGGTTTAGATGTAAATTATTTGGTTTTCAACTTATTTTCTGTCTGCAAAAATGTCACATCTGTTAGGGTTTACGTAGGTAATATAATCCTTCTCCTTCCATTTATTTCTCAATAAAAAAGGTTTTAAAAGGTATCTTGAAGTGTTTTGGATGGAGGCAGTGGTTTGCTATCACCACAAGGAGGCTGAGGATCCTTCTGCTTCCTCGTGTGCTTTGTATTGTCACAGCCTTTGGAGATTATCCAGAGCAGAGAGAGACTGGTACGTCTGATGTGGCATGTACTGACTCTCTGCAAAAAATAAATATTTGTCATGTTCTGGCAAACTCACAACAAGCAAATAAGAAATGTGCATTTTCTAACTGAAAACACACTGAACATCAACTAAAGTCCATCAGGCTCAAGATCTTCTTCTTTTAAATTTTCCTCAGAACAAAAAGATATCATGAAAAATAGCTTTTTTCTGTTTCCCAGTGAAGCAGAGATTAGGAAAAAAAAGCCCTATCTTTCTTTTTTCCATAAACTCCTCCTGAAACATGCTTGAAGCATTGGGAAAATTAGTAGGTATATGATAAATGGCCCACAAGCAGCAGATGCAGTAATCTGTGTGCCTTCCTAAAATAACTGTCTTAAGGGGAACTTTTATGTCGTTATTTCTTAGCCACTCTGGTTATCAGAATGGCTCTGCACAGCGGCATATATCATGCTTTTATTTTAATTAAATGTATCTCAAAGAAGAGCTTGTAAAACTGTAGCTAGAGGTATTTTATAGGATTTGAACCTGAGGTCATTTTGTTCTATTCATCTCATTTGCATTCAGGAGCTTCTCCACATTCTCTGTGAGCAAAAGGGTTGTGGGGCAAAGGATGGGTAAAGATCATGGTTTGTGCAAGGGGGCTGTTTCTCCATCAGCAGACTTCTTGTAATGGAGCTGCTGTATAACACTTTATATGGTCTTTTCACAAGGGAAGAGTGGCCATTTATTTTAGGGATTTTACCCTTTCATTTTCCAGAGCAGGTTAATGTATCTTCTCAAACGTCTTGGGTCTGCAAGCTGTGTCTGTATTTTCCTTCATGACAGCCCCAGACAGCCTCTCCAATACTAAAGTGTACAGTTTTGATTAAGCTTAAACCTTACTATTTCTAGAGTCACCTTTTAATAATGTTTTCTGTTTTATTCCTTGGTGGCAAAGAGGCAGATGAGCAAAGTGCCCAGCTCCTAAGAGTTCTCTGGGAGACAGAGCTGAGTGCGGTAGTTTCTGTACGAGGAAATATTGAGGTAGATTGGCTCCATGGAGCTTTAGTGGAAGGAACATTGATAAAGGGCTGTGTGAGAGAGTGTATGAAATGGGCTTGTGTCAGGATTCATTTGTAATATTTACCAGGGATTTGCCTGCTTACTACACTAGTACCCTTTATTACTGTATTGAATTTAGACATCATCCACTCCTTGGGAAGATCACTTTTTTCCCTTCGTGTGCACTGCAATTTCCTTTTTATTCTCTTCTATCTGATATCTCAAACCCACAACTGATGTATTTCACCATCAGTGTTGTGGTACTGCAGATCAAGAAGGTTTTACAGTGCAGTGACTTCTGCGTGGTGTAGTGGTAGTTTGGCTGCCTCCCTTGGAGGAATCCAGGTAACATTTTCCAGTGGGATCCTTTACTGACATTTGTGACTCAAATTCATTAGGATAGGAACTTGTTAGTGCTGTGATCCTTAACAGAGTAACTTCATACAGACCTGGTATTAGCTTTTAAAACAGTTTTTGTAAAGGACACCACAGGGTTAATGCCGAGGTGTGAGCTGTCTGCTTTCCATGAGAAATTTCTACATTCAGTTAAATACAGAGAAAAGATTCTTCCTTTGCACTACAGCACTGTGCAAGCACTGCTGAACTTCACAGGACTTTGTATGGCAACGTTGAAGGCTGGAAGATCAACTGCTCTGGAAAAGAAACCTCCTTCAGGCAAATATATGTGATTTTATTTCTAAGTTTGCAAGTTACAAAATGCACGTACATTTTAAAGCATTTTTTGGTGTAGTTGTACAGTGTATAAGATAAACAGATACACATTTTTGTCCCACAACAACCATTAGAAGATATCCTTCTAATCCATATTATTTTAGTTACTCAGTATTATAAAATGTGAAATAGATCTTAAAAACCCTGAATGTTTCTAATGCATGAAACCTGATCACAGTGCATACAGTTCAGGAGTCTAAATTCTGGATAACCCAGTGGTTCCAGTATAGAAGAGCTAAATTTTTTCACAGATGGAGTTAGTTTTATTTATTCTGAAATCTTACAGTAATGTGGTATGATTATTCTTGATTTAAAAAACATTCTCCATTGATAGAAAGTGTTCAAGAGCCATCTGGATGTGGCACTTAGTGCCATGATCTGGTTGACTGGTGATCAAAACTTGGACTTTGTGATCTCTGAGGTCTTTTCCAGCCTAAATGTTTCTGTGAATAATTTGAATATTCATGACAAGTATAGGCTTAGACCTGCAAAGGTAGCAGTGAACTATTAGTTTTTCTAAATAATGGTTTCATCTTCATGAAATGTAGCTGTTCATGTTTATTTTGTTACAGCTGCATTTTAGAGCTTCTGCAACTAATTGATCAAATGGGTTCTGTGTTTTAGTGATAGCATTTGAAATATATCAAGCTTGTGTGTGCAGTCCAGCAGTTAACATGATGTTTGTGTGTGCACACACGTGTATGTGTATCACAGGTGCAGGGGAGGATGTGGGAGCCAGGATTACCGAGCTGATCCAGTCCTGACCCGGATTTTAATCATCTTGTAATGATGAATTTATTTTAAGTGTAAAATCATTACAAGATGATTTTAATCATCTTGAAATCATACCTAAGGATGCTGTAACACACGCTGGAGGTCTCCTGTCGGTGTGGGGGCAGCGCGTGGGGCAGAGGAGGTTCAGGGTTTTTGGTGCCATTGCTCCTGCGGCCGGGGGTTCATTCGAGCGCTGCTCCCTGCAGGGCTCACCGCGGGCCCTTGGGCTTTGCTGCAGCTCAGCAGAGATAGGTGCAATCCCAGAAAGATGCAACAGGACCTGCAGGTCCTTGGGCTTTGCTGCAGCTCAGCAGAGATAGGTGCAATCCCAGAAAGCTGCAACAGGACCTGCAGGTCCTTGGGCTTTGCTGCAGCCCAGCAGAGATAGGTGCAATCCCAGAAAGATGCAACAGGACCTGTGGGCCCTTGGGCTTTGCTGCAGCACAGCAGAGATAGGTGCAATCCCAGAAAGCTGCAACAGGACCTGTGGGCCCTTGGGCTTTGCTGCAGCAGAACGAGATAGGTGCAATCCCAGAAAGCTGCAACAGGACCTGCAGCTCCTTCGGCTTTGCTGCAGCAGAATGAGATAGGTGCAATCCCAGAAAGATGCAACAGGACCTGCAGCTCCTTCGGCTTTGCTGCAGCCCAGCAGACATAGGTGCAATCCCAGAAAGCTGCAGCTTTACCAGCCCAAGCGAGCAGAACACCTGGCTGTGACCCTCAGCAGAGCCAGCTCTGCCCACGTGCAGAGGAGCACGGCTGTGCCGAAAATGTTTGAAAAAACTTAACATTGCTCCGTGCAATATATACAGGATATATTGTTTCACTGGCTGTTGGGTTCTTATCACCTTCTAATCTGTGTGAAAAGGGATTGAGAATGCAAATAATTTCAGGTAGTGCAAATAATTTCAGGTAGTTCAAGCTGAAAATAGGGAGTTTTTCTGAGCCTTTAATACTGTTCTGGATAGAGGCTTGTCTGGCCCTGGGTTGATAATGCACATCACAGCCCTCCCAGCGCCTTGCTGTTCGTTTGGCTTCTGTTAGCCGCACAGCTGGACTCCTACAGCGCTCTTACCTTGTTTAAAAAAGAAATCTAATTGGTCATTAAGCTGCATTAACGTCTGTAATGAGCCCAGGCATCCCTTTTCAGCTTTTTTCCTTGCCTGTCTTCAGGAAGCCTCTGTCAGCCTGTTTGATGCAAGCGTTAACAACACAGCGACGTAGTTAAATGCAAAATTTTGTTCTAAGAAATGGTATGATAAAATTTTAATTAATCTTGTCATTTATTTTGGTCCCTCAACAGAAGATGAATCCTTTGTCTGCGATATTTACTAGTGTATGGATTTATTTGAAGTCCCAGTGCTTCTGTGTTAAAATGAATAATTTTATACTTACTAGAGTAAAACACCTAGGTACAATATAAAGGCTGCAATATATCGGTCTTCATGTTTAGAACCTTTCTACAGCTTGAATATTGGACTTCTTTTTACTTATTTCAGTGTATCCCCATTTTTCTTTCCTGTCATTACTTTATTTCATGTGAAAATTTCTTCATGTGGTTCTCTTTTTCTTAATTCATTAGATTTGGCATGGCTGTTTATTGTATCAGCTTGGCATCTGGCTAGTGTAGCTCTTTTGAAACAAACAATGTGCTTGAACAAAGCCTTATGAAATTAACCCTTTTGATCTGAGCAAACAGGTGCAGGTACTGCATGAGCATAGTACTTGCTCTGTAAAAGTTATTTAGCCTAAGTAGAACTTTTTTGTGCTCTCTTCTTAAGCTGTTTCCACCCAGTGGGGTGTTTACCAGCGTTTTCAAAAGATTTTTAAAGTTTATTATTTTTACATCTTCTAGTACATTCTGCTGTCAAAAGCAGTGGGGGAAACTGGGGGGAAAAACCCAAATTAAAAAGAGCTGTGCAAACCTGCAATATAAATAAAGCATTTCAGTCTTGTTTGGAAAGCTGTAAATCCCTGTGCTGTAAAATATGTTTTAGGGGAAGTTAGAAGCCCCTATGCAATTGCTGATGCTCTGAGCCTCACCTGAACCCGTCAGACTCCTGAGCTCAGTGGACAGGAACTGCATTTGTTCAAGGAGAAGTGACCCATGGCGTATGAAATTCAGTCTTTATACCCATGATCAAAGGCACAGCAGCACAAATGTGCCAAGGCCTTATTTCCCAGTGTGTTTTGGAGCTGCAATTCCATTATTCTCTCTGCAGTAACTGACTTTGGGGTAGATAAATATAACTGGTATCCCTGCTCAAGGCACTTCACACCCTGTGTCATGAGCTCTGCTTTCAGCTGTTTGGCCTTCAAATGGGCATAAAGATCATACCAGAAATGTCTTTATCCAATGGTCAGAGCGTAGAAATTCTGCCTGGTTTTGTGTGGGTTTTTAGGTTGATTTGGTTGGGATTTTTTTACTTTCTCTGTCATTGTTGGGTCTTTTTTGTCTGGGAATTCTATCGTTATTATGCTGCCTGATGAGGGGTTTGGGGTTTTCCTTAATGGCTTACAGCTATTCTGTGTGAGAAGGGACAGGCATGCAAACCAAATATACAAAAGATACATCTTTTAAAATGACAAAATGCCAGAGTGTTCCAGCACTGTCACAATACCAGCGCTCCCATCCAGGCCTCTTGCATATGCATGAGATGAGACCACCACGTGGGAGAGGCACTGTAAGCAGGGGGGAGAGAAAATGAATATTGATAAAACATGTCACAAACTGTGAACAGCCCACAGGAAATATCTAATCTCGGTGGGTATGCTTAACTGAGACAGATTAAAATCTAAATCCATGCAGCTGATAATGTTTTTTATCTTGAAAGGTCAACTGGGTATTTGACACTCCTGCTCTCACCGGGAACCTTTGTAAAAGACATTGGGGAGGGTGTCTTCAATCCATTTTATTTAGAATGGACATTTATGAGTGGTCGTTGACCTTGGGATTCCATTAGCAGTAATGAAGGGCAGCAGCAATGCCTCGTGCCGAGCCCAGTAAATGATGCATGTACACAGATGAGAGCAGAGCCTGCTCCTCGCTGGGCTGGGCTGTGCCAGGCTCTCCCCGCACTCCTGGTCCCAGAAGGATGAAAGGAAGCAGTTAGTGACACTAACAGCAGTGGCACTGCTTTGGGAGTATTTTTAATTTACGGTGTTGTGCAGTTCTGCTTTTTCCGTTTCCTTTCTTCTCTCTGTTTTCTCCCTGCTCTGTCTGGTGAAACATAAGGCAAAGTTTCTAATTCTCTACAGAAAAGATGACAAACTCTGTTTGCCTAATCACATATGAGTTCAGTTGAGGGCTGTCAAAAAGATATATTACCAAGCACAATAAAATGTTTCCAGAGCGCCCTTACATGAAAATGTTCTAAACTCCAGTTATTTGTAAAGTTTCAAACTGGCTCTGGGTGACATTCATTGTACCAGCAGCACAATGTGTTGTGTTGAAGGATCAACAATCACAGGATGGTTTGTGTTGGAAGGGAACCTAAAGATCAGACACTTCAAACCCCTTGCCATTGGCAGAGAAACATCTCCAAACTCAACCAGCCCACCCCGACGAGCAGGAATTCAAGCAAAGGTGATGAGGAGGAGCAAGGAGAAAACTCAGATAGAAAGTGTGGAAGCAGGGGAAGGTGGCCAGAGAGGAATAGACAGATATTGTGTGAGTGTGAGGGGTGGAACTGAGAAAATCATCCCTGTGGCTCTCATTGTTCTTGTTCCTCTTTGGTGGGACTTGAGGCTGGTTAGAGCCCAGAGAACTTTACAAGGAAATTAAATCAACTTCTTCATTCTATGACTTCCCCATCCCCATGACATTGTTTAGTTTCTGATAATGAGAAGTCGCGGTGTTTTAAGTTAAGCACAATATCAGCAATAATCAGGCTGGCTCATACATGATGAAAGCACCGGAGAAAAAACCTAAACCATATTCTGAGCTGCAGACATTCAATTTATGGTAGTGGTCACTGGGAACAGAATATTGCACTCCTTATTTGTTGTCATAGTTGGATTTAACCTGAGATAATTTTTAATTCTCTTGATTTTCCTGCCTGTTCCCAATTAATTTATTGTTAATATGGGAGGTATTGTATGTATGTAGGGCATAGGTATGGTGTTTTTTTTCTTGTTGGTTTCTCATACAATGAAATATTTTCACTGTGTCCCAGAACATGAGATTTCACATTTAATATCAGTTTAGTAAAAATATGTATATGTATAGATGCATATACTTCAAGGAATATTCTCTAGATAATACTGCAGTCTAAGTTTCCTGGAAAGGATATAAGGAAGTACCTAAGTATGAGATTGTAAGCTGCTCTTAAATTGTGGAGAACAAAAATAAGTTATGAATTTCACATTTGAGTGACTTTTATTAATTGCTTGTCTCTCCCATCTGCACTTGGATATTATTTGCCTAGAAGAAATAGCTCAGCAAAAAATTGTTCAGCCTAAAACATTAGTAAAGTGCATAGTCCTAACAAATTCACCTAAACCCACTGATTTTTCTTGCCCTTCTTTCCATCCTTGTTATGCAAGTTGTTTAGCATGAAAGAACAATTTTTTTGATAAATCACTAGAAGACCCAAACAATTGGCATTGTCAGCAAATTAAAACCATAAAGATAGCAGGCATTCAGGCTTTAGGAAGTACATTGTTTTCTGAGTAGAATAGGTTGAAAATAAAAACAATAAAAATTGACCACTGAGATTTCATTGGGCCGTGGCAATGTTGGCAAAAGAATGGAAGTTTTCAAGGTCGTATTGGGTAAATCTTATTTTTAAATGTAAAGTCACCTGAAAATCATACATTTCCGTGAGAGAAGAAAGTTTGCCTTTGGAAATGAGGCTTGCCAACCTTTCTCATTATACCAAGCTGAAAAAGCAATTTGGAACCCCCTACAGACTCATATTTTCCCTTTCAAAACAAAAGAGGGAGAGGAAAGAGAAGCTGCCACCACCCAAGCAGCAAACTTCACCCCTGGTCTGTTCTCCAGCAGCTGCCACCAAAACCCTCCCTTTCCTGAGTCAGAAAGATAATTTCTTCTTTTTTGGGAGGCTTTGGGACATTCCTGATGGGATGGGCTTCTTGCTTTAATTAGGTGCAATTTTTTTAAAGCTGAACCTTTTCAAATTTGAGCTTGCTGGAGGCATCTAAGGGATTCTTTTCTACTGATAAAGAGGTTTCTGAAAACAGCAGTCTGGTACCCACTTGATGTATCTGTCTAGTATTTTGTAACTTCGTTATTGCATGTTGAAAAACAATGCCGTGTTGAACTTTAAGGCCCCTGATACATCAAGCTCTAATGCAAGCCGAGTACTTCTGGGCTTGCACTTCTGACTTGATCAAAAGCTGGAAGTTCCTATTCCAAGTGGAAAATAAGAAATGCTGTCCAAGGTTTAGCTGAGCTGTGCTGGTGTTGGGATGTGAGGCAGAATGGATTCGCTTTGGCACAGATAGGCAAGAGTTGTTTCTATGTTAAACACAGAGAAATTTGAGTTTTTCTCTGACCAAGCCCTCCGGGAATGTGGAGCACGCTGGGTACTCTGCTTCTTTTTTGTGTTACCAAACATCAATCCCTTATCCAACAGACACTGGCTGCATGCATCCTTGGCTCACTTAATCTTAATTTCATTAAAAATAAAATATTTTGTGTTAGTTTCACATCAAAAATATTTTCTTTGTTTTAGACAATATTTGCAATAAGTTTTCTCTTTTAACCTACAGAACAGTATTTAAGTGAGTTTTAGCACGACTTGCTAAAAACTGATTTATTACTGTGACTTTTTTCTATATAATAATAGCATACTTAGATTTGAAGAAACATCATTACTCTTTTAAATACAAATATATTCACAAGATAGATATTGGCTAATTATTTGCTCTTGGCATGTTTGTTTTTAATAATAATTTGACATTTAAGTGAAATGTACCTTTTCATCTTGTCAAACTTAAAGCAACAACTAATTAAAACAGTAGTCCTGTTTTATTTGAAGAACAGCTCTTTCTTTTGGAACATGTTGCAAGCCTAGTTTTAAAGCAAATTAACAGTGTCTTCTGATTATAAAAATGAAGTGTTCCATCCTGAGGTCCTGATTGGAAGTTCCCTGCAGCAGTTGTGCAGGGGTGTGAGCAGTGCTGCTCAGAGAGGCCCTTGTGAGTGGAGCATCGTTTTCTTTTTGAAGATATGTTTTAACAGAGGTGGATTCATTTGGTCTTTTAGAAAAGAAATGTGTCGCTGATGCTTTCAGTTGCAAGTTAGAATACGATAAAGCACCAAAAGTTTGGAGAAGCTTCTCTAGAAAATATTTTCTGATATTCTGCAGGACAGTGTAATTGCGGTGTTGCAGCAAAACTGGGTTTTCTGCAGCTTTCACCCTCAGAGAATCCTGCCTTGGAGATACTGGCTTGAAATATGAAAGCATCCAAGGAGCTGAGTTTCATGTTTCCTCTTGAATTGTCAAAATAATCCCATAATTTATTTTTTTTCTTAAAAAGAAAAAAAACCTGAGTGGCTTCTTCAGTAATGAGAAAGTCTGCTCATTAGGGTGTTCCAGCTTTGATTCTGTAGTTTCTGTGATTGGGAGTCAGCTACCCAAAACTTCAGTCTCATTAACACTGAGGAAAAAATAATCTTTTTCTCAAGTGATGAGCTATAATCAGTCAAACATTTGAATAGCCTAATATCAGTTCCCTGTTAAGCACGACTGATGGTTTGGTTCTGCATAAGGTCTTTTGATTAGAAGCTTTTCTGTTTTCCCTTTTCCCTTTCCCTTTCCTCCCCATGCATCCTTTACCAGGAAGACCACAGCACATTCTCTAACAAAGCTGTTCACCTGGTTTAGAGCAAGTACCAAGAAGAAAAATTAAATTTTTCCTTTCCTAACCAATCAAATCGTCCTGTTGTTCATAAATGTGGAACACTTAAGCACTTATAAGGGGTTCAGCTTTGCTTTGCAGGATTGCTTGAGCTGAAACGAGTGCTGCTTTTCATTTTTAGTGGATCAAAAACTTGGGAAATAAATGCCTGTTAAGAAATCACATATAACCTGGCAGGTTTTTATACTGTTTATTTGTTTCATGGATTCTGAAATCCCTAGAAAAACTTAAGATTTAAAGTCATCATGTAGATACATCTGTCTCTAATAGTGATGTATTGAGATGTCACACCTGTCAGCCATTTTTTATATAAAATGTTTAGTCTTAAACGATGTCAAGAGTAAAAGTTTAATAGTTTTTATTTGAATTAAAAATGTTAGGGGTTGGGTGTAAAGCAGATGCAGCTGCACATCCACAACACGCTGTAATGAAGAGAGTCTGCTCATGGAGAGGCTGCAGCAGACAAATCAAGTGGAAAGCTTTGACTTTTTTGGTTTATAACACCTTATTTAGGCCATCAGCTGGCTGGAATGGGTACTTTTTCCCTGAAATGTACTTTATTTATTATAAATTTAGAAATGTAGAATGAATTAGTGTTCGGAATTTCTTTAGCTCTGCCTATCCCCTGCTGCAGTAAAGGGGTGGAAAGCTCCACTGCCATGGTCAGCTGGAATTTTCAGGATGTAACTGAATTCTTAAATGAAATTATGCCATTTCAACAGAAAGCAATTGGTTGTAGTTCACCTATATGGAGAGAACAGTGGGCTTCACAATCAAATCAAATTATTTTCTATCTTATTTAAATAAGGGCACTTCAGTACATGAAAAACATTGCTATAAATACAGCAAATTCTGCTTGTGTTAACTGAAAAATCAGTTCAGATCTTAGATATTTGTAAAAATAGTGGAGAGAGGTAGGATGAGGCTTGTACAAATTATTCCTCCTCCTCTTTCCTGACATTTCAGCCATTGTTCTTAAGACTTTTTTCTTTTTTAACCTAACAAACTCCTTTATATCAAGGAGTTTATCCTTCACTGTCACAGATCCTGGCATGGAATTCAGCTAAAGAAATCGATTTAGTGTTTTAATAAAGGAGAAAAATTAGGTTGGCATTACAGAGAAAACATTTAATAAGGATAAGAAATAAAGTCCACGCACAATGTTTGTCTCTTTCTGACCAGAAGTAAGACCTTGGTTGACATGAAAAAGAATATAGCTGCTACATTTCTTGGTTCCGAATGGCCACTGTCAAGTTGTATTTGGTTTTAATTACAGCTGAGTAAGAGTTTTTACAAAACCCAGTAGAGTTTATAGAATGACTAAAATAAATACTTTCTTGAAGTGTTTACAGGCAAAATCTCCTAGTTTGAATGTAAAATAAAGGAACCTGAAATTTAAATTATGCAAAGGCTTGAGCTGGATATTACTTTTCTAATAAAATCCAATGAATTTTTTCAGCTCAGAGGAAAGATGAAGGAATAATAAACGCACTTATTTTACTTTGGGGTTTTGTACTTGAAGCTCCCCTGGTGTGGTTTTTGTTATGTTCAGTTTTTCTGTATTTGTTACCAGACAGTGATAGAGAGAATCAGCTGTGAACAGAACTTTGTCCTCAGTTTGTTTTTGGCAGAGAAAAGGTGCTTTGTGCTCTCTGGTCACTGCAGTCCTGCCGGGGGGTCTGCAGCAATTGCAGGGAAGACATTTTTGCAGCACTTCTCACTGGAGAAGATATATTCCTTTTTACAGGGAAGTCAGGCATTTCTCACCTGTAAAGGCACATTTTCCTTGTCCTGGAATGTCCTGAGCTGGAAGGGACCCACAAGGATCACTGAAGTCCAGCTCATTTACTGGAGAACTGAGTCACTGACACAGCTGATGGCTTTGTCAAGGTTGCAGGGTACATTTAGGATGGAGCCAGGAATTATGCCAGGAAATGCAGCATCCAATGCTTTTTTTTTACCCCAGAGATGGTGGATACAGAATTGGAAGCAGTCCAGGATGGGAGTAGGAGTACCCATTGCTTGTGGTGTAAGATCCTTGTGTTTCGAGGCATTTATGCTGCCCTACTCTGACAGAGAAGTCTTTGTAGTCACTGCATGTCTGGAGAGAAAACTTTTTCTTCCTTTTTACTTGGAGGAAGGGCATCATAGTGAGCCTCAAAGGGGAAAAAGCCCTATAATCATTTAGGTTGAAGTGCTTCTTAATTCAAATGGTGTGCTACTTAGAGAACTCGATAAGAAGGATTAGAACTGGAAAAGAAAGACATTTTTAAAAGCAAAGCTATTACAGGGTTCATTACTTTATTTATACGTTCTCCAAAATCACATGAATGAAGGGAAAAAATGAGGAGAAAAAATACTGGCTTCAGTTCAGAATGTCAATTACTCCTTTTTTTAATCCTCTTTTCACAATTTATTTGACATCTTGAACAGTTGCCAAAAAAGCTATTATAACTATAAAACATATTCATTGGTATAAATCTCATTAAGTTGAGCAATTTAATTAAGGTATTGACATGCTTAATTGATACGTGCAAGGAGAGACCATTTTCATATCTAATTTCCATACGCTTTCTGCTTTTAAGAAAACTAGCTCCGTAAAAATGTTATAGATTCAGCTAAGCCCTGTCATCCCAGAGGAGCACTTGCTGCCATTTACCTTGATTTAGAGCCAACCACTCTTCTAAGTGGAGCTCCATTAAATGGATCTGATGTATGTCTGACTCAAACATGCGTCAGCTCCTCTTATGATCAATAGCGGAATATTTATATTAATAAAGCACCGAGTTAATTAAATAAAATAGTCTTCTGGGTAAACTTAAGATACTAGGGGATGGGCAGGGAATCGATATACTCTGCCATTTGAACATTAACTATGTGCTCTGAAATTTTATGCTACCTTAGCAAAGATGCTTGCGGTGTCGGAGTCTGGGATGCACAGAAACTCCCAGGGCAGGAAGCCCCCGAGAATCCTGGGCAGGATTTGCTTATCAAGTCAGAGAAAAAACAGCAGACAAAAATCCTTGGATATGTTTGGCTTCTGTGACTTCATTCCTGTGGACACACAGGAAATCCTTTTTCTGGATTAGGACTGAACACAGTCAAGTGGGTATTTTCCTGGTTGCCTGAACTATCCCAGCGTTGCCAGAGAAGGAGCAGGTGTGAGAAACCTGCCCTGTTTGGGTTTATCAGGGGTAGTGAAGAGTCACAGGTGCCCTACAAAAACATTTTAAAACTCCCTTTAAAATGCGGGTCTGGTTCTGGCTCTTTGTGTGTTTCAGCCCAAAGCACAACTTTTCCTTCAGCCATCCCGTGGGCTCTGACCCCACAGACACAGTTGGGAGAGAGATTTCTACATCAGTGGGTGACTTTGGACCACCGTGGAAACCTGTCCCTGTCAGAAATGCAGTCCCCAGTGTCAGTCCAGGTGCCCATCGCTCCTGAGCTCTGATCAGCGGGCTCTGCTGTCCCGGTGGCACTGCTGCTGTTTCTATAACACGCACACGGCCTTTGAAGGAAGGAAGTTCCCTCAGGTACTGCTGCAATCCACAGATTCCACTTTCTCCTACCTTTTATCTACAGTTCAAGGCTTCAGTATGATGAAGTGGAAAATGTGATTTCTAATACTGTGGATTTAACGAATGCCTCACTTTGGTAACCAAAGAAGATGCTTGAAAGGCTGAGAAAGTCTTAATCCAACATGAATCATTTATTTAATCAGTTTAGAACTTGTTCTGTGTAAATCTGCTCCCATCTCTTTAGCCAGGGGCACCGTGGCACTGCTGGAACCACCAATGCCTTGCTCTCCATTCCTGCTTGCAGCCTTCAGGCACTGCTGTGGGGCTCCTTCTCACATCTTGGGGTTGGTTTAAAGGAGAGTTAAACTGAGGGAATTAGAACGTGTTCATTTGGGCCTTCTGTCCTCTTTACAATCTCAGCTGTGTGAGCTGGGCTCTGGTCCTTGCTGAGGCTGCAGTGACCGCTGAGCATCCTGTGACCGACACCTGCGTCAGGAGCTGCGGGAGGATTTCGGTGAGGATTCTTTGCTGCCTTCTCTGTGACAGGCACTGTCTGCCGTGGGAAGTTGACCCACGGGGAGGTAGCATATGGAATAATGTACAGAATTTATTGAAACAATCAGCAGTGCTGCTTCTGGGCTATTGCAGTAAAAGGGCATTGATGTCGTCCTGTGATGAGGGATTTTCACCTCGTTAAAATGTTTCTAATTACCAGGCACTGGGGAAAAGCTGAAGGAATAATCTCCTTTGTCTTAGAGTGAATTGTCTTCCACTTGAGCATTTACTGGAAATACCTGGTTTAGATTCTATTTTTGTATTAATGTAGAACCTCCTGAAGAAAACACACCTATGGTGTATTTAATACTTCCAAATAAGCTTCATATATGAAGAAATAAACTTAGGCTCTTGTTTAATATTAGTAATCAAAGCACATGTCTGTTACAGCTAAAAGTTAAAAATATTTAATATATGTAAAACTATAGTTCTTCTTTATTATTGTCTTTGGTAAAGTGTTGGTAATGCATCCCAACCCCAACATTTAGTATTTGTTTTGCTTTTGTTTTTACATTATTCTTGTGTTCTGTGATTCAGAAAGACTGAAGAAAGACTTCAAGCTAGAAGGAGCATTGGAACCATATGTGTTACATATATATAATCTGTATCATAATTGTCTAAATTTAACAGGGTGGGATAGGTTCGGTTAGATAACCACTTTCTGTGTTAGCCACAGTTCCCTGGTATTTAGAGTTGTCTTTCCAGAAATTTAATGTTCAAAGAGAGGAAGAGTGATTGCATCTGAGCTGGGATAAAAACAGGTTCCATGATGAATTCCTTTCCGGAACCAAACAAAAACCTTTGTGTATGGAACTGGCATGCAGAAATTCTTGTGTATTTTTTGACTGACTCTGAGTTTCTCTCTCTTGATTGTTGGTTTTCTGCATGGCATCTGGAAGTAATGATGTGAATAACTAATACCAGCATGTAAACTTTCCAAGCCTTATGATGAAGTTAAATTTCCTTTTTGATAAGATAAGACTATTTGTGTCATATGACAAGTGACACCACTTTAGCTAATTGTTTTTTCAAAAGCCTGCTAAGGAGGTGTCATGAATTGAAAAAGCTTCTGGTATTAAGTGTTACTGTGGGTATTTTCTCCTGGAGAGCCACAGAAGTGTAGTGGACTTTCTCTAAAGTCATCATCATTGATGACTTTAGCAGTGATGAAATGGAATCACTCTGGAATTTGGTGTTCCTTGATTTGAGGGTGTCTCAGCAATGGAACAGCAATGTGTGGACACATCTCGTGGCTTCCCTTGGGGTTTGCCGTGCAGGAGCCGCTCCTCCCTCACCCTGGGCAGCTTTTACATTTAATTCAATTTTGTGAGCTGACACTGTCAGTCTGAAATTCAGCAACATGCCTGACAGGGAGGAAAGGCGAGTTCATTTCTGGAAGTGGCTTCATGCAAATGAATCCTGCTGTGGATCTCTGGAGCGAGGCATCGCTGATGGATCAGAGGAGTGCCCTTGTTCCCTTGTCACCTTTGGGAAAAAAGCTCAAAAAATGCCACAAGCACCTTGGAGAGTTACTCTAAACCATTCACACACACCCAGATCTCCCTGTGTGTTTTTTGGTGTTTGAGGGTAAAAAATTGAGTCTGTTTTCAAAGTAGAATCTGGAGGTTTTCATTACACAGTGTTTGGTTGGATTCAGGGAACTTAATTCAGCTTGTGACGTGTTCAGGCCAGGCTGGTTTGTAAGGGGCAGTGAAGTCCTAGGAACACTCTTAATTTTTGTGAATTGTCTCAATTTTTTGATAAAGGTTTAGGTCTTTGGAACCTGATTTACTGAAACACTCAAATAACAAACCCCTAAGGAGGTTGAATAGAATGATTGCACGTTTAACTTCTCTTTTGGAAAAAATCACCATTTTATGTGCACTTTAGCTGAAAGCTAATTTTGGTTTAGATCTGTGTCATGTTAGCATATTTGGTCTACCAGTATATTTTATTTTCTCTACTTAAAACACCTACATTCTGTTTCAATGCCTTTTTCTAATGCATATCATTTATTGAATGATAAACTTCCTGTGCATGGAGTGGGACTTTCGAAAGTGTTTTACCTACATGGATAGTCATTGAAAAAGAGAAAATTACTTGATTACGTCGTTATGGAATCTTTTTGTAGGTGTGGATAAAGTAGGAGAATGAGGTTTGCAAGGGTGGAATGGTCAGGGTGCCCTGCTCTGGAGCCCTGGAATTGCTGCAGGGTTTGTGGATCCTACTGTAAAACAGAGCTGCTCTTGCTTAAACAGCTGCATCTTGTGTGAATATCCCCACCAGAGTGAACGGCTTTGTGGTATTTCATCTCGGTCTAGTAAACCGAGATGTCACATGCACATAGAAACGTGAATTATGGCTGCAAACCAGGCTGAAGTGTATCTTCTTACAGCTGCAGTGTTTCACTGGGATTCTCAGGGACTAAACGATCCAAATCAGGAAAGATACGTAAAGGTGAAGCTGAGGAAGAAAAAGAGAAGCTGAAATATTATAAAAGAAAAAAAGGGAAAAGGTGCATGGAAGTCCTTTGTCTGGGGCTTCAGTACCTGTTCCTCTGGTCTGCTGAATATCAGTGCAATGGATATTGCTGGTCCAATACTGTAATTTATTTTTTAATCTAATTTTAAAACCTTGATTCCGGCTCGAGTAGCAGTGTGTCCCTTTTGCACGGGTGCACTTTTTAGCACAGAACAGAATAAAGGCCCTCTGATAACTGGGCCTCAGCTATAAACAGAATGTTGTTTTTCTCACTGCAGTGCATTCAAATACTTTGCAACTCATTTCTACCTCACTGGAACAAATGGAATGTCACTGTAGTGGGTTTTACTGTCTGTGGATTCTCTGTCATCATTATTACTTTTTATATAGCCACAGAAATGTCTGCAGTGTTCATACAAACAAATTCTATAATTGGCTTCTTTCAGGAGAACTTCCTGAAAAATAAAGCCTAGATCTTCACACATATAATTGCTACTCAATCCTATGAAAATCTTCTTTTCTTAGCTAAAGTACAGGATCACAGCCTGAATTAAATAAATACTGTTATGATTATTGTTTTCATTCTTCAATGTAATGATTAGGTACACAAAAATATTAACTGGCAGGGAATGTATTTTTATTAAACATATCAGTAAAGTGCAAAAAATTCTTCAGTATAAAAATATTCATCATTGACAAAGGCAGAGTTAGGTCCAGACAGATCAGTCAAAAGAGAGTCTTGCTCCAGATGTTGATCAGTTGTCCAAAGACAGTGCATGTATGTATGTATATGTATCATGAAATACTTTATGATTTCACATGTTTATCTTCTAAAATTAAAAACTCATCGTAACTGAAAAGTATATAACCAATAACTGCAAATACCTTTTTGCTTAGTGGTCAGGCAGGGCTGTGGAGGCTGCTCTCTCTCTGGGGAGATCAGAGAGGGTAATATTGCCTATTGACGTTCAGAATTTGCAAATACACAGGATTTCTTTCCAGTACAGCTCAAGAGACAAAAGTATAAACCACAAAACAGGTCAACAGTGTAAAACCAGGGATTTTTGAAATTAGCTTAAAATAAAGGTGCGTCTACATAGCTGCATTTCCATTTTAGAAAGAATTAACATTAATAAGCAGTGAGAGAGCTTTTGAATTCACATTGCTTTAGCAGCAGGAATATATTTACAAAACCAGAAAATCATGGGGGGAATAATTTCTTTTCACTGATGTCAGTGCTTCGCTCCTGCCTCTCTGAGGTGTGTGGTGCCCCTGCTAAATCACATTGGTGCCTCTGTGCTGTCATCTCGCTCGCAATGCAGTTGTAGGGCTGGGACTTGTGTGGGCAACTTTGTTTTGTTGGTGATGCTGCAGCAGAGGTTCAGAGGGGCTGGGTAATTCCAGAGAACAGGTTTGTCCATCCAGATGAAAACTCCGCTCCCGGGTGCGGTGTCAGAGCGGTGCTCGCGGTGGCTCTGCTGGCAGAGCTCTCTCTCCACAGGCAGGAGGACAGAGCGGAATTCCTGATCAGTGGGACTGACTGGAAAGGGGCTTTTTGTCTCTTCCCCCGTTCCGCTAGAGCACCTTGGCCGAGTCACACACTGCCTCTCATTGTGCTCCTTTGTCCCCTCGATAAAAAGGAAGGATGAATCACATTGATACCATTTTCTAAAGTACTAAAATCCTACATTAAATACTCCTAACAAAGACATCTTATTGTCATTTATTAGTCAGGAGCCCTGTCCTATTCCTAGTGGGCTGCTTCTCTTTTAGGGATTCCTCTGAATCCACTGGACGTTACTTCCCAGTTCCTGCTCCCAGACATATCCAAAGCTGAGTGTAAAGCCTTTGAGGAAAGGTTTTACTTTTGTGTATATGTTCCAAAAGACAAAACAGATGCTGCTTTCTAAAATGAAAGCTCATGATCAGTCTCAAGATGGGTGGTTTTAAAATAAGAGTCTCCTAAATGCTGTCTGATCACTGTTTGCTTGGTATTTTGGAAATGGCAGGAGGAGGGAGAACTGTAAAAGTCAAAGAAAATGTTTCCTTTGCTTGGACACTGGCACTGATTATTTTTACAGTTCATTTAAAATTGTATAAAAATATTTACTAATCTTCTTAGAGATATTCTGATTTAATTTTTTTCTGGTTTTGTGGGGTGCATCAGAAGACAAATGCTGTGTCTCAGTGAAGCAAGGTGGGGTTATTTTTTATTTTATTTTGCTTTGTTTTCTTAAGCAACCAAGGATTTAAAAAACTTCTAATGAAGAATTAAGTGTTCACAAATGTTGTATTCCCTGTTCTTTTAAACATTTTAAAAGACTTCAGCATGCGCCGTGTGATCCCTGTGGTTGTGTCAGGCCAGAAGTCATGAAACTGTACAAGTCCATGCAGGTCAGATCCCTTGAAGGGTCTTTATTAAGAGATAGTTTTTAAATTGTCCTTGCAGAAGGTGATGACGATGATGATAAAATAATTTTCTTCTGTTGAAATTTTTTCCTCCTTGGTTCCCTAGTGAGCACCCCTCCCAAGTCTTTAAGCTCAGCTCTGCCCAGTGTCCTGTTCTCCAGAACGAAGGTGTGGGTGAGATTGGGGTTAACTGGGCTACGTGGGGCTTTGGGGAAGTGTGGAAATATCGAAGTACAGAGTTCACATCTATCACTGCACAGGGCCCCGGATCAACAGAGAAATCCTGGTGTTTATCTTCTGGAGCCTTAGCAGCAGCGCCTGTGCGGCAGTGCGTGACTGTGTGAAAGCGCTGAGGACTGCTTTAATTGGAATTTTTGAGCTAAACTCCCTCCTCAAAACAAACAAAACCGGAGTTTCCCCTACAGCCTCCCAGAGCACGAAGTGAGAGGCAGCTGTATTGTGTTTAGTAAAAACACAGTCACCTTGTTCAGGGTGCACAGCATCTGCAGGACCTGCTCTTGTTCTGCAGAACTCACATGCTTGTCACCATCTTTACTTCTAGTGCACTAGTAGGAGGAAGAATTTTTTTTTTTCCATTTAGAAAATCAGCAGCGATGCCAAGTTTCCACAGAGTAATGCTTTACAGCAGTGTTGTTGTTAAGCTCTTGCCTTGTAGCCCATCAGCAACAACACTTTCCCATTTTTCCTTCAGACAGAGAGCTACAACTGCTGCTTTACAGTAAATACCACTTTTACCCTGACCCTGCCCAGAGGGAGAAGCCATTCCCTCGCTGGGGGCATGAGGGAGGTGCTGATCAGAGTGTCAGACCTGCCACAGCTTCTTCTAATTACTGTTGGAGGGAGCGGATTGGGGCAATGCATTTCCCACCTGGGAGATGATAAATATCTTGAATTTATCTTGCATCTTTACAAGGCTCAAAGTTTCTGAATTGGCCTGAACAGTGAACTCAGTTATTTTAATGTCTATAGAACAGGAAAAAACTCTAATACTGAACAGTTTTGGAAATGCTAGGACAATAGATCTTAGGTAAGATCAATACTTAGTTGTTAAAAATGCTAAATACTAGTTTCAATTTAAAAAAAAAAAAAAAAAAGCCGCCCCATGATTTTGGTAGAGCAGGAAAAAATCGTTTTGTTCCTTGCTGTAAACGAAATGCTAGCTTCATGTGATAGAAAGCCATTTGAAAAAAACGTGGTGGGATATATTTGCAGAGTCTGGCTTGATCTGATCTCTCTCCATCTGCATCCTTGAGCTTGTGTGTGCTCCATAGCATTGGTCCCTTTGCTCCCTCCTCTCTGGAGGAGTTATCTTCCCTCAACATTTGCTCCATGAAAAACCTGACTTGTATCATTCCTCACTTTATTGACTTGCTTATCTTTTATTGCGTGTTACTGAGAGATACCTATTATCTTTAGATTATACTCTCTAATTTTCCCCATCTGTTACTCTTTAACTCCTTAATTGTGTTACTTAATTCAGTAAAACATTGTAGGATAGAGTTTATGTGTAACATGTTGTACAAATTAAAACTAATTGTAATGAGACAAATTGCAGTGACCAGATTGTGTTAAGTACGTGACCTTTAGTGGAGTAGTTCAGTCTGGTTTTAGTTCAGTGGTAACAAAAAGCTGGATTGAAGGATAGTCACTAAACCTTAAAAATGCACAAGACCTCAGGAACATTTTATTTTATTTAATTTCAATACGTGTATTGGACTGAAATATTTGAAACCCAGACATCCTATTTGGTACAAGAATGTAAACAAGCTACCAACAGGGCTGAATTAATTCTCGTTTCTCTCAGCTGCACATTCTGTAGCCAGAGAAGCTGGTGGGCACAGCACAGATTTCTTGGCATTGGCGGCAGCTGGCACTTTCTTAAAATCACCACTCAGATCTTTCCTTAGTTTTATTTTGCAAAGCAGGTGAACAGCATTAACTTCCCAGTGTTATTGGGGCAGGAGGAGATGATGGCAAGCAATCTGCTATTTTGCACTCTCAAACCCCGTCTGCAGTCAGCAGAACCAGCGTTTGTCCTGTGGATTTGTGTCAGCTGCTGCAGAGCTGTGTGTGAGCTCCCCTGACTTACTCCAGAAACAGCTGAATTGTGGGGGAGCTGGAAGGATGTGAAGGGAGGAATCGCTCACTTAGGCTGGATTTTCCCTTCAGTTTAGCTAAACCATTGGTTCTGTGTGCTGATGGTGAGTTTGCAGTTTTACCATGGAACCAAAATACAATAACAGACTGGGGAAGATGCGTTTGGCTGTGAAGAATTTGCTCTGGGTCACTCGTTCTTTGAGTCTTTGTACTAAACTCTTTAGACTTTAAAGGCAAGCTGAGTTTTTTATTGGATAACACTGCGTGGTGATCTCTCAGCCCATTTGAGTGGGAGAAATAATTAAAGAGTAGTGTTCAACCCCATGAAATACTTGTTAATCAAGCTGCTTTTCAGGCAGTTGTGTAAGAAGTCTTTTTAAATTTTAAAATCTGTGTGTCAAAAAAGGTCTGGAAAATAACTGGTAAATCCTTAAAGGGTGAGGTTTTTTTGTTTGTGTTTGAAAAGGGAGAAAACCTAGGCATAATGCTATCACTGCTGATTTTTTGGTTCTCACATAATAGATGTTATTTTCGGTACCTTTGTAACTTTGCAAGTTGTATTTAAGTAGTTGCTTCAATGTTTTAGATCTGCAGTTCAAATGAAGATTAATTCCGTGAACGTTCGTAATATCTGTGTTCCAATTAAGTGATTTATGTTCTCTTACTGGCAAAATAATAATAAAATAAAAAAAAAAGTTAATGTATTCTATTGCTCTGTTAGAGAGTTGAATTTTCACTTAGGATGCAATAGGCAGCGTTAAAGCAGAAAGCTAAAACCAGCAGTACGGCAAGGACTGCAGAGGCACTTAGGAAACGTCAGCACTTCTTGATGGGTTTTTTTTTTTTTCCCCTTTCCAATCCTTTTATCAGTAAGGCACTTGCAATCCACATTTGAAGATCAGGAAAACAATATTAGACTTGCAGAGGGAGTTCATCTGCGTCCAAAGCATTTTAGCTAAATTAAAATAAAACCTAAGAAATGTGTTGGCTTGTGCCAGCTCTGGCTGGAGTGGGGCTTGGGCTGTGCTGCGAGGGCAGGGGAGCCGCAGCCCCTGCGCTGGGCCAGCTCTGCCTCTGCTGTATCGGGGTGCAGGTGAGCCTGCTTGGGTTGTTCTGGTGCTTTCTCCACACAGGAACCCTTGCAAGGATGGTGCTGCTGATGCACCGGCACATTCCAGTTTGTCCTCAGGTCAAGGGATTTCAGCTCTCTTAGGGTGAGGATTTTTGGAAGTCGATTATTTCTTACATCTGGAATTTTTCAGATTGCCTCTTTAGGATACATCATGCACTCAGGCACCTGGGCTTGCCTTCCATTACAGAAATAGGTGGCTTGAAACTTCTGTCTGAGAAATAGGAAATCTATTAGTAATCATTACCTTCTTTTTTGTCAGGTTTGCTGTTTATTTTTTCAGAAATATTGCAGCATTTTTCTGTCTGCTTTTTTAGGGTTTTGTTTTGTCTTCACACTAATTTATCTGGTTTTCTACAGTTTCTGTTAATAACTAATATTTATTTTGCATACCATCACTGTGAGCTTCCCATTATGTCTGTTATGAGAAGCAGGGAATAAAAAGCTGGAACTTCAGGTTAAACTTATTACACAAGTTTCTTGTTACAGCCTTCTGCTCCCTCAGAGCAAATTTTGTGGAGTGCACAGGCTGAGCCTGGTCGGCGTTTGCTGGCTCATGAAAGGTGCTTAAAAAAAGTTTGGCACAGTGTCGTGCAGCAGAGAGAAACATTCTTCCTGACCATCCCAAACCAGGGTGGACAGAATTGCGAGAAAGCAATTCTAGAAAAAGAAACGTCGGTGAATTTTCTTCCGTGCTGTGTCACTAATGCCATGCAGGCTGTGAGTTCTTCAGCCCACTAGAGAGATTTATGGGAGCAGCCCATGATCCAGGAGATGGAAAGAGGTAGTACTGTTAGCTAGAGGAGAGTGCCTAGTAGAAAATAAAAATCATACAGTTTGCAAGGTTTTCTTAGAAAAAGAAGAACTTCGTACAGTCCCCTGGTTTTTGCCTTGCTGAAGGTTAAGAGTTGAGAATAAAGACAAAGCAGAGAGCAAAAATATAAATTAGTCCTTGTAGAACACAACAGTGTTAGGAAATATCACCTGAAATCCTAATTTACTTTCACACGTGATTTGAAATGCACAATAAAATGCCAGTCAAGTGCAGCTTGAGCTGGTGGATTTAGTGTGGTTTTATTTGGCCACACAATTCTACTTTTTCAAGCCCTTTTTGTTCTGCTTTGCTTGTGTCTTCCTTTCAGATCTTACTAATTTTTGCCTTGCTAAGCCATTTTGTCACACTTTTACCGTAGCTCTGCTCTGCCTCACTGTCACACCAAAGTGACAGCTTGAGACTTCCTCCTCCTGGGTCTGAAATACCCTTTACTTTCTCTCTTCTCTGTCTGGGTTGCCTGATCATTTGTCTGGGTTGAAGGTCTGTCTTTAAAGAACTAATATTTTGTTGCTGGCAAAATAAAGGGGAGGTGAAGGAAGGGTCAGAGTGTGGATCAGTGTTAAACAAATTGTGAAGGTCACAAAGAATTTTAATCTGACTTGAAAAAGAGACTTCTGTCCAGCAGCACATTCTTGTTTGTGATGGTCTGAATGGACAATTGTGGCTACTTTGAGAATTTGGTGTAGACTGCATGACTGGTATAAATTGAATTAGTCTCGTGACAAGGACATAGTCCCCTTTTTTCCTTATCTGCCTGATGGAAAGCAGAAGAAAGCCCCGTGTGACACGTCTTGACCCGCAATGTCAATGTGGGCTTTTGTGACAGCTTCTGATTTCTGGCCTCTCATTTGATAAAACCAATTTGGTGCAGGCCAGAAAGGAGCTTGCTGCAACACTAAATGTCCTTACAGAAAAGGGTGTCTGGGGTGAGTACAGAAGGCTGCAGTTCCCTCCTAATGGTCATTAGAGAGCCGGTTTCCGTCTGAGAACGGGGCAGAGCCGTGGGCTGCTGTGGCTCAGGGACGCCTCCAGCCAAGCTCCGTGTGTTTCTCCAGGATCCCCTTTCCTTGTCCCTCTGTCATCGCTGTGCCTTCCCATTCCTCCATTTGCTTATTTCTTACATTTTTCTTTCCCTCTCCTCTGCCTTCCTTTCGTCTTCTTCTCCCATTACTCTCCTGCCCCTCCTTTTTCCCCTGAACCAGACTGAAATCTCTCCCCTCTCTGTGCTGACAGGGCGCCAGCAGGAAAATCAGGGTGAGTGCTGCTTTTCCTTAGCATGGAAAACATCCCAGCTTTCTGGTTTCGTCTCCATTTCCCTCCCATTCCTGCCTCCACTGCGCTGGTAGAAGGTTGTGAACCTGGAAATATTTATAGTTCAGCAAGGGAAAAAGCACCTGAATGCTGGTTGGGTATCAAGAAAATGTAATCTGCACTCACAATGCAGATATAGTGATTTCATTTGAAACATTTTTTAATGTGTTTTAAGTTCTAGAAAGATGTTTCAAATTGCTGTTGGTTGTTTAGGTTTTTTCTTTGTTGTTTGTTTTTAAACAAGGTTAAAAAATCAGTTTCTCCCATTGATACACAATGTGGCGGTATTTTAATGCAGTAGATTAATATCTTTTCACGGTAAATTTAAAAAGCTCACAAGAGAATGATTGTCATGTTTTTCCTGAATATTAATTTCCAATAACAGGCTGTAATCTGAGCAGGGGTAGCCCAGCATTTTTTCAGTCAGTAAACAAACAGAAGCATGCTGAGAAAATTACATTTACACTACAGGGCTGCAATTCCAAGGCACAAGATTTGGCTGCAGGTACTCTGACAGTGAATCGTGGCATTGTGCCAGCACCATGGCCACATTTGAGTGATGTTTCCTGGAAGTTCTGTCGTTTGTATCATGAATTCTGCTGATTTTGGTTGGAGAGTCATTTCAGCTCATTGCACAGACCTCTAGAGGAGCGAAAGAAAATTGGAAACACCGTGTGGTGTAACAAATCCAGAAACATCTACTTTTCCAAGCACGTGGATGTTCCATTAGCTCATGCAGATTTGAGAAATGTGTTCCCTTTGTTAATCCAATGTATTTTTTTTCTGTTCTCTTTTTCAGAGACCTGAGTGAAAACCAGATAAAAGGAATCCCTAGAAAGGCCTTTCGAGGAATCATTGATGTGAAGAACTTGTAAGTGCTAACTTCATTAATATTTGTGGTGAAACCCATTCTCCTCACGTTACCTCTGGCTGTTGCTGTGAGTTTGAGCACCTTGTGTTCAGCTCTCTGCAACCCAAAGGGACCTGCAGACCCTGTGGGGTTTTGTCAGGGGCTACTTTGGTCCCCATGCCTGTGAACACTGGTAGAGTTTGGGGATGAAATTGAAATGCTTTGCTTAGTTTAAGTATTCTGTCCCATCTTACTTATGTGGAAAGTAAATATGAGAGAATGTGGCAGCCAGACACAGTGGTTGAGCAGAAAATGAAAAAAAAATCAGAAAATCAAATAGCAGGAAATGAAAAAAAAAAAAAGTGAGCGGTTAACTGTGCAGGCTTGAGAGCTTGTATTTAAATCAAAATAATTTGTAAAAGCCATTACAGAGAGAAAATAGGGCTGTGTTGTTTGTGCTGCTGAAGCCTGTATGTCCCAGCCATTTTCTGTATGGCAGTCTGAAATGCATGTAGAGACTTGGAGCCCTGTATTTGCAGAGCTGTTGGAGGCTCTCACATGTTATATAACAGAAATCCGCTTTTGTGCACACCCGCGCTCTTTGTTGGAGTCAACACGAGGTGAACTGAAAAAGGAAGAAACAGAAAAAATAGCCAGGGACTTGGCAGGGTCAGGATTTCCTGGGACAGCCTGCAGCCGCTCTCAGAAGCATTTCAGAGCCATCAGAGTTAGCTGAAAACTGATCCCCACCATGTTAAATATTGGAAGCACAGCATAAATGGTGTGGATTTAAAAAAAAAATTTAGTAGAAGAGACAGCTAAAGGAGATCTGAAAAGGAGCCCTTTTCTACAAACAGTCTTGCTACATACCTGTGCTCTGGTTTAATTTCTTGCCCCAGTGAAATGCTCTCAGGCACGTGATGTGATTCCTGGGGCATCCTGTGAAGGGCCAGGGGTTGGGCTCCATGATCCTGATGGGTCCCTTCCCTTTTATCATGTTACCGTGAGTTTTGCTTGCGTTGTGTTATCTATAGAAACAATAGATGGTATTTTGATTCAGAAATCTCACTTTCCCTGCCATAATTCACTGTTAGTTGTCTGACTTCGTTTCAGATAACTAAGTTTGCATTCAGAGCTGAGTTCACCTCTGACAAGCTGTCACAATAATCACAGGTGTTTTGATTTATGCACCCGTTCTCAGCGCAGAAGGACCCAGGGTTTCTCCTTTCCGAGAGCTGGTATCAAGGGATGAGGGGCTGGAGTGCCTACAGGAACCTGATAAATGTTGGGATTTAAAGCTTTAACAAAAAATCGTGTCTGCCAAGTTGGGCAGTATCTATTGTTTTACTGTAAAAGACACAGTATCAGATGTACTTCCTGTAGCTGCCGTTTCTGTCTTTTGTGAGCACTGAAGTTTTGGCAGAGTCATAAAATAATTCTGGTTTGCAGTGGTGATCCCGTGCAGCCTGTGGCTCAGCAGGAGCACAAAGCTTGGTGCTCTAACAGAGCTGATGTGAGCCACAAGGACTGACTGTTTAGATAAACAGGAGATGCAGACTTTTCCCTCCTATCTCTCAGTACATTCTTTCTTGGTAAGAAATGTATGAATCCTGTAGCCAGGGTGGTCTGGGAGAGCCGGTGACTCATCTGTGACACAGAGCTGTGACTTGCTGGCAAAAACATGGCACAATCTTGAGCCAGCTTGCTGCTGGAAATACATTAACATTTCTACATCAGTAACTGTAAGGGTGTGATGCAAGCTGGACCAAGTCAGTATTTAAAGCTCTTTAGGCTTGAAGCAGTGGGTTTGGATGTGCTGATTGCCATTCTGAGCCTCTGTTTGGCAGCCGAGTTGCTCCCTCCCAGGTCCCACAGTGACCATGCCAGCGAGCAGGGCTCTTCAGGTGCCCGAGGAGGAGAATGAGCCTGTGCCCTGGGTGCCACTGAGGAGGAGAATGAGCCTCTGCCCTGGGCGCCATTGAGGAGGAGAATGAGACTGTGCCCTGGGTGCCATTGAGGAGGAGAATGAGCCT
>VZTX01008267.1:245334-267176 GCA_013400915.1 Pardalotus punctatus | reverse complement strand
TGCCCTGGGTGCCATTGAGGAGAATGAGCCTGTGCCCTGGGTGCCATTGAGGAGGAGAATGAGCCTCTGCCCTGGGTGCCATTGAGGAGGAGAATGAGCCTGTGCCCTGGGTGCCATTGAGGAGGAGAATGAGCCTCTGCCCTGGGTGCCATTGAGCACCTGCCCTGCTCCTCGCCTGGTGACAGTGACACGAAGGTGCTGATGGCACAGCAGCAGGGACGGCTTTGCTGTGGTTATGGCTTGGCAGATTTATTGCGTTGCCTCAGTGTTCTTCCACTTCATAAAACATGTTTTTGAGGGAGCTTGGAGACTTTTAGGCCCATGAAATGAAGCTACATGTTGTCGCATACCCCCCAGCCCTTTCCAGTTTATATTTCAAATTCATGTAGTTTATATGTAGAATTCATGAAATGCTGGCATGGAATGGTCTCTGTTTTCATGGCTTGACTTTTAGCATGGCCTCAAATCCTTCCAGGTTCTAACGAAAGTGTCCCGATGTCATGGCAAAAATAATGACTCTGGAGATACCATAACAGGAACACAGCAAGTGCTAGACCAGATGAAAGTCTCCAGATTAATGCTGTCTTGAGCAGCAGCTTGGAAAGCTTCCCTCAGGACAAAATGCAGAGTTGATGCAATAGACTAAGCCAGGGCATGAATTCCTTTTGGGTTCAAGCTCTGAAATATGCAGCCTGAGGGCTCAGTATAAATTACAGTGGGTGCCATTTGGAACCCTGTGAGAATTACCCTGTCTCAGCATGGTCACAGCAGCAATCCACACAGAGGCGCAGGTTGTGTCCAGCTGGAGCAGACTGGTGGAGAAAAATCTGCTTCCTGAATTTAAGGGCAGAGGTGCTGCTGCATTTGTGAAATGAAGAGAGTCTTTGGTGATGTCCCCCAAGTAGCAGGGCTGCAGAAAAAATAATCTAAAAAATAATTGTTAAAATGCTAGGTGGGAAAAAAGTGTTATGAAAAGCAGTCTCTCAATGTATTTTTCACCATGTCTGTCTTTTTAAGTGGTAAAAGCTTTCTATCTTTTATCATTCTCTTAGCAGAACAGTGAGCCCAGGAAAATGGGCTTGGATTAGGGCTGTGCTAAAGAAGAATTTTCAGTGTTAGTGTTTTTGCACAAGACAAAGCCAAAGCAGAGACTGGAGGTTTTCAGACTCCTAAGTGGGGGAAATTTTGTTGCGTGAATTATTTTCAGATGAAGTGTTTTCTGCTGTTTGAGTACAAAACTCGAAGAATCTGCACACAAAGATAAATTAGTAAGTCTGTTTCTAACTGAAATACAGAAATAATTATACAGCTTTTAGAAAGTTTCATGAGCACATAATGTGCGTTAGCAGTAGTGAATTTACACGGGAATTTGTCAGAAACTGACACTTTGAACATTTTGTCGAGTAGATGCATAAACGCTGCTCAGTGGCCCTAAGAGCTGAACAAGAGAGGGCAAGAGAGGGCCAGCCTGCAGAGCACACCTGTGTTCAATTTCTGTAACTTATTACTTAGGGAACAGGAAATGTTTCTTGCAGGAATCTAGCCCCAAGTAAGCACATTTATTTCAAGACTTAATGTATATGGGTTTGGGTCTCGTTGAGCTTTGGGCTCACTCAGCTCTGTCAGCCATGGCCTTCCATCATAAAAATATACAGAGCTGCTGCCTGGATTCCTGCACGTTTGCCCTGCCTGTGCCACACCTTGGTGTTCGGGGGTGTTCTCTGGTGAGGCATGGCTGCAGTGCCTGCAGAGCCTGTCCTGTCCTGCCCAGGGCAGCCAGGGTCCCAGAGCAGGACATGCAGAGCGTGGTGTTAGGAAGGAATTCTTCCCCTTGAGGGTGGGGATGCCCTGGCACAGAGAAGCTGTGGCTGCCCCACCCTGGAGATGTTCCAGACCAGGTTGGACAGGGTTTGGAGCAACCTGGGACAGTGGAAGGTGTCCCTGCCATGGCAGAGGGTGGAATGAGATGATCTTTAGGGTCCTTTCCAACCCAAACCGTTCTGTGGCTCTGCAAACATGTCCCAGCCAAGGAAAGGAGAACGTGAATCCATGTGCAGTGTGGATGCAGAGGGGAGCCCCCCTGAGTGAGCAGCCCCCCGAGTGAGCAGCCCCTCTGAGTGAGCAGCCCCTCTGAGTGAGCAGCCCCTCTGAGTGAGCAGCTCTGGCAGTCAGAGCCACACGCAATGACACAGGCACTGCTTTTGTCAGGAGTTCCTGCAGTTTCTCAACTCAATTCCACCCATATTCAGCTTCTGCCTTGTATCTCTCTCTCTCTCTCTTGTGGGCTTTATCTATGAGATTCTGTAGCACTGGGATTCAGAAAAAAACAAGTTAACAGGTTCATTTGTCATGATAATACGGGCTCGTTGCATTTCTGTCTAAATATTTCTCAGCCTCACCAAAGATGATAGCTCCTATCAGTAGACCCATGAGCAGCTTTCCCTGCGTTCTGGGGCCACTTAGCAAATTGTAGGTAATATCCTCCTTGATAGCCCTAAAGGTTCTTGTGGAGGAAGAAATGAAGCATTTAGATTTTTTTTTTTTTAATATAGAAATACATCAGCACCTATGTAACATTTAACACTTCTGCAAGTCAGTACACATTTATTTTCCTAGTGATTAAATTACCTCTGCAGTGTGGAAAATCATAGCTCTGTGAGTACTGTAAAATATTGTTGTACCTATTAGTTTCAGTTCCTTATTTGTTAAATGGCTTTTCCTGGAAGAGTCTGTTATTTTTCTGCATGCATCTACTATTAGCATCAATCCATGTGACTTTTACAAAAATTAAACATCTAGAGTGCACATTCAGGTTTTGGAAAAAGCTGAACTTGCTCTTTACATTGAGAGGAATTTTGCATTCACCTACACAAAATATAAAAATGTTCCTATGTAATTTTTTTTTTAACCATCATGACCAGTACTGCAGAGCATATTTGTAATTTCTGCCATTCAGCCACAGGAATAATTAAACATACCTGTCAAGTTAGAATAATGAATAAACCCAAGGAAATAATGGTTGATTTGTGTGTAGCCGTTTCACTAGCAGAAAGCAAGTGATTGTGAGTTATTTGCCATACATAAATATGCAGTAGATTTTAATGAAATGTTACACTACAGAATGTAACTCCTTTAGTCGGGGTTCTCCAGGGAAGCTATTATCCAGAGCCCTATGAAATTCCTGGCCGTGGTTTCTTGACATTTGTGTACAGTGTTCAGTGTTACCCTTGCAGTTTGCAGTAAAATAAAACAAAAGGAGGAAGATAAACACTTGGCCAGATTTTCCACCCGTTTGGTGTAAAATCTGGAATAAGCCTTCCAAAGCCAGTGGTTGGCCTCAAATAAAAGCAAAGAAATGCCTAGAGGAGAATCGATTATCACATGTTGGGTTATGTATTTGCTTATGTATCTCTCAAGGGATTGAACAATATGTGTCTATATTTGATGGTGTGCATGAAAAGCACAGTATATTTTAAATAGGAATACATGAAAATTTAAGGAGAGGATACATTCCTATTATGGAACAGATTTCAGGTTGTTTTGACAAAGAGCTGGCAAAACAGGTCAGAGGCATGGAAAGAGCTATTTGGAATACTCATTGGACACAAGCCTTTTGCACTCTTTGGGGGGCCCAAGGATCACATTACTTCAACTGTATAAATTTGTAAATAATTTTCCTTCTGCTTGTCCATAAATTCATACTGCACTCAATGTATTCAAGCAGTGTATTCCTTTGTATCTCCTGTAATTGGTCTTCATTGTGATAGTGACCATAATGAATTCAAGAGAGATCTCTGTGGCCATCACATTTGCTTTCCTAGAAATTTCATTGTCATGCAGCATTGTTATAGCATTAAAATAACAAGTTACCAACTTACCACCTTCTATGGAGAAACACCACCTGCAGCGTCAGTTAATTTTATGAATACATTAGTTTGAGCTTTTGCCATCTGTTCTACCCCTTATAATAAATGCAAAAAGCATATATTTCACAATTAACTCATTAAAAGGATATGATTGATTGAGATGCACACGCATGTTCCCTGCACAACAGTGTAGGTGAGATCTGTGGAGCCAAGCAAGCACAGAGAGACTGAGCCCTACCAGAGGACGTTCTGTGAGGCTGAAGTGTTCGCTCTTGACATCCTGAGCCACACACGCAGGGCCAGCACGTCAAGTGACACGGAAAGGTGACACTGGTGGCTTTGTTTGCCCCTTGAGAGTCGTGGCCCAGCCCTGCAGGGGCTCCTGCAGTTCTGCCCAAGGAGCTGCTGCTTTTCTCGCCTCCGGTCACTGGGTGTACAATGCCCCTTGGTTTTGCTGTCTATTCTGTTCTGCTCTGAATCACTAACCTCTAAAATCTGCCTGCCCTGATCTTTCTAAATAGCTTCTCTTGCCTGACCTTGAGTAAAAATAAGAGGGGGGAAAAAAGGAAAGGAGCCTAAATGCTGTGCAGGCTGGCTTTGGGCAGGCAGGAAGGTGTGGGGAGGAATTGCATTTTCGTTTGTCCTGGCTGGAGGTGCCTTCCTGCTCGCTCTGTTTCCATCAGGAATGTCATCGCTGCTGCAGCCACAGCCAAGGGAAAGTCTGTTAGGAGCATAGAGATGAAAACCTGAAATTTAATTCAGAAACTGCATTCTTTTAATCCCGGTTTTTTCTCTGCCTCCAGTGAATCGGCAGAGCCTTTTTCCTCTCTGTGCAGCACTGGGGAGGTGATGGGTTCATCATCTGTGCTCCCTCATGGTCTGTGGGAGCGCAGGATCCTGGGCACAGGCAGCCCCTGTATCCCTTCCCTTGCAGAAGAGTCTTGTGCAGGATGGCTGAGGGTGAGCAAGGGGTCTGGAATAAGAAGCTAATTCTGCATTTTTCTAGAATATGATGCACAGAGGCAGTGCCTTCTGAATAACTGTGCTGAATAGCCGTGCTCTGTGGCAGTTTATTGGAATTGTCATGAAATCATGAAATACTGTGGAGTTTAAGTGTCATTACAACCCCGAAACTTTTGCATGTCTCTTTTAACATCATAAGGAATAGTCATTATTCAGAATTACCTTATTGATAGGAAAGTTTCACAGGGTTTTTGCATCGTGCTCTGATGTTAAGAGATGCCAGTTCAGCAGTGATCTTGCTAGTGATTGAGCCAGTTTCAGCCCTGATAATGGATTTTTGTAAATGCTTGGCATTAGTGTTATGTCAGCCCTTCAGAGGACATTTTAGAAGGGCATGAAGTGATAGGACAGTGGGGAATGGCTTTAAACTGACAGAGGGGGCATTTTTAGGTTGGATATTAGGAGGATATTCTTTCCTGTTCTGGTGGGCAGGCCCTGGCACAGGGTGCCCAGAGCAGCTGGGGCTGCCCCTGGATCCCTGGCAGTGCCCAAGGCCAGGCTGGACAGGGCTTGGAGCAGTCTGGGACAGTGGAAGGTGTCCCTGTCCATAGCAGGGGAATAAGATGGTCTTTAACCCTTCCAACCCAAACAGTTCTAGGACTCTATGATTCTGTGGCTCCCATGGTCAACTGGAGGGTTTGAGCCCAACCTGCAGGATATTCCTGTGTTGTAGGAGAAGAGCTGTTAATGAGAATTCTGCTTCCTTGCATTATTCCTGAACAACCTGGGATGGTCCTGTGTGCATCAGGGAGCAATGGAACAGAACTGAGCAGACTAACAACCTGCAAATTCTGTAACATGATAAATACTGGATAGCCCCAAAACCACTTCACAAAGTATTTAAACATGTGCTATATTTGGGAGTGTGATCAGACCGTACTTGCATTTTTTAAACACATTTTGGTTTATGTAATCCCCTTCCTCATGTCTGCTAATAAATAAAACACCAGGTGGATGAACCAGCACAGAACCATCCTAAATCTGTTGAATGTGCTAAACAATGACTTGTACTTCATGTGAGATTGATTGCACAGATTGAAAATGCGCCTCTGATTTATTTTTTTTCTTTTTTAAATGAAAACATCTGCATTAAGTAGAGTGGATGTCTGCTCTGCTCTCTTGTCCACTTGCATTTCAGGAAGTGTTTGTTTTCATGGATGTCTGTAGTTGTGGGCTCAGCTGGCCACAAGGGATCTGTCACTGACAACTTATTAAAAGCTGAACCATCACTCCTGAGGAACAGATTTTCTCACTGTAAAGGCGGCTTTCCCCTGAGTAAAATGTCAGATAAATAAAAGCTGAAATATCTCTTAAGTGGGTTCTCCTTAAAAAAGAGAAGTTCATAAGCTAGCAGTATTTAGTAGTGGAGGATTTATGTTTGGTGGCACTTAATATTTTTTGAATTTTCATTTTTCTGAGCTAATCAGAGCTGACTAGCTCCATAATAAGGTTATACATAATTTTGTTTTACCCAATTTCTGTATTCTGGATATCAACTGCAGTATATATTGGTTTTAGTATCAATTTTTGGGCAAACCACAGATTTTTTCGTGGAACTTGTAGAATTAAGACAAACATAAATACATAAATGCCAATTATTTTTTTCCTTTTCTGGCAGTGTATTTCAAGCATTATGGAAAGCCTGCACTTTAATTGTTCATACGATAAAATCCTAATGCTGATGACAAGAAAAGATGAAGTCTCCCACACAGGCCTTAACTCATCCTTTCCATGTACTTCACATTCTGTCCTGATCTTCCCTATGCTTTGTGTCTTGCATAATTTATTGCTTTCTCCAGCCTGAGAGGGGCTCCTTCTGCACCATCAGCGATGAGCTCTGTCAGAGGGACATCAGTGGGGAGTGCAGGGGGACGTGGATGTGCCGTGTCCCAGCAGGAGCACAGGGATGAGCATCCTTTGCACGGGGGACTGAAAAGGTTCGGTCTTTGTGTCTACAATTTCTCTTTGATGAGGTAAAATGTGGGAGTCTAGAGATTTGAGTTGTGTAGAACTCACTTGCCTAAATGGGACATTGGAGGAATTTTTTTAACAAGATCACAAGCTCCGGGCCCAGGGTTTGATAAAAGAAAACCTCATCCCTAATCCTGAGTGGGACCCATTATCTGGGGTTTGAAATCTGCTACAAAAAGTGAGGGTGACTCTTGCTATTTCCAGAGATTACTTATCTGCTTACTTATTTCGCTGAGCTCTGCTCGGTGCTTTCTGGGCTCGTTATTCTTTTATCCTAATGAAGCACAGATACATTTTGATGCAGCACCCATGCTGCAGCACTGCTTTTGTATGGAGAGTAATGAATAGCAGATTTGGCTCTTTTCTGTTTTAATAGACTTACAAGAGTCTCTCTGACAGAAACAAACTCCAGAAAATACCTTGATTTAAAAACAGGCTATGTGGTATTCTTACTGTCCTTTTGATATAAAACTTGATTAAAATGGGTTGTGACATCAGTTGAAAAAGTATGAAAATCAAATTTTCTTTATTACGTACGTGTTTAGGCTAAGCTATGCCTACAGTTTATCTTTGTATAATTTATGCTGTCTTTGTGCCATACCTTAATTTTGAATACATTTGTTGAAGATTTCCTGTAGCATTCATCTATGATTGTCAAAAGGAAGTTTTATTCTAAAAAGAGAGATAGTACTGGTTTTAATTATGACTCTAAATAGCTTCATAACCAGGGTGAACTCTGAATTTACATCATTTTTACGATAGCCGCACCATTCCAGGTTTATTGATTTTGTCATTTGCTTCATTACATTTAATGCAAACCTTTTGTATGAAATTATTCCAGCGCTGTGCTGGCCACGGAGGGGTCAGCGTGTGCAGTCTCTAGCCAAAACAGCACAGCAATATCATTTTAGTGCAGACTCCATGGGTAGAGGGGGGCTGTAAATTCTGTCCACCAGCAGAACAAAGTTTGCCTTTTCCTCTTGACCTTCCCAGCTGGACAAAGTTAAAACTGCAGCTTGAGTTGTCTTTGTTTTTACTCTTCTTTTGTCTCCTCCTGGGTTTCGCTTCAGCTCTTTGGTCAGCAAATGTCTGTTAGTGGAGAGAAGCTGGATGATCTTTAAGGTCCCTTCCAACCCAGGCCATTCTGTGATTCTGTAAATAAAACTTCTCGAGTTCTTAATTAATACTGCTTCACCTTTCTCTGGATAACACAATTATTACTTTTTATCTAACTTCGTTTAAAGAAAGTGATGGAAACACTATGTAAAACAGCGCAAGTAAATGGATCCTTGTTTTCCCAGAAGGCAATGACTTAGGTTCAAAAATTAATTTCAGTAATTGATTGGGGGACTAGGTTTCCTGCACCACTCTTCCTCGACCACGAAATGAGATGGATGTCCCCCTGCTTTGACCCCAACTCTTAACTCAGCTGCAGCTTTTCTCTTGACCCAAGCCCTCACCTCAGCTGCAGCTTTCTGTGTGAGAGCAGAGCTGCCTGCTTAAAGCAATCCTGTGTAGTTTCTTGCCACATTTGGAGCCCAGAAGGGAATGATTACGTTTCTCACTCAGTGATTCAGTCTGTTCCATGACTTCGCTGTCCTGCAGTTGGGTGGCTCCATGAGATAAAGCGTAGAAAAACAAAGCCACCTGCAATTCAGTTCAATACAAAATTGCTATGCCTTGAAAAGAAAAATATTAAACTGTGATGGTATAACTGTATTTTACAGTTTTTTCATCACAAATTGTTTTTATATGAGCATATGCTCACTGTGTTTGTACAGCGAGGGATATTATATAGTCCTTTTAAACAGCTCAATTGCTGTATCACTTGAAAATTTCCTCAAAAGAAGCTCAGATCATGTAAATCTTAATATCCTGCATGGATATTAAGAAGATCCTATGGAGGATCTTGGTGTTATTTAAAAAAAAAAAGAAAAAAAAAAGTTTTTGTTTGGATCTGCAGTGTTTTCTTCCTATATAAAATAAGGATCTAACTCTGAGCAAAGCACAGAGGGAATTCCCAGGCACTCAGGTATCTGTTATGAGATTAATAGAAATAAAGTAGATTATCTAGGTGCAAATCTGAGAATGGTTTTAGTATAATAGCTTTGAGGTAGGCAAGAGCAAAACTCCTTTTGTTTAAGACAGCTGACACAGGGTGAGTGGAGACAGCAGCAGTGGGAAGGCTGTGAGATGAGGGTCTCGTTTGTACAACTGATTTCTGCTACTGAGTATCATTTCCCTCCACTCTTTCTTCCTACCAAAGGCCTGTGGGATCTAATTTTGCTTTTGTTTACCCTTTGGTAGTCCCATAAATGTCAAAGAAACAAATGAGAGAATTCTATCTTCATGTGGAAGTAGCCTCTGCTCCAGTCTTTTGTGGGTTTTTTTAAAGCTCTTTTTGGAGTTATTTTTCCAACTCATTGAGCAGCACAGTAGCACTGTGGTAATGTGCATACACAGCTTGTCCAAGGTGCATTTCCACACTTAGGATTCTTCTTCCTCTCTCTTGTTTGACTAGGGAAAGTTAGGATTTCAGAAATGTTTATTTGAAGGAACATGAGAATTTAATGAATGAACAATCAAGATTATTTCCCTATCTAAATTGTGCATCAATATCCTGTCAATCACAAGTTGCTTTTAAGTCAGTCATTGTATGTTAATGCTGGAATATAGAGCGATGCTTTCCAAAAAAAAAACCAAAACAAAACCAAAAAGCCCCCAACCCAAAACCAAACCTCCAAACCCTAGAATTTCACTCATTTAAAGAAATAAGAAAATGGGCTGTATAAAAATGTGTTGTGGTGCACAAGGAATCTTAAGGCAAACGATTTGCATTAAGGTGCCCATAAGCAGTTCTTGATGCATTTCCAGGAGGCAAACAAAAAGCATCCAGCCTGCTGCTCAGGGCAGCAAAGCAGGACTCTTTCATACACTTTAAAAATGGCCTGTTGTGGTATGGGGTGGGAAATGGAGCTTTCTGCTGTGAAAATTAGCTTTAGAAATGAGATTGACATTTTCCCCCTTTTTTTTTTTCTTCTTTCTACTGTTTTTTTTGGTGACCCCTTAGTAGCCCTGTATGCAAGCTTCACCCTTGAACCTGCTTTATTTTGTATTTAATTTATATGCTTAAACTCAGGTCATATGCAGCAACAGCTATTGATCAGGTCCTGCTTTTAAAGCCAGTCGTACAGGGAAGATGACTGCTGCAAAAGAGGTCAAGTGGTTTGCCTGAAATAATTCACTGAGTGAGGGGGGCTCACAATTACCTGAACCATTTGAGTGGGGGCTTCTTGTTGGGGTGGATTTTTAGAGTGGTTTTTAGCTCTCTGCCTGGAGCTCTTTTCAGAGATGCAGTGCTCTCTCTTCCTGAGGAGCAGCTGAAAACAGAATTAAGGGTTAATATTCCGGTGGGGAGGGGGAGCAGGCAGCCCTTCTCCATAAGTTGGGCAATGAGCAGCGCTCTCAGGAGAGTGACTGAGAAGGATGGGAGAAATGTCCTGTGACGCCAATTGCTCAGGTATCCTCTTTACCTACTTATAAAAAAATTGTTGCTTTGATTGCAAGAAATTAAAAATTGGGGCAGGGCTTTTTTCTGGCTGTTTTACTGCAGCGCCGTCACGTCTCAGTAGGGATGAGGTTTTTGAGGTTTTGTCTAAAGGCTCAGGTGAGGTAACTGGTGTGCTCTTGTGATTCAAACTTGCTGCCTCTATCTTCTGGGAGTACAAGTTTGCTTTCACGTGGCTCCCTTTCTGTCATGACAGTCCTGGCAGAGGAAGCAGCTGTCTCTGTGTGAATGTATTTATGGACTAATGTCAGGAAAAAATGCTAATAAAAATACACCAGCTAGCAAGGAAATTTCAAAGTCATCTGGATAAGTTAATTTTTAAGATTCTTTGATAGTGGCTTCAGGTTTTTAAGGTTTGTAGAATCATTATTCAGTGGCTGGTGAGTAAACGTGAGTGAACATTTCAGACATGTAAGCATTATATTTAATAAATTGAAATATCTAGGATGACCTGAAGATTGTTTTAATGATTTCAAAAGGAAATACTTTTCTTTAAAAAAATTTAGAAGTACAGTTTGCAGAGAAAAATATTAAAGTCTATAACTTCTAGGAAATTCTGTATATAATCCTGCCCCTACAATATTTTCTGTTGATGTCAGAAGCAAGGTGCAAAAATTATTTAATAATACTAACCATATGTCTAATAGTAAGCCATCTTCTATCCATATCTTTGTTTTTAAATTGGGCACGGAGCTATCTCATGACACTGTTTTTACCAGTTTTTGATGAAATAATTATTTCACATTCATGTTCATTACAAGTCCTGCCTTTATAGATAAGTGCAGAGTTTTAAGTTACTCCTGCAAGAGGGAATAAATCCCTTTGGAGGTGACCTATCATCCTTCTCTCGCAGTGCTTCTTGTCTTGCAGATTATGGTTGTCCCTTGGCACCTGGATTTCTGACCTGTGAAGTTTCAGATCCAGGGCTGAGTTTCTCCTTGTCCAGCAGTTCGTCTCCCCAGGAGATTGGCAGGGCACAAGGAAAGCTGAAAGACCTCAGCACCTCTTAGCCTGCTTGGCAATTCTCCCCAGGAATTCGGTTTATGTGAGGATATCAGGAACCAGGAGGGGTTTTTGAGGACTTTTTTCCTTCCAAGCACCGCAGCCTAGTAAAACACCAGGGCTGTTACATCGTTTTTACATTTATAAAAGTACTTTGTGGCAATAGTATGATCATCAGTAATTATCTACTGCACTGTGTTCAGCACTTTTGATATAAACTCTCCCTCTTCCATGTTTTAAATTAGTATTAAAGCTGTCCCGAGGCCAGAGAAGAATATTTTAATTTGGAAATGATGTAGGTTAGTGGAACTGGAAGAGATGAGTTCAGTTCCTGAAATTTTGTAAAACCTGATGGTGCTGCTGACAGGTCTGGGGAGGAGGAATAAATATATTAAACGGTGAGGGACTGAAATGTTACAGCCGTCCCATAAAAGCCAAAAATAGATGGATGCCGTTTGTTTTTATGAATTAAAAGGAACAGACCTATGGTTTCATGTAGGTGGAAAGGAACTCCCTGGTGAATGTGCACAAGAGTTGTCACATATGCTCCGTGCCGTGCTTCTGAAGGATATGTGGCAGTGCCACATTGATTTGGTAAAACATTGTTTGGAAAGTTGAAGATCTGCTAACAAAAACTGAATGTAGTCATCCAAACATATTGGGTGCTTATGGTTCATATGGGCGTTCAAATAGAACATTTGTTCCAAAATGCTTGTAAACATAAATCTGCAGGATGGATTGCTGTCCTTAGCCTGGGTGACAAGCATTTCACAGATGACGTGAATTTGGCTGCCTTGAAAACAGTAAAGCAAAACGGCTTTTTTTGTCAACTGTGATCCAGTTTGCTGTTAATTCCAGAGCACTTCTCAAAGTATTTAAAAATTGATGTAGTTACTAAGTGCCCAGAGAACCAAGAACAGCACTGGGTTTGGTTCCCATTTAATCTATCAGGTAATTTATTTGTTTTAGTTCCTACAATCTTTGGGTTTTCTTTTGTTTTACTTTTCTTAAATGTTTCCTTTAGAAACTGGTTGTTCTTTCTGAACACGTCTTGTTCTGGTTAGCTCTTTCTAGGTGTTTGAGGCTTTCGTTTGTTCCATGCAGGTGTTTCTCTGACAGCATGGGTGAGTTTGGGGTGTGTTCCAGACCTGGTGTAGACAAAGGAGTGTGGTGGCAGAGGGGAACTCAAGTCACAGAGGCACAGCTGGTGTGACATCTTCAGAAATGTGTCACAGGATGATTAATTTGGATACGGACAGCTACTCAGGAAAGAAGAATAGGTCTTCATGTTCAACTGCCCAACAAACACTCCATGCCTATGAGTGGACCTCGGGAAGGGGGATGATGAGGGATCAGCTGCAGGCTGGCCTGCTCAGGACTCTTGCATGAGAGACCTCATTGTATGTGACAGAATAGCAGATTTTAGTTCTTATTTGAATGCTTTGCTACTCGTAGTCTAATGGGAGTGTTATTTGGTTATTCATATATAAATACACGTATGCGTAACTATCTAAATTAGTTGTATAAGCACACAGAGTGCCCAGACAAGTGAAGAGTACTATTTTTATAAACTTAGTACAAATATAAATAAGCATATAAAAGCACACAGCAAGATTTCACCCTTTCATTACAGTTTTTGTAGCATAAGCAGGTAATGCAGTAACGCAAAGCACATATTATGTTAACTTATTTGTTTGAAATCATGCAGGAGAACAAGCAAATTTGGGGCACTGAGGTATAGAGTCAGACTATAAGAAGTAATTCCAGGGGGACTCTGGATGGGGAACTTGAATTCATTGCCTTTAGCCGTGAGAATGAGGTTTGATGTAAATGCCTTCAAGGCTGGTGAGGTTCAGGCTGAATTCCAATCTCTCTCTCCTTTAGCACCGACTCATCTAAACTCACCCATACTCTTATCTAGTATTGATTACAAGTCAGCCACAGCTCTGACTTGCAAAATGGGATGTGATGCTAAGAAATGACAAATATAAAGACTTAAAATCAGTGGATCAGGGCTTTGCGTATGCATTGAAGCAACCACTGGAAAACAAATTTCAAAGGTTTCTACAGCATCAGGCTGCAGTTACATGAGGTACTTGGGTCTGCTGCTCCTCCTCAGCAGCCCTGAGAAATCATGTACTAGCAGAGCAGAGAGACGGTGAGGAGTCAGAATTTGGAGCTGCATGTCATTTAGGAGCATTTTTGTGTTAAAAACGAAACCTGACTTTGATAAGGCAGGTCATCAGCGAACAATGCAGAACTGTAATTTAGCCAAGCAGCTCCTCGTCTTAAAGTAATTGAAAATGCTTATTNTAGAAAAGCTTCTGCGCCAATGTTAAGCATGGTCAGTGCTTGAAGCCCCTGTCAGAGCAATTTAAAACTAATGCAGCATCTTGGAATGCTTGCTGACTGTTTGGTGACTGTGCTCCAGTGGCTGTGGGAGTTGGTTGAGGAACTGAGTAGAACCATGTTAAAAAAAAAACCCAAAAACAATCCAAAATGGGACATGGAGATATTCAGAACTTTGATTCCTTCTCCAGCTTTAACTGTCCGTTTTTGTTTTTTTAAAACAGTCTGATAAGCCAGGCTTTGATTGAAAACTTACTGGTGCATTATACTAAGAAACTACAATTTATAAGTGCAAGCTGTTGATTGGATATTATCCATAAGTTTTTAATATTAATTTTCTAATTAATTTTTAAAAAAAAGTTACTGAAACAAAAAAATCAACTGTTTCACCCGGATTTACAGCCATGCAGAAGGCAGATGCTTTACCATGACTTTACTCACAACCTTTAGTGGTTTGGTATTGTTTCCTCCTAATTTTTGTCTTAAGAGCTACAAAAACATATCACAAGTCATTGTATGACTGCAGGTGATAGCATTAATCTAATGGGATATGGGATTTCAGAGGGGACAGATGTCTGGAGATCGACTGTCCAGATTTCTTTTTGCTCTGTCATCCCACTAACCATGTAAAACAGGCACTTCTGGGCCTGGCCCTGGGGCACGTTCACCTTCCCTGCTCTGCACAGCCTCTGTGCCCCACGACATTTTCATGTTTCCTGGTCAAGGTGAAGCTTCTCAAAGGCAGGAGAGCCTTAATTTTCCTCTCAAACCTGAGTTTTGTAAGTTATTAAACATGAAAATGTAAGCAATGAATACCACCAGAATGAATGCGCTTTTTGCTCGGCGTCCCCGTTAAATAATCCCACGGTGAGCTCCGCACGTTCCTGCGCCTCCAGCGTGGGGTGGGCTCAGGGGCAGTGCTGGGGACAGCTGCACTGCTGTCCCCAGGCAGCAGCAATGCCACCCACGGCCGCAGCATCTCCTGTCCCGTGCTGTGGCCAAAATCCAGCCAAGCACTGACCCTGCCTTGCCGTGTCACACTCGAGAGTTTCTGGCAGACCCCGTGTCCTGCTGAGCCCGTTCTAGAAATGCCAGGGCCTCCAAACAAATTTTGTCTGTCTTTGACAACTGACAGCTGATAGACCTTTTAATGGGAAGGGATGGAGCATTCTGTGTCTTTCTTTTTGAAGTTTTGGTTCTGCAGTGAATTTGTTACCACACGGAATGATTTTAAGGCGAAAACCCAAATCCCAGTCGATGCTGCCGCATTGATCGGCGGGAACAGCTCGCCTGTGGGGGCTTATTTGTTTTGCCTTGGCAGTGAGCGTGACTTAGGTGCTGTTGGTTGCACACAAGCGATACCGGGATGCCACGTGAGCCTGTGTAAACACTGGCCTGGCTCTCAGGGCACCTCTTCTGGATGGGTTCAGTGGGGTGGGGATGGGGCACCCTCACTGTGCCTGAGCCTCCCTTCCCTGCCAGACACACGGCAGAGGCGGCAGCGGCTCAGGGACGGATGGAGGATGTGCAGATGCCACAGATGTGCAGAGGGCGGGGTGGGAGGCGGCAGCTCCTGTTCCACCTGCAGCAGGCGGGTGCACGGAACCCCCTGCGCCTCCTCCGCCCCGTGCTCTTGGTACCGTTCACATTTCTACTCCTGACTTCAACAACTGCGTGTTTTCTCTAGGTACCTTGCTTTCAGATTTCACAGTCTCGTAATACTGCCCCTAATTAAATGATTTCCTGTTAATATTCCTAGTCTGATTCCCTAGTATGATTTCCTATTAATAAGGTCGCTGGTTAGTAACATTCTGAACTAGAACTTTCCTTTCCGGATGGTATTTGGCACTTGTCAACCGAACATAACAATAAATAAAAATTTAAATAAGTGCAAACCTTCTGAAACTGTAAAAAACGCCCCAGTGAGTAACTTTCATTTTCTCAAACACCCATTTTATCTTCCTCATTTCTTCCCCTTTTCCCCTTTGGGGCTATGGCAGAGGAGAACAACAGATGGTTATCAGTCAAGAGTAACTAGGGAAACAGCAAAACCTGCCCCAATTGCTATGGAGACAGCCATTTCTGTGCTTGGTATGCACTATTTGTTACATCAGCAACCAGAGGGAGTTAAAAAAAGAAAGAAAAAAATTGGTCTAAAGCACCTGATATTGAAAGGAAATCTCGGTGTGTTTGTCCTTGTGGCAGGAGTAGTCTCCATGCTCGTTTGCCACTCAAGTTTTGCTTTAAGCTGATATTTTGGTTATTTTGTGACAGCAGCATTTTGATTTGTGAGTTAATGTAATACAAATAGTCAGAGTAAATACTTAATACTTTTGAATAGTCTGCAGAATAATTATTCATAAGCAACTTTTCCCCTTCAAATCAGATATTCCTCCCTCCTTGAATTGAACAACCTGGCAGCACAAGTTGTTAAAACTGAAGACAGAGAATATGACTGCCCAATTATTTCAGGCAGATTAACTGTTTCTGCACAAAATCTCAGCCACAGCTTTTGGGAAACAAAAAAAAAAAAAGGGGGGGGGGGGATTTTGGAACACTTGTAAAAATCTCAGGGTGAGATTGCATCTTGATCACAGCAGCTGTATCAATCTTTTACATTTTCTAATATAAGCAAGCTCTTATAGAGTGATTCTAGTGAAGCATGAGTAAAGAGTAAAAATTAAATGTGAAAAAATACATTAAAAGCTACTTTGAAAGAGCTTCATGTTATTTCAATTTAATTGAATTTAATATGACTTCAAAGCACCATTTTTTCTTGTTTATTGGGGCTTCCTTATCAATTAGTACAAGAATAAGGACTTCAGTTTAGTATGTGAGAAATTCTAAATAGATGTGTTGGTGCCACTTCCCTTAGATATTTTCATATTCTTGAAATTATGTAAGGGCAATAAATGTTACAGAATATCTCTCTAATTCTTACAGGTTATGGAAGAACTTAAATATTAGAGTGCAAACTTTACAGGAAAGGGATGACATAGAACCAGCAAGTCTGTATTAGAAATGAAATGAAAAAGGAAATGGAAGGGAAAAATGTTGTCCAAACAGAGGTTCTTTTAGAGATATAATTAACAAAATTAATTATTTTCTAAAAATGATTCTGTAATAATTTACACTGAACTTGTCTTCCTGTGAAATCACAATTGAAAATTCTTTTAAGTATGTTGGTGGTAGAATACCTTTAATATGGATACTTCTGGTTAAAAATGCAAGTCTTTCATTAATGAGGAAACTGCTCCTGCCTAATTTTGTATCCTCAAGTGCAGATATAATCTATAATAGTAGTACAGTAATTTTATATCGGTAACAGTAGAACCTTAGATATGCAACTATTACAGCATTGCTTTTTTATGCTAAATGTGAAATACGAGAAACAAAGAAATCTGAGCAGCATATATTACAGTACATGTTAATGCAGGCTTTTATTTAAATATTTAACTAGATTTTAGGCAAAATATAGAAAGAGGTTATATGAATTTAACTAGTGTCACAGTAGAATTTAAAAACAGATTAACACTTGAGCTCTGCAATGGCCTTGGTAGTGTTTGAAAATAGAAAAAAAAATCCCTCATTGAATAAAATACAAAACACTGGTTATAAAGTCCATCATTGTTAAATGTTGATGCTTGAAGGGCCTCTACTTCATGAATTGTAATTGCAGAAAAAATGCAGAAAGCTCTTATATAGTTGGTGTGCTGTGAAGAAACCTTGCTAGTAATACACATGTATTAAACAGTATCTAATAAGAAATGAGATTATTTCAGTTTTGGTAAATTGCACCCTGCATGAACTCAATTATTTAATATTTTAGAATAGTTCTGCATTTTTTAAAAAATCTTAAAGTTAGTAGCATGATAACAATTGTATCAGCTGTGTTTCTGGGGATTTTTATCTCTCAAATGCATTTGAAAATTAAATATTCTTTATTGTTGTGAGTGAAACCTTCAAGGCTCAGTATTTAAAGGATTACTGCAAATGGCAAAAGAATATCAACATTGTAAAACCCTATTCCTTCTAAATAGTATTTCAAAATTAACTCTTATTTATGACAGATAATGTACAAGTCTAAATGGTTAAGCTGGAGTTACACTTTTTCAGGGAAATGGTGTTTTAAACATTTAAAGTAGCATTTTAGCCAAACCGTAGACTCTTCTGTTCGGATGCAGCATTAGTTCTCATTTCTTAGAAAGGTGATTTGTGTCTAAGTTGTTTTTTCCTTTGAAACATTGATTTTAAAGTTTAACTTTTATCAATTAGTTGCTTTTAATGTAGTCACAGGATTTTCCTGCTTTTTAATAGAAACTGAATGTCATTTTTGAGTCGATGTTAGAACCAGATAGCAATAATACATACGACTTTATGTATTATAGCTCTACCACATGGAAAGTGTGTTTTCCTTCAAAGAGTTTTATAAATTCTTGGAACGTTTATGAGCATTTGTCTGTATCACACTCCACCTAAATCCCAGTTGCCCATTCAGTATTTTCCGTGCTCGAGTGCTTCGCGCTGTTCTCTGAGGTTTTCTGGTGTTGCTGTTTCTCTCTCAGCATTGTGTGGCTGTCCCGGGGATCTGGGATCCCTGGAGCCTCCCAGTGGGGTCAGGGTGGGAAATTCAGTCCCAGGGAGCTGCTGGGTGTCCCGGGTGGGATCTGAGCTCCCTGATGCTGGAGCAAGGACCTGCTCTGGCAGCATCACCCAGTGCAGCTCCAGTGTTTGGGTCTGCCCAGCTCCCGTGCTCTGTGCCTAATGCATGAGAGATCCAGCATTTAACCCAAATGCTTTGGCCCAAATAAAAGGAATAGAACTCTGTAACTTAGCAAAATTTGAAAGTGTCACACAGCTCAGTTACTGTGGTTTCATTCATCCTTCAGCAGTTCAGTATTTCTGTGTGAGAACATTTTTTTTCCTTTGGAGGCAGTTGAATCATTTTGTTTAGATAAAGTCTGAGCTTACTGCTGTGTTCCTTCAAAAGACAGAGTAAATGGAGGCATGGGAAGTGATTTTGTCCATGTATTTTTAAAATTGCATCTTAAATCTGAGTTGGTTTTGTCTGACCTTTTCCCACCAGTATATTGCACCACTGCGTGCATAAGAACCCATTTGTAATGTCGAGGAAAAGATTTTCTAGAAAGGGTATGAGTGCTGAAAAGTAGAGGTGGCATTTAAATATGAATCGAGGCTTCTGCTGCCCAAGACCATTTTTCAAAATTTCTCTGTAAGCCTGGGGCAGCTGGTGTGTCTCAGGTAGCTGACCTGTGCTCCGTGTGCCCAAGTGCTCTGTTCAGAATGCAGCGATGGAGAAACATGTTCCTCATATGTTCCTCAGGGAAATGTAGGCTCTGAAATATTGGGGCTTTTCCTTTCTTATTTTTTTTTTTAAGTTGAAATTTTATCTTCCCTGCATATGGTTAATTTTATTCAAGTAAGACATTCTTCTCAACAAGCGTGTCTGTTCAGCTCCTTGAGGAGCTGCATGCACAGCCTACCCACACTGAGCTGGCTGCTAGTCCACATCACAGGGCGTTTGTTTTGTCTTCCCAGGTATAAAAGTATGTGCTGAACACCCTGCCTTTCTGTCAGACTTTACCTAAGGTTTTCCCAAAACTTTAAACTTAATGCTTTGTCCTGGAAAGAAGGTGTTGTTTAGATTTAAAACTCTCAAATTTCTGAAGTACTGAAGTACTCACCAGGGTGCTGTACAGATGCAGAGAAAGAGGATTTCCATCTTTACACACAGAGAAGCAAATGGGGAGGTGGAGGGTCTTAAAACCAGCCATGCCTAATTTTAAGACAACTAACAGTTCTCTTCCTTCTGAGAAAAGATTCTCATGTTTCAATGCAGATGTGGATGTGTTGGTGTGACAGGTACCAGGAGACACGAGCTCTGTGACAAAGGAGCATTGAGCATGTGCATCTCTCCCATGAGGAGTCCGTTCACGGGCCACAGAATCAGGGTGTACCACTAATGATATTTTCCCTGTTTACTGATAGTCCTGCTAAGTGTGTGTCTTCAGAGCACTGAGAGGTTTCCCTTGCTGTGATGCCGTGCATCGATCACACAGACTAAGCCTGGTTGTTAGCACTGGCATGACTGGACCTCTGGAAATATGATTAAGATGGTCATTATGCTTTTTCAACAAAAATCAATCTATGAGAGTAGTGTTTTTTAAAAAAAAACAATACCCACCTAGGAATCCCGTTAATCAGAAGACTCTGTGAGTAGCACACTGGGTTTATTTGCTTATTTTAGTGTATTTGGCAGAAAAATCAATATCATAGTATAACTCCAATAAAAATTGTGCGATATATGGTACTTCCCGTAGAAGGAGAGGGAGAGGTGATTCTCAAGTTGAGGCTCCTTTCTCCTCATCATGTTAGTGTGTGCTGACTTTATGCTTAATAAACCTGGGTGTAAAGTACTTAATCATACAAACAGCACTGTATTTAACTCATTTGAAGTTTATTCCTCTTCAAAATGCTCCATCCTTTCTGTCTGAGCAACAAATTTTTGTCAATTAAACAGGGATATCAGACCAAGGCACTCAGCAGGCAAAAACAGAGAGGTTTTAGGATCTTTGGTAGGTGATCAAAGAAACTGAGAGAACCTAAATATGTGTGTATACAGCTAACCTAGATATATATATATATACTGTGCATTAACTCCTACACAGAAAAATCCCTTTTGGAGGACTGTACATCTCGGTGTCTGTCAGTATTGGAGACATCACTCAAGTTTTGCCAAATTAACAAAGTTCTTCAAAGTTAGCAAATACAATGAGTAAACTTAGTTTGGGCTTTATGCTTCCTAAGGTTTTTAGTAGACATTAGAGTGTGAATGGGTTTTCCTGTACTTTAAATCATAAAAAGTATGATGTTCATCGATACCGGCCTACATCACAAAGGGCAGTTTCCCCTAGTTGTCAGATATATACGTATATTCAAGATGCTCAATGTCAGCAGATCAAATTCAGTCTTTAAAGGGGTTCATAAAGATTGTATTCGCTCTGTGCTTTATTGTTGTATAATAAGAATATTGCTACAAATGTGCATTTAGACTAAAAATTAGATAGAGCAAATAATTGGAAAGTAGTTGGTGAAACTATATAACCATATTATACACGGGTGTAATCTATTTGCTATAGTTGCATATATATTTCTTTTTAAAATAAAAACCAGTTGCAATGTAATCTTTGTATCTTTATTCCAGATACTGTACACACACAGTACAAAAGGTCTCTGCCTCACAAAATCTAAAATTTATGCTGTGCAAAAGGCAATAACATATAGAATCAGGAGCTTGCATCTATTTTTTCATGAAATGCAGATATTTTACTTGCATGTGACTAGATATGTAATTTTATTTCTTTAAGTGTAAAATTTAAGGGATCAGATGTCAGAAAATGTAATCACTGAATTTCAAATTACAACTTTAATTCTTTTAAGCAAAAGAGACAGATGTAGCTGTCCTGCTGCATCCACATATATTGCAAAATACATTTAAATCATGCGCATACAGGGAGACAAATGAGAGAACTCCGCCATCCAAATATTAAATTACACATTTTGAAGCAAAATAGTGTTTTAAGTGTACATGTGTATAATGCTTTTTGTCACTGGATTGCTCTCCCTGATGCAGTTAGACAGAATCTGTATTTAGTCAGAAATCTTTCAATAGAAAGGGCTACCAGATGGGACCAGTAACAATGCAGAGAAGCATCGAACCACCACAGACATTTGGTGCTTAGAATAATAAAAAGACTATAAAATTAGATTAGTTGAGTCTAATTTGGAATTGGTATATTCCCTATGCACTCTCACAGCTCTTGGGTAGATAAAGCCTGGAGATTTAGTACTGTCAGGACAGAGGACTCCAACTTCCAGTAAAAGAAAAAACGGCATTCTGGGAGGTCACGGAGGGCAGCCCAGTGACCTCCAATGATTTACAGGCCTTTAGCTTAATGAAATTGTTTCAGTGACATGACGGTAAAAGCTCATAATGGATTGGATGCCCTAATGTAATGAAATTACTCCCTTCTGCCTTAGAG
>VZTX01008267.1:179908-245272 GCA_013400915.1 Pardalotus punctatus | reverse complement strand
AAAAAAAAAAAAAAAAGGCGCAATTAATATTTACTGAGACCTGCCAGGCTTCAGTGTGCGGGAGCGTGCGGCGCTGTCAGACAGCCGGCAGCAGCCCCGAGCAGCGTGGCAGCTGAGCAGGCGCTGCGAGGGGGTGGAGGGACACCTCGCTGACGGGGAAGCCCCAACCTGGCGCTCCGAGCCAGCCTTCATCCTCTCCCTTCCTCTCTGCAGGCAACTGGACAACAACCAGATCAGCTGCATCGAAGATGGAGCCTTCCGAGCCCTGCGCGACCTGGAGATCCTGTGAGTGCACTTGGTGGGGCGGCGGGGGTGGCTGTGCCGGTGCTGCAGCGCTGGCGGGGCTGGGGGCTCGCAGCCCCCTGCCCACGCCGGCAGTGCGGTCCCCCCCTGCCCGGGCTGGCCCTGGGGCTGAGTGACCCACAAGAGCCGAGTTCCGCGCGTGGGGAGCGCCGCGATCGCCCTGCTCGCTGCTGCGTGGAACAGATGGGTTCGGCAGCATTGCCGGCGTGTCCGGTGTGGGGTCAGCCAGAGCCCTGCCCGCTGCCGAGCAGCGCGCGGCTCACAGCTCCGTGGGGAGCGAGACTGCGAGATGTGACCGCTGCCCTAGACAAAAAGCTGTTTTCAAAGGTGTTTGGTATGAAAGAGGGAGGAGAAACGGGTGCTTGGCAGGCTTGTTCAGTGCAGTCATTGGCTTTTGGGGAGGATCCTTCTCCGAGGGCTGAAATAACACCACGTTGTGCTCTTCATGTACCACAAACTTTATACATCGGCTGTTAAAGCTGCAGCACGTACCGAAAAAGAAGGGAAAAACGGCTCTGGCAGTGAAAGCTGACTCTAACGGAGAAGCAGCACATTAGATTTAGAGCACTGTCATTGTAATGTAAATGCAGTATTACCCAGAACTTGGTATATGAGCAGATAATTTGCTTATTACTAATAGTTACTTATTCATTTACAGGCCTTTTCTAAAATAGGTTTTCACTCGTATGAACTGCTGTAAAGCTTTCCCTGCCACCCGAAAGTTAAGCCTGTAAAGCTGAGTGTCAATAGCTGTAAAAACACATAATTCTGAGCTGAAATGGAGGGGTGTGGAAAGGACACGCGGCCCCTCCAAAATCCAAACCCCCATCACCTGCCGTGAGTTAATGCAAGAGCAGCCCTGACCCAGGGCACGCTCCCCGAAGCAGGGAAGGCCTGCCCAGGCTGCTGCAGAGCGTGCCCTTAAATTACATGGGATGAAACAGCAAATGGTAGGTGGATAAAATAAGCACCTGCCTCAGATGCTCCTGGCACCTGGAGACTCGGCAGAGTCACGACATTGCCTTGGGCGCTGCGAGGAGGCAGAGCAGCGGGGGCTGGAGAGGCAGGCGGTGCCACACACCCCAGGGGCTGAAAATGGGTGTGAGAATCCAGAGGACTGTCCCAGGGGCAGAAAATGGGTGTGATGATCCAGAGGAGTGCTCCCAGGGGCTGAAAATGGGTGTGATGATCCAGAGGACTGCTCCCAGGGGCTGAAAATGGGTGTGATAATCCAGAGGACTGTCCCAGGGGCTGAAAATGGGTGTGATGATCCAGAGGACTGTCCCAGGGGCTGAAAATGGGTGTGATGATCCAGAGGACTTCTCCCAGGGGCTGAAAATGGGTGTGATAATCCAAAGGACTGCTCCCAGGGGCTGAAAATGGGTGTGATAATCCAGAGGACTGCTCCCAGGGGCTGAAAATGGGTGTGAGAATCCAAAGGACTGCTCCCAGGGGCTGAAAATGGGTGTGAGAATCCAGAGGACTGCTCCCAGGGGCTGCATCCACCTCGTGCTGATGCTCCAGGGAGTTCTGCCCTCAGTGCTCAGCTCTCAGAGGGGCCTGGCAGTGGTGGCTGTGTCTGTCACAGCTCAGGTGCCTTTGGCCCCTCTGTTCCCCATCTGGCACCCTGGTGTTGATCAGACAGTGTGTGCTGCTCGTATGGAGCTACCAGAAGGTTTCTGTAGAGTTATCTGGGAACGTAGGTTATCAAGAATATTGTTTGAATTCTATATTAATAGTGCTTTTCAGGAAAAGTAATGTGTTACCACTATAAGATTTTACTTGTCTGTCAGATTGAAAAGTCTACTGTGTGGTGAAAGAAAGGAAGAAAGGAAAAAAAAAAAATGAACTCCTCNGAAAAAAAAAAAAGTACCTCCTTTAAAGCCTGTTTGTTTTTTTTTTTTTTTTTTGATGGACTGACTTTCTATATCTGCAGAGAGTGAATCAGTCCTCCACTGACAGCAGACTGTGCTATAACTTTCACTAAATAGGATGGACAATAAATGGAGCTTTTTTTTGCAATATACTGAGTTCTGCAGGCTCTGCAGAAGTTGCTGGGAATGCATTCCTTCTCCCCAGGAAGTACTAAATGCTGAATTACTTTATTTACCTCTCTGTTTTTAATTGGTTACTTCTATTCCTGATATTTATGGGTGGGAGAAGATGAGGATATATAAAATACATCATAATCAGTTCTTCAGTGCATTTTTAATTTTCAGTACAGACACATTGCTACAGGAAAAAAAAGTCAATACTAATTCTAAAAGATAAGAAAACAGATTGATAGTATCTATTTCTAAACTTATTTTTCTCGCAGTCACAAAATGTGATTTTTATACTCCCAACCTAGTCTGAATTTTTTTCCTATGTTTTTCTTCAAAGAAAGTCTGAGAATTTAATCTCACAATCAAAATAAATTTGCTAAATGCCCCAGAGAATATAATATCTTCAACTGTCATATATGTTAAAATCTAAAACTATCTGAACCATCAAATAACATTAACAAGTGAAACAAAATTTCAACATTTCAGAACCAATGTGTATTTTATGCAGATATATTTTAACATATAATGCAATATGTAGGAAATATTTAATAATTCTTGCAAAAAAAATCTAATTATCTGTGTGAACAGTTTGCAAGAGGACCAAATAATGTATTCTTCTTTATCTTACTGAAATCTTGTGACCTTTGTGATAATCAGTGTTTCCATTCTTGCACTTTTCTCCTCACGCGTGGCCTGTCTACAGAAGTCTAAATTTTGTCTACAACTCAGGGCAGAGCCTTGCTCAAAAAATAAACTGAGAATACTTCCTTTAGAAACACCTCGGTTGCCAGATTTCATGTTTCATTCACCTTGATTTCCTCAAAAACATGACTGCAAGGAGCTTGGTGTTTCAGTAGCTGTAGGAAGAGAAGGAATTTTTGTGCAGTTACCCCTCAAAATGTAGAGCGTGCCATGGTCCATGTTACTTATGTTTTCCTATGGACAAGCTGTTTTCATTTACTATTTTCATTTTCTTGTTTTGTGTCATAAATATGTTCCTGTACCAGCAAATAGCACAGAGGGAGAGATGGAAACAAGACTGAAATTTGTGCCTAATTTGAGTACTTGGCGTGGTGTGGGGAGTTGTGAACTTGAGCTGCAGATTGGAGCAGCCCAAGGCACCGACTGCAGCCCCCAGTGCAAACAGGGGCTCTCGGTCATTTCTGTGTTTGGTCATTTCTGCGTTTGGGAGCCTCTGTGTTTCACTGCCACAAAAAGTGCCACTGACTTTATGGCCTGACCTGTGTAGACCCTAATGCAGGTGCTGACTACTACTGCTGACTCTGAGGTTTGGGTTAAAACATGCAAAAATGTTGAGTATAAAGTGCTTTGGTGCCTTCTGTTGATCGTCTTTGCCTGTGCAGCAAGTTGAAAATAATGTCTGAGAAATGACCTTCAGAACTGATGGACTTAACCACCCTGTCCTCATCGTTCTGCATAGGGGCTGGGTTTGTTCATTCTCGGGTGAGATTTTCTCTACAGATTCCCATGAAGGGTTTGGTTTCTCTCTGTTGGTAAAATAGTAATTTTTTCTTGTTGGCATAATTCCTGTGTCCCCCTTTTTATGAGATGATAAGACATATTTCAATGGGTTTCGTCATGCACTCCAAGACATACATAGAAAGGTGTGTGCACCAACTGAAACAGCAGTAAAATGCAAAATGGGCATGTATTCATAATGGCAGAAGTTATTAACTGTCTTGTGACTTGTTGGCATAGAAATGCGCAGAAAAGTTGAAGAAAATGGGGGTGAAACCTTCACTAACTGAAGATTTTTGAGTAAGAGAAGGTTTTCTGCTCTGCTTTGTTTTTACTCATGTCCTGCAGCAATATCAGGCAATAACAGTATTATTGAGAAATACCTATTACGGTAGCCGTAAGTATGATTAAAGGTTATTAAAAAAAAAAACCTCAAAACCAAACCAAAAACCCAGAGTAGTCTTCAAAATGATTAGCCAGTATTCCTTATGGTGTGAGGACAATATGCTGTTCGTATCCTTTGTAGATTAGAAATCAATCCATAGTTTTATTTCCAAATGCCCAAAATTATGAAAGATAGGAGCTAAAACACTTCTAGGGCTCAGAATTTCATCTACAATCCCTTAGGACACATGAATAAAATTAATTTCAGGATGGTTCAACGAGCTCAAACTGGATAAACTAGTAGTATTGAGTGCCTGAACATACTATTGTCGTTAGACTGGAAGGGCTGAACCATTTTTCTCACTAAGAATCAGAACTCTGTTTAGCAAAAAGCCCGTTATTTTATTTGTCATTGTTTCGTCTCTCTGGGGTAACTGGCAAACTGTGTGGTGGCATGGGAGCTGTACCATGTGGACAGCACAGAAAGAATTACAAGTCACTGTTGACAACTTAGGTGGAGTATTTTCCTTGTTTTTTATATTGTAAGAAGCTGTTTTTCTTCCTGCTTTATAATGATAGCCAGAGGGTCCAGAGCTTGAACACATTCTGTTTGTTCCATAAGATTTTATCATAGCAAGAGCAAATCCTAGGAGGTCTGTGAGTAGTATTGTATTGAAGAAGGCAAATGGGTTCTTGCTGCACAGAGCTACTGCAGAATGATTTGTGGGGTTGTTTGTTGTTAGCCACATTAATTGTAGGTCTTTTATGTAATATCAGAGTCTGAAAATCCTCCCTGCTGAGTTTCACCTGCTTTTGGAATGAATGAGCACTGACTCTGCCATTGAGTCCATAGCTGCAAACTGTGTGCTCAGGGATCCACCATTCCTCTTCGGGTGCCTTAGTGTGAGAAATTGTGGCAATTCATCCATAGTTAATAATGAAAAAGTACAAGCATAGTCATCCATATATTTGTAACATCCAAATATTTGTAAATTACAAATGAGCCCTAAATATCTTACCTTTTAAAAAAAAGGTATTTTCTTCTGATTGCAAAATATAATAAAGGTAAATGAAAACGCACCACCCTTCCTTTCCCAAAATCTTGAAGTAATAGGAGAAATTTCAGTTGTTCTGTCAGTGTTTGTACACAGAACCTCTTTGCAAATATTTCTGCCACACTCTTCTTCCTGCTTTGTGACAAACCCACAAGGTTTGTCCAAACCAAAGCTACGAGGGCTGTGCCGGTGTTGTTGAGCTGATTCGGCCCCGCGCCATGTCGAGCGGGACACAGCCGGTCTGCCCCACCAGCCTGGTCTGCAGCCCCAGTTCCGTGCATCATCTGACACATCCAGGCGTTGCAAGCATTTTACCAGTGGGTAGAAAGTGGGATTATTCCTGCTTTCCTTGTTTAGATTCAGTGCATTCCTGTTACAAACTATTCTGCTTCATAAAAGGTTTAGTCTGTGCAGTTTCTAATGGAGATGTCATGGATGAGCGTGCTTATAATGCACACTGCCTTTTGTCATAGCCAACTTTTAAGAAGTTTTCTCAACATGAATCAATATTTGGTACTACAGCCAGGATTTAATTGTTCCTAGGGTTGCCTCTGTATGCTGAACGCTCAGTTATATAGTCAGTTTTACTTATTTGCAAAATGCTATTCTGGGCATGTCTTAACTAGATAGAAGATTTTTATTTGCTTTCACAACCTGGAGAGACAGGGAGAGAAAGTCATGACATAATTCTAAATATATGAGATGTCATTGCTTAATGAAAGGCTGAAAATGCCACACAAATGTGATTTCCTCCTCTGTTTTGCTGGAAATTATGATCGGTTGAGGCAATCAGGATCAAATTTGAACTCTGTAAATTTGTTCCTATAACTAATATCAAAATGCATAAATACAATAATGGAAATGAGAATTCCATGTCAAATGATGTGCATTGCTAGTTTACTTATAGTTGAGCACAGTGAAATTTAATTGATTGGGGTTTTTGGTTTACCTTTTTTGTGGTTTGGTTTTTGGCGTTTTTTTTGTTTTGTTTTGTTTTGTTTTGTTGGTTTGTTTGGTTTTTTTTTTTAACCCAAGGGTGTATATTAGCTCAAACGTATGTAAATTAATAAAAGCAATTAAAAATCTTTACTTATTTCATCAGTCAACATGTAAAAATAATATGTGTAATAAAAAGAAAACTGAAGGGAGTAACCATTGGCAGTGCATGACTAATAGCAGTATGTACCTGCTTGGTGAAATTAGGTGAAAAACAAGGAGTTTGGCATTTCTAAGAGTATCTGCAGTTTTTTGTGTTGAGTTTGTCTCACAGACAACCAAGTTATGCCGGAGGAAGGACGACAGTAGGTTTGGTTATTCAGAAATGGTGTGCCCAGAGTACAGAGCTATCAGTGGGCAAATGGGAATTTCCGTTTCTCTTTACTCTGTTATTTATTGGACCGTCCCTTATTTTATACTCTTCCCATTCTTCCTGCCTCCTGTATCGCTGTAGGTCTGTAAGGGAAGGAGAAATGCTCTTGAAGAAACTGACTGTGGTTACTACAAGGTTTCAGTCCTATAAATCAGTCAGAGATAAGATTAACCACAGAAATGCCTTTTTCAGGCGAACTTTTAGAAAGTGAGCACGGCCCCGGTGGACCCTGGGGAAAGGAGATGCGTAATCAGCATAACGAGTTGATGGACGGAAGATGGGTGTGCTTACATGGTTGCTTGATAAGAAATGTTTTTATTTGCTGATGCATGTCCGTGGGAGATCTGGTGTCCCTGCTTGAGATGTGGAAATAAAATCTGAGATAACCTCTGTTGTACAGCAGATTACAAATGGGAGGCTGGAAGTACAGCATGGTGAAAGGAACACTATCCAGATGGCACCATGGTGACAGGCTTTATATCAAAGACCAGCCGAGATGAAATAAGAGTGGCCAAGAGAGGGTCTCTGAAAATCACTGATGCCTGTTACAGATGTAATGTAACTCTCTCTTTAGGGGGAGAATATATTTGCATAAATTAATTGATCAATGATTTTGCTAATCCTGCCGTATTCCAGGCATGTCCTCACAAATTGATGAACATTTCTATCAGTCCTTGGTCCGGATGCCTAATTATGTTACACATTTAGAAAAGATGGATTTTTCCCTTCCTGGAGCATATGTAGTCGTTGAATGCTGCGCTCATTCTCCTTCCCTGCCCCATTAGGTCGGAGGGCTTTTTCCCTTTAAGAATAGCCTGGAGCTGTACAGGCTGCAGAACTTATCAAGATAAGAGCAGTGCCAAGTTAGAATTGTTCGTTTCATGAATCACTGACCAGTATGCTTTTTGAGGAAGCCCAGCTTTATGGGTTGTGTAGTTTAAGCCATTCATTGGTGCTGCAGTCACTGCTCCGAGAGATTCCAAAGTCAAAACTCCAGGAGAGACAGAGATTTCTGGCAAACCTTCTCTCCCATGATATTAATTGTTTCATTTGCATGCTCTGCTCATCTTGTGACCTGCCCTCCCTCCCCTTTGACTAATATAGTTTCTTCGTCAGTAATATAAAAGATGTAGAACAAGCATTTTGACTGTTGAAAGTCAAATGAATGTGAACGACTTAATCCAGAGGACACTCAGCTGTGTATTTAATGCTGATGTGCTGCTCAACACCTTAACCAAGAGCTGAGCTGAAGACTAGGATGGGAATAAAACTCCTTGCTGATAAAGTCGAGGTGATGAGACAGTTCTGAGGGAACATGACGGTTTCAAGGTGGATGAGTAGTCATTTAATGCGTACTTGGCATAAAATTGTTTCTGTGACTCCCCAGAGCAGCAGGGTGCAGATGCTCTGGTAGCTGGATGTGGTTCTGTCAGCATCAGTCCAGCCTCCGTGACTGGGGAGGGGAGGAGGCTGCATGCCTGTGCACCTCTGGTTCCTGTGCTGTCACTGCCAAATACCCCAGGATGTCCTCAGCCCTCCTGTGACACCGTTTGGGGTCCGGAGCTGGTGCTGTATGTGGGGACTCCTGCTTCCTTTGGGCTCATTCACAACGGTGAAAAATGATCATTTCAGAAAACATTTCAAAACACGTGACTGTTCCCTTCTTTTTTCCTGTGTGCAGCTAAAGGCGTTGTTTATGAACGATTGGGGGGTAAATGGTTTGTCTTTCTCAGAGGTTGTTTTTGTCCATCTGTGTGCTGAGTACAACATAGACAAAGGCTCTGAGCCACGGCCAGTCTTTATATAAGGGAGGGCTCAGAAGCCTGGAAAAAGAGAGTAAAACTATGATGGGAGCTGTGTATACCAAGACTGTGGAGCTCCCAATTCAAGCGAGATGTCAGATATTTTACATTAAACTGTAGCTGCACGGACCAGGGTACTATGCATTACTTATTACTGGTATTATCCAAGATTTTTAGCTGGGACAATAATATTGTGCCTATCGTAAATTAGAAATCAAATTAGTAATGTGTAGATAGTTAGCTTGGAAGTGAAGTAAATACCTACATCTGCACCTGGAAATAAATGCAATGGTAAAACCAGTTTCTGATCTACAGATCAAATAGTGTCTTTTTTCTTGCTGTTCAAAAGGTTATGCATATGATGTAGGTATATATATGTGCAAGTATGTATAAGGATGAGAAAATTTTTAAATTAAGGTTAAATCAAGAAAAATAATTTTTAAAACATAAAAGAAAGGAATAAGATTAGTATAAATTAGATTTTATTTGCATGCTGTATCTAGTCCTGGGTTTAGAAAAAAAGAAAATTTAAGAGCTGCTTAAAGGATGGAAGTATGAAACAATATCAAAATCATTTGAAGACAAATAATCACAATTTCTGTGATAATTAAGTTATCATAAATGAAGCAATTTCTTGTTAACTGGGTCAATATTTTGGAAGTGGAATTACATTTCTTAAGTTTCTTTTTTGGGGTGAGTGATCTGAATGCATTGTTTTTTGTCTGTATGAGTGATGGATGACCATGCTTGGGATATCTGCACGCCCTTAGAAACAAACCTAAAAATGCAGTAAGGTCATCCAGAAACCTTTGCTGTGATGTACCATGTTGCTCTGGACTGTTTTTTAGGTACCTGAAAAAATAGCTTGGTCGGTTGAAAAAGTGTCAGTGGCTACGTAGAGCCATTGAAGGAAACAACGTTCAGTCGTGCATTAACTTTTAAAAATTGCATGTATCCCCCTTGTCTTCTCAGTGCAGGGTGGGGTGAGACTTCTTGGTCTGTGAGCACCGGACTGTGGCTCAGAGTGGGGATTGTTGGAGGGTAAAGCCAGCGTAGGGGAAGCCAGGCTGGGGCTGTGCTGGACGGGTGCAGCAGCACAGACCGGGCAAGGTCTCTGTTCGCCACTGGAATCCTGAGTTGTGTCTGCCACCAGAAGTGCTTTGTTGGGAGAAGGGAGCGTGGGGAAGCAGAGCTGCTCCATGGCTCTCAGCGCTGGCCTTGGCGCCGCGATGGATGAATTGCCGCAATGCAGCATCGCTGCGACGGCGCTTTGGGGGCGCGAGGAGCCCCCGTTGGTGCAGGAGGCGGCTGCGGGCTGGGCGGGCTCTGGGGAGGGGGAGCCCACGCCGCTGCACCCACGCTTCCTACTGGCTCCTTGGGCAATTCCAGTGGTGTCTTAAAAGGGTTGGGTCCATCTCATCTGCGAGACACCCCGTCTGCCTGCCCGCGGGAAGGGCGTTGGAAGCCAGGTGAGGCACTCCAGCCAGCCCTCAGACCGAAACGGGTAGGACAGACCCTCCACAATGGCAGGTACATTTTACTTTGGGTGCATGCAGCTATTACAGAGAAACAGCCGTGTGTGGAGAGCGATTGACTCCTTTTATTTAGCTACTGTTTGCGCTTGTAGAATATTCCTGAACAGATCATGGGTGTGTCGAGCTTTGTCTGTGTATGTTTTATTTTGTGCTTTTTCACTCTTTCGACTGAAGGCAAATGAAGTGCCGTGAGTATTTGCTCTTCAGATTGTTGTGGTTTCTTGGCTGTATTGCATGAATATAAGCAGGTATTGCTGCTTCTTATGGGCAGGTGGAGTTTGGGAGAAACATAAAGATTGGAAAGATAGGCATTTTTAAACATATTGACCTTTTCCTTGTGTGATACACACAAGTGCTGTCTAATGCCTTATTAAAATGAAATCAGATGGAAAGCAGATCCCTTTCCAGCTTCACCAAGAAACATGTAATTGCCCTTGTCTAGGAACGACGCGTAGTCTTTGTTCTTTCGAAGCATTTTTGTCCTCTATAAATGTAACTTTTCCTTAACTACTGTTCATACATGCAAGTCTAAATTCACAGAATGTGTGTGTCACAATTTCCCTATTTCATTCATGTGGATTTATATTAGCCTGAGTATTAGCCTTAATTTGCAGCATGAATGAATTACAGATAGGGGCATCACATATTGTTGGAATACAAATAATAATTCCCCAACTACCTTCTCAGTCTCTTGCGCTTTGGGGAGGCGATTCTGGCAGTTAAGGCGAAGTGTTCTCTCTTTGAGATTGGCTTGTTTTCCTTTCCCTGCTGTCCGAAACCAAGAACTGCCTGTGCGGTTCTGTTCCGCACCGCGCCCATTGTCCTCTTGCTGGAGCTGTGGAAGATCTCTTCCTGCTGCTCTCTCCCAGTGGGAATGCCAATGGCCTTGGGAGCTGAGGGGCAGCTGAGACACTGAAATCAGAGTGGCTGCTCTGGCCACAGCAGTAAGGGGCATTATTTTGCCTTCAGGACCTGCTAGTTCTGCTGTTGGGGGAAAATCAAACCCAGGGATTCTGGCAGCGCCCTCTCCACAGATTCCCATCCCAGCCTCTTGCAAGGCGTTGGCAAAACCTTTCATAGCGACACTTGGGCTGAACTGCCGGCAGTGCCGTGTCTCTCGTGGGGTTGGTGGCTCGTCCCTCTTTATTCCCAGCAGGCAGCGCGGGCCCCGCAGTCCCGCAGGCGCTGCCGCATTGCGGCATTGGGGCGGCCCCAGTGGCCATCCCAAGGAGACTGAATATTGCCACAGAGCCCCACAATGCGTGCAGAAGTCCATTTTTGTCACTTTCCCCACCTCGGAAAAGACAACTAATTTCCGTCTGCCACTTGGAATGGCTTTTCTGTTGCTGGGATGAGTATGAAAGGCTGTGTTCATTGTGGGGGAAAGGCAGTCAGAATAGAGGCTTTTACCATCAAGCTGTAGCATTGAGGCTGCAGCGTACTCAGGACAGGACAAATTAAAACATGGCTTTGAAGAATGATGCTGTTCCTTTCCGGTCCAATGTTAATCAATTTATTTAGAAAGTCTTTTGGTGAAGTCCTGTAAGAAAATAGTAGCACTCAGCTGACTGAATGCTGAAACATTTTACCTCGGAAATCTCCATCATTAAAAGCCTTCAGCCTGAGCAAATGACTGAAGTTGCTTGCTCCTTTCAGATTTTGGAGTTGACCCGTGTTAGTTTGAATTGGATTGTGTTTATAAGGCTGCTTCAGCTTCAGAAAGGACTAACCCAGAACAACTGTTTAGGCAGGGACCTGAGAAATTGTTTTGTTATGCTGAGGAGTTGATGCAACAAATTTAGGGTTTGTATAATCTGACTTCATGTTGTTGATTGCTTTTCGTCTTTTTCATGAATGCACTCTGGTAGGCTCTCAGACATCTGTATGCATTGAGAACCCAGTTCTGTTTCCGCTGATTTTGTCAGCAGTAGCACAGAATTCATAAACCTCAGTACCTGACATGCATGCAGCTGAGTGACACCAAGAACCATGTTTGGTATGAGAGATCTCTGTATAACCTAAAAAAAACCAAACCATATCTACTTAACAATGAATTTATAATAAAGTAAAATAATGATATTGTAAATTTACTGTATTAATTCATTGAACAGGAGATTGTCAAATGAATTTACTAAACAAAATTTAGGGGAGTTTAAATGGAATGCAGTTGTATTTTTGGTTGCTGTGGCTCCTGTGAAAAACTGTGCCTAAAGAAATAGATTGTAGGGACTAGATTCACTCTCTGCCGAAATCAGGAATGGGATTTGCTCTGATTTCAGCAGACATTGGTCTGGGTATTGTGACAATCGGACTCATTCCCAGTGGTTCTAGGCAATAATATCAGCCCTGAAATTTGGTACCATAGAGAAACATCAAAACCACCCTATTGATGCAAAGCATTTACTCAGTGTTCGCAGAAATACTTTTATTTCTCTTCGTCTAAATCAAAAATCTGGATGTAATTGGGACTTAGAGCCACAGCAGGCATTCCCAATGCAGTGTACTGAAAAACGTGTAGCCTTTGGGCAAAGACCTGAGAAAATGTCTGGATTTAAAAAAAAAAAAAAAGTAAAAGCAATGTTTCATTTGCCATTTTTGAGTTTAGAAGAGCAGTTCATTGGAGAATCCTTCATTCAAAAATAAAGCAGTGGCAGAATAATTTCAGCCTGCATTCTCTTGTCTTTGCACCAGTGCTTTTATATTTTAATTCAAGCTGAATGGAATTTGTATTTTCTACCTAGAATTAAAGTGCCGTGTAAAAGATTGAAAAGCTGATTGAAATTTCTCTGAAAAGCTCTTTCAACTCTCACTGGCATAGATGTTAGAAAGAATTGAGAGATGCAACTGGTGCATGTATTTTGTACAGCTGATAGAGGTGATTTGATTGTGTGGGCAAATAGCAGTGTCTTTCTGTGTACAGAAAGTGCAGCTTCCTTTAGGGGAGGCAATAAGACATTTCATATAAGACCATGTGAATGACATTCTTAATTTAACATCTAATGAAGTACACAGTCTAAATTTGTACCTGTTTTCTCTGTCTAACCTGTATTATCTTATTTTACCGTACCCTGTTCTCTACTTTGTCTTGTTTTGGAATATTTTATTGATTTGGGTGTTGGTGTAAGTAAGTAAATTCAGGCATAATGATATTTGTGTGCACATCTAACATAAACTCAGGGCTAAAGGTAACACCTGAAAGGTTTGGCCATACACCACCAATATCCTTCATTTTACTCATGCTTACATATGACAATAAAACCTCCGATGTGCAGGCCCATATGATTTTTTTCTGGTCTCTTGCCTATTTCCACTGATCCCTAGTCCCAGTCACTTGAGCTGGATATCTTGCCCAGAATTTTCTTAGCTGCAGGTCCAATTTTTCCTTGTCCCCTGCTCTTCACCTCATCTCCTGAGCCTGCCCAGAGACTCCAGCCAAGGCACAGACAGACTCAGGGGGGAATTAATGCAGCAATTACAGGACTTAAGTTAATATGCCCTAAAGTTATCACTGTGGGCAAATGTGATCATGCTGGTTCTTGCCAGGTGACAAAACAGGCATTTTAAACAAAGAATCTGTAATTATAATAACTCTGTTTCCCCAAAGCCTGATGGTTTTGAAAGGAATCTCACTCCTTCAAGGGGGAAAAAATCTGCCATAAACATCTGGCCTTTATAATAAGCTTAAATAGTTAAAATCTGACAGTTATATGCAAATTAAAATTAGCCACAGAATGGGAAGAATCAGGCAATCGTAGCAATAAACACTGTTGGCAGTTTTGTGCATAATTCTGTGCTAAGCTTATTAACTTTATTTTTTCCATACATTTCTAAAACAAAGATTTTCTTTCCTCGGTATCCTTGAGATAGTCATATTTCTGATGTAAGCTTTCCAATTTAACCATGCTGGAGCCTCTCACGTTGCTGTGAGAACACTTGTGAATGCATTGTCAAAAGCCTAATACTAGAACAGAAACCACAAATTGGCAACCCGTTATTTTTATTTCAGTGGGTTCTTCGTGTCACCTGGAGACTATTTAGACCATTATTTGCCTGAGCTAACATTGTGCTTAAAAATAGCACTTGCCTAGTGCCAACTCATTTTAGACTGGGGTACAAATATTGAGACAAACCCCCAGCTGTTCTTGCTTGTGCTGCTAATTTGAGGTGTCAGCTCCGAGCTCTGCTGCTCTGTGTCAGTGAATGAGGCCCCTTGTGAGATCATTGTGTTTTCTAACAGTGCAGAGTAACGGATTAATCAGTGCAGCATCAGTTGCTTTCATTATCTGCCCACATGGTAGTTGTGGGCTTTAAGTTAAACAGTCTGTGGTGAGATCAAGGAATGGAGTACAAGAGGCACTCAGGACTCGGCACAGCTCGGGAGAGATGCAGTTGAGTTTTGGACACTGCCTAACGAGCAAACCTTGAAAGTTGGGGGTGGCTGTGTTCAGTGCTGAGGGATGGAGTGCCAAAGCCACTTTGCTTTTTCATCAGAGGCCATAGGAAACAGTAAATATTTAATTCCTCCTGGCCTGTGTGAAAAATAGCTCTTTACAGCTATTGGAAATACAGCTCCTTTTGCCCTGCAATCTGAAAGTTAATTACAAACATTCATTATGGCAGTGTATAAAATTCAAGTCTTGGTTTTATTACTAAATACAGATTCAGATTCAGTTTTTGGAATTGCTGCTGTTATATTGGGTGCTGTGTAAGAGCTGGAGGGTGTCAAAAGTTGTCATCTATTGTTCCTCTCTGGGGCAGGCCCATGCAATCCCATGCCAATCCTGACAGGGTTTCATTTAGTGTTTTGTCACAGGTGTCCCTCCTGATGGCTGCACACTCTGTAACAGCTCTTTTCTGTATTTTTCCTGTTCTTATTCTGAGAAACATTTTCCCTACATCTAACGGAAATCCCTGTTTCTGAAATTTACACCTGTTACTGCTTTGCTTAACCCTTGTGTGAATACAAGGGATAGAGAATGTCTTTTCCCTTTGCAGTGGCTTTTTATGTGGTTGAATGGAGGTTTAAAAGTAAGGGATATGAGTCTGCTAACACAGAGGTCTAAGGCACTGGCACTGTTAGTGCTAAATAACGCTGCTGATGCAGTCTCCCAAACTGATGTTTTGTCTCTGTATTTCAGACAGACCCTTAGATCTTCCTCTGTAGGTGCATAAATACTGATGGTGATGTCTAATCTTGCATAGACTCAACAGTTTCAGTCCACATGTACACTGGGAAAAGATTCCTTCACTTATTTTCATTAGCTCTGCACACACAGACACACCCCAAAGCTGTGAGGTCTTGGGGAAGTTGTTTTTCTGGCACTGCCAGGGACAGAGTAGTGTTGCCTTCTGAGCTCACTGGCAACTTAGGCAGAGCTGTTCAGCCTTTTTTTTTTTTACTTTTGCATCACTTCACCCACTTCTGAGTGGAAGTAACATTATCAAAAAAAGCTATTAACATGAGAGGCTTAATTATGCTTGGAGCTGCCGTGGTTAAGTCTGAATAAATGTCCTGGTCTCATTTACTGGATGTATAGTTGCACTGGGGATAGGAGCTGGGAGCCATGGCAGTTTGGGAGAAGCAGTAATCGGGGATCTGACAGTAATTCACTCCTGGGAGCGTTAGGAGCCTGCAGACACACCATTTGTAGCTCTCCATTGCATGCACATGGATAATAATCTTGCATTAGGCCCAATTACATGGTGTTATGGCTGCACAACACGGGGATTACACACACAGCCTGTGACAGAGCAGGGGTGTAATTGGAGGAGACAGAAGGAAATGTTGGTTGTTAGTGCTACCAGCGCTGCAGTGCCTGGCACAGCTCTGCCCCACCAGCCTCATCCCCTGGGCTTTGCTGCTCCATTTCATGGCTCACTTTCAAAATCCAGGTTTATCACACAGGGAGGCAACCCAGCACCACTTTTCCACAGTGTGTTCAGAGAGTTTTGAGTGGGAAAAGGAACTGAACATCGTTCTTTAGCTTAGAGTGGAGCCCACGTGGAAGCCTGTGCTGCTGAAGAAGGGCTGGAGTTTGTAGGATTCCCGATATCAAATCCTGTCTGTGAGAAGCCTGTGAAGAATCTACAGTGGATATGTTGTCATGAAAGTATTATTTCAGATGGAAATGTTGGTAGGCATTCTGATATTTATTATATGCTCTTAATTATATTAATTGAATTCAAAGTAAGGGAAGCAAAATCTATGTGTAATCTGTGATTTACGGAATTGTTTGAATATTGGCCTGACAGCCTGGGATTTCTGCTTTCTGAATTAGTCCAAGGGACCTGAAAGGGTGCTTAGAGTTTCTTGAGTTTTTAAAATAAAATACTTGTACTATAAGTAGGGGTCAAAATTTCAGTAGGTTCCTTTTTTTTCAAGGTGTCTGCCATAAAAGTTGTGTGATTTCCTCTAGCATCATTTTTTTCTGACTCTCATCAGTCCTTTACAAGAAATTGGAGAAAGGGGTAAAGAATAATGCGTAGACATTATTGAAAAAGCCACAGACATGACAGTCATTTCTGCAGGTTAGTGATTTTAATGTAATTGTGTGGAGTCTGGAATTAACAGCTGTTTGTCAGGGACGTGCAGTGGTATACACGAATTCGGAGCAACTCAGAAGAGAACAAAAATGCATGGAATGAAATTTGCACCAAAAGTTTGAGGAAGGAGATAAGTAATTGTTTTCAAATCGTGACAGTATTGCAGACTGAGCACTCTTTCCTTTAGGAAAAATCTGATTAGTAGGAGCCATAAATCAGCTTTATTCTTCATCAGGAAGAAGGCAGCTCCACGTGTGCCTCTAACTGGTTTGGCTGACTGGCAGAGTGGTGAGTTAGGAGAGCAGCTCCTGTGGGGCTGTAAATTGAAGTCAGTGGGACTCTGGCAGTTCCCGGGGATGGAGGATGTACCACTCAAAGATTGCTGAGCTCACGGTATGCATCTCCCAAGTAGTCCTTGGAGGATCCTCAGGACTGCTGCAGTCTGCTTCTGCTTACCCTGCAGGATCTGACAAGGATCACAGCCCAAGGTGGGGAGTTGGCTGGCATAAATAATATTGTCTATAACCCCAGTTTCCTGATTCAGCATTTTGGATGTGAATAGTTTACAGGGAGAGGACTTCTAAATGAGAGGACAGTGCTTTTTCAAGGGACATACTGGGTTCTGGAAGAGGCAAGAGGTATAAGGCTGAGGACAACTCAGCGGAGTATAAGTTTCCCCATATGCTATTGGAGGAGTCAGAAGAGTCTGGAAGTTTTCTATTTCTCACAGCTTCCTGGTATTTATGAATCTGTCTGTATGGTTTTGAATTTGGGGTGGATCTGAGGCTGGGACCTTGGAGTAACCAGCAGACAAGCATAGCATCATTTCTTTTTTCCTTTCATGTGCTAAAAATGCCTCTGCATTGTGTGTTCACCCCTGTCAGGACACATCTCTTAAAAAATCATTGCTGGGGTGGAATCACGTGCACGATGGAAAGCTTTGCAGGATGTCTCTAGAGCACATCTCTACCTGAACACGTTCCCATGGCAGAGTTGCCACTGCCTGGGAGCTGAGTGCTCTGCAGCCAGAGCAGCAGGGTTAAATCCCTGCAGCTCCAGCTGGGCTCTGGTGCAGACAGTTCACTGGCAATTAGTGCCCTTTGCAGTGTTTGGCCTCCTCTGTTCTGAAATAATTGCTGTTATCATAGATGTTTTATTGCCTTCATTATGGTTAACATTTAAATATCAATGAAATAGTACTCTACTAAGTCATCTGTGCAGTAGCTGTCTGCTAGAGTTATCCCTGAAATTTGTGTTTAAGGAGAATATTAATTCAGCACAGATTTAGGATTCTTAGAAGGAGGGTTGTATATTTGTCAATGAACTATGGGAAACCTTTGCTTATTTGAAAATAAGCAAATATTTGAAACCTTTGCAAAACCTGAGCCACTTCTATTTGATATCTTGTGAGCAGAAATGCTGTGTGATTGGAATAATGCTTTGTCTGTTAAATAGAAACATTTTAAGAACTTCTAAAATATTTTTGAATCATCAAGTCTGACAGTACTGGGTGACCTTTCTGCATGCAGATGAAGAATTGCACTGGGAGACAGGGATGTGTTCTCTGCCCTCCGTGCAGGAGGCTCACTGTCACAGCCTGTGCTGCCTGAATCCAATCCACATCCTTTTGAAATCAATACAAAAATCTCTCCTGAATTCCTGTGGCCCCCATTGACTCCTGTAGTGCCATGTGTGACTGATTCAGACATTAGCTACGTACGTGATTTAATTTTTGTGAGCTGACTTTGCATGTGGCTTTTATTTATCACTGCATACCTAAAATCTTCCATCCGAGTGCATAATTCAATGTAACAGGCAACTAAGGCAGAGTAGCTCTGCAGAATTATGTTTATATGTTTATAGGGGGAAAAATGGTGGTGCAATTATAAATCCCATTTCTGAGCCCTGTTTGAACCTCCCAACATGTAAAGAGATACAAATAGAGATACTGAAGGGCAGGTATGTTGATGTATATATTCACACACTCCCAGTGGATTTGTTCTCTCTCTGAAATTGTTGCCCAGGATTGTTTTGGCTCATTGGCCACCAAAGACTTTGGTTACATCACTGGGTAAATAAGGTAATGGAGCACTAGCATTGTATGTGAGAGGGGTTCATTTTGCACCCTACAGTCTGCCACAGTGGGACAGGAGCTGTCATCGTGACCTTAGCGGGGATGGAGAGGCAGAGCTGGCAGCCCTGCAGACGAGCCCTGGTGCTCAGGGTGTTCCCTGCCAGCCCTGCAGCCACAGCACAGCAGAGCCCTGCAGCCTGGCAGGCACTGCTGGCACAGTGGCTGACAGCTCTGAGAGCTGAATTCCAGCTTTCCTGCTGAAGCTGACAGTGTTTCCCTCTTCGTCTCATCCTTTAAATTTTTAGTTGCCTGCATTTGAGTCCTTGCATATTGAGAACCTGAATACACAAACCCATGGGTATTTGTACACCCATTGATCCCAATATTTGGCTGTGTGTTTCTTGTCCCATTTTTAATATCTTCAGATTTTCCAGAGGATCTGGAATGAATATGACATGTTGTAGTTTGAGTTATCATGTGCTGAGACCGACAGCTCTTATCAGCCTGGTGTGTGGACGTGTGTGCCTTGACTGATACAGATCTCTGACAGCAGATCTCACATGCCTATTCCAGATTTCCAAAACTCTGCTTTTACTGACATAACTCTGCTCACAGAATTGGAAAGGAAGGGTAATTTTGCTCTGTTGGTGCAGTTTGCTGTCATGGGTATGTCAGCCCCCAAGCTGGCTCCAGATTGCCCGTGCATCCATCTGGTGCAGCTCTGAGCTGGAATACCAGCCCTGATCCTGCTGACAGAGTGCTTGGGTGCTGTCCTGCCAGGATGCAGGAATACCAGCTGGAATACCAGCCCTGATCCTGCTGACAGAGTGCTTGGGTGCTGTCCTGCCAGGATGCAGCGCAGCAGCAGCAGCAGAACACGCTGCCAGTGTCAGAGCTGCTCCCACCCTGCTCTTGAGTGTGCCTGTGCGGAGCCAGGGTACCCTGCAACCTCCTGGCTTTGCCAATGTGTGTGTGTGTCTTCTGTGTACCCAAAACCCAGTCTTAATAGGGTAAAATCTAATTAGTTCTAATCTGCTGATGTTTTAGATGATGCTTCTGCCAAGGGATTTCTAGGCAGAGTTGTAAAAATGTTTTTGAATTGGCAGATGACCAAGAAAGCAAGTTAACTCCTGGAAAGCTTTTCTGGAGCTTTTTTGATGAAATGCCCTGCATAAATCCATGACATTGGAACAGCTAAATAGTTTAGGGAAGGATGACATGCCTTCAGGTTGCTTCAGCAGGGGTTTTCTTCAGCACATGCATAAACACACAAAAGCAGCATCTTCTGCCAAAGTGATCCTCTGGAATTCTGTGCCCCTTGTAGAAAGATTGCTCCTGGCCCTGGTGCTGTGGACACCACGCATTTCAAAAAGGTAGTGGCAGGGACAGAGTGGAGAGAATGGACAGACCAGCCCTGTCCATTCTCACGACAAACTGGGCTACTGCATTTGCAGGTTTGGTGCACTTGCAGCATGGAAATTACACCCTGTTGAAGTGCTTTCCATTTCCTGTGCCATCTTGATAAACTTTATGGCTTCTAATTTGCTGGAGAGTCATTGATTTAATTAGGAGCTGCACAAATGGGAGCAGCACACTCAGCTGACGGTAATCGAGGCAGTTCATTCTTCCTCAGGAGCTCGAAGGGGGTCCCCACAGCAGTGAGATGATTTTCTCTTTGGCCGTGCTTTGATGGAGCAGCAGCCATCCCTCCGTGCCTGGCTCAGGACATGCTTTATTACAGGCTGTCCCACCAGCCGTATATTTTTCCTAAGGAAAGGCGGGAGAGGAAGCCCGTGGGTCCGTGTGTTTCCAGGAGCAATGGGATCTGTCTGTCCGTGTCAGTGGGCTGTGGGAACGAGCCTGGGAGCGCCAGCAGCTCTGTCCTGGGCAGAGGGAGCCCTGGAAGTGCTGTGCCTGAGTCTGATGTCCCTGCACTCAGGTGGCACCAGGTTCTCAAGCAAAGTGGCAGCTGAACTGCCAGGTCTGGGTCTGTTCCAGCAGTTGATAAAAACTCATCTTCGGTACCCCTCCTTCCCCAGTCGTGGTGGTCAGTGATGTCCAGCCATCCTTCTGCTGCCGTTGGTTGCTTTCCCTGAACAGTATCTTTCATGGAATGCCACAAATTGTCAGAGCTATTGGGGAGTGTGTCTTGCTGCAAGCAGCCAGGCACGTTTATTACGAAGAATTCTGACAGGTTGTTTCTGTGAATAGTGTGTTGGTGAAGAAATGCACATAACTGATCAACCTATTATTCTCTTTTCTCTCTTTTTTTTGTCTCCTAACAGTACCCTCAACAACAACAACATCACCCGCATTCCTGTTACCAGCTTCAATCACATGCCAAAGATCAGGACTCTGTGAGTAGGATCTGCCAATATTATAATGCAATGACAATGCAGTAAAACAAATTTCTGGCTGTATGTTATCTGTGATTATCTCATTTTAGTGTCTCAGGTTGCCTCAGGGTGGCTGCAGGGCTGGGGAGCCCCTGGTGAGCCTGGGCAGGGTTGTGAAGGTGGCTGGTACCCACAGGGCCCCAAGAACCACAGTTCTGGATTTGCCCAGCATTAAGAGTCAGTTTTATCAAGATTTTGAATTTACCTGGAAAAGAAACTGGCTTTTCTTTTTCCCATGGGAAAATCCATAATGTGAAATGTACTCCAAGCTGGAACATCGTCAAGATCGTAAACTGCTCAGATGGATCAAATTATTGAATTTCGTTAATCTCCTGTGTTTAAATCCCATTTATTCTTTTCAAATTCAAAATACTAATTTCTGAAGCAAGGCATTTTTAAAGGACGTGAAAAAAGCATCTTTCCCAATACTTTCTGAAACAAAATGTCACTGATTCTGATGCATTTTTTTTTATAAAAGCTTCTCTTATATCAAATCCATTTGTTTTTGAGCTGAATGCCATTGCACTGGAAAAGCTCTGTTCCATAGTAGATCAAAATACAAAGACTGTGAAATCAGACCAAGCATTTGTATAATTTAGCCATAGCCCACCAAAACCATTTTCTTTAAGTAAATTATTTCTGTAAATTCCTTTAGGGAATACACAGCTTCAGGAAAAGCCACGTCTAAACAAAACATCCCTGTTTTTCCTCCAGATTCTTAAACTTATCCAAGATGTATTTAATTCTAAAGGCAAAGAAGAGGAAATAGTAGCTAACCTGAAAATTTTCTGTGCCACTGAAAAAATAAAATACTTCAAGGATGCTATACATGCATGTGTAAAATCATATTAAATAATTTAACAGAACTGAAGAAAAATGGCTGTCAATCTTTCTAAGATAACCTCTGACTTAAATTTACATTCTTCATCAAATGATGACATTATTAGATCTTTAAGTAATTAAATGGAAATTAGATGTTTGTCTTTTAGAAGAGAAGGGATAAAGAAGATAAAGGTGTGGAGTTAAGGTTCCTTGAGTTTTGCCTTTTCTTATTCAGTCACAGTGAAAGGTCCAGAAAATTTGCCTGGCTGTTCCAGATTAGCCAGTCTTGTCTGTTAGCAGAGCTCAATGCTTTCTGCCATTTTCCTTTTAGTTTAATTTCAGAGATGGCTTTGTATATAGCTCCCTGGAGACTTATACTGACTAATCCCCCTCTGCTGTAATTAAGGGGGGGAAAAAAGAAAAAGGAAAAAAAAAAAAAGGGAAGGAAGTCATAAATAGGATTTATAAAGGGAAGCTTTTCTATTGAATTCTGAGAGACACGTTTTATACAACATGAATGCTGACCCACTCTAAAAGGATTTGCTGGAAATTTAATTTAGGGTCTATGGATAAAAGGGCAACTTTAGTAAACCTGCATTTGTATTCATTCACCTTATGTTCTGTAAAGTCAGTTTCATCAATATGAAGTGACAGGTTTCAGTCTCCAGACTGCCCAATAACACACAGTACCCTTAGCAGGTCAGTATAGGAATTCGTATAAAGATTTTATTTGGGAGAAGATGTTAATGCTCTGTATAGTTTCTTGTTGAAAATGGATCTGGAATGATATTCCTCACAGTTTGATGACTCTACCTTATTCTTAAAAAATGGTCATCAGTCTGCCTACCTTCTCAAATTGCATCACACTGAGAAGTGCTTTTTTTGGAAGTTTTTGTAGGAAATCCCTGCTCTGAATGTTCCTTAAATAGGGATGAACCCTTTTTCCCATCAGCTGGGGCCCAGTGCAGTGTGGACAGTGATTTCCCTGTGTTCTCTTTTACCCTCTGGTAAGATCCGTTAGCAAAACATTTGGGGATGCTCCTGCTGCAGCTACGTGTGCTCTGTGGTTCTGTGAATAAACAGCTTTTCTTCATGGCTCTCAAAACAATCTGCCCATTTTAGTACAAAGAAGAAAATATAAAAAGTATATTAACCTTGAACATGCCCACTCAGGAGAAAGAAAAAAAAAAAAAGAGTAAATGCCAGCAAGATTTGAAACATTGAAGAATTCTTCACTAAAATCAGCTCTCCTCTGCTAACATTTTTTAGTTAACTGTCTTTTCTGTTCTTAAGTTTCATCGATCTTTAGCCTTGATTGGAAGTGACAGGAATTAGTTTTTATTGATCTGCTTTCCTTTGCTTGAAACAGCTTTATTTATGATAAAGCATGTTCCCTCTACCTATTTACTTAATAGTAAATGTCCTGTTGCCTCTGCATTTGTGAATGACTGCTGAGACAGGTAATTACATTATTTCTTTTTTTTTTTAATTTAAGGATATACTGAAAATGTGCAAAATCAATGATTTTTGTATTCACAGGGAATTAGTTTTTAATTCTTTTGAAGTACTGTAAAAAGCCTTCTTGAGGCTGCATTTATTAATTTAATTATCAAAAAGATATTCTGATAGGCTGCTTTGGTAAGGTTGATAGGGTCTCTAAGTGGTGTCGTCTCCAAAGCAAAGCATGGAATATCTGTGCAAAAAAAGGAGCAGATGACAAGGAGGGCTCTCCTGAGGCAGAAAGGGGTGGTTTGCTTTGCAAAACAGCAAACCCCAGAACCAGGATAAATCAATTTAATGAGGGGAAAAACCCCAGCTCACAGACCTCAAAAACTGCCTAACACTAAACCATTTTGTGAAATTGTGCTTTTTTTCACTCAAGCCTGCCTGCATCCACAGAGGGGGTGCAGGGGATGAGCTCGGTTCCAGTTCCAGAAGGAAGATGATCCTGAGTATCGTTGTTGGCTGCTCTGGTGGGGAGGATGAGACTTTGAGGATTTAAATGAATTGCTGGCTCTCTTAGGTTACAACAGAATCTTACTTACAATGATTTCTGGCTGGATGATATTATGCATTTATTTGTTCTTTCATTAAAAAAAAAAAGCAGATTAATGGTTCATAATAACCAAACATTTTGCTAGAAATCTAACTTACTGCAGCATCAATTAAATAGCTTCACAATCCCTAAACTCAAGGTCTTCTAGCCATCCTTCTAGAACAATTACATTTTACAGTGCTCCCAGGAGATTAGTGTTTTCCATCTCTACAGGATAAACTCTCGGTTCCAGATTTGTGATTTTTTTTTTTTCTTTCTTTCCTTTACTGTGGCTGTCCACCCCAGACATACAAATCTGGGGGCTGTCAGCCCGGGCACCACTGCTGAGCTGAGCTGCTGCTGTGCTCTTAGGACAGCTCACAGACAGACATTTAATTTCTTTAGAGGATGGACAAGGCTAAATCCGGTGCACACCAATTGTGTGCCTGTAATATTAGTGAATAATGCTTTGTCTAACCATTTCTCACAGGATTTTTAATCTGGTTCATCATTTCATTTGGTGCAACACTGCAAACGCATGAATTGTTACAGGAATGGAATAATTAATGTCCTGGACTTTTGTTTTGTTTGGTAGCTATTTAAATGACCGGATTTATTCCCTGAACCCATCATAATTTTGCAGATGTGATAACAGTTCTGCAAGTCCCTGGTGCCATGCCTGCAGCAGGCTGGGCAGGGAGATGCCCATGAGTGGATCTTCCAAGAGCTGAAAATTCCTGTCTAGATCCTTTATACTTATGTTGAATTACTACAGGAAAAAGAGCATTGATGGACTTGTAGAGGCAACACAGGAACAGAAATGATACCAATAGCCTCAGGTGTTTTATTTTGCCTCTATTTCCCAGAATATCCTGAGTTGGAAGGGACCCCTAAGAGTCATCAAGTCCATCTCTTCAGTGAATGGCCCCTGCAGGGATCAGCCCCACAACCTTGGTGTTATTAGCAGCGTGCTCCAACCAGCTGAGCTAACGAGGAGGGTTTCTCTCTCTGCCTCTCTTCACATCTCCCCAAAGGAGGGAGAAGAGGGAAGAATCACTCTTCATCCTGCTCTTCAGCCTGGTCCTCATGTTTAGACAAGCCATCCTTTGAATTCACTCAGAGATATCCCATTCATGGAGTTCTTCCTGATATGAAATCACAGGCAAAGTGATTATATAGAGCAGTCTTAAATTCTGTATATTTTGGCCTCTAGAATGGCCAGCTGTAGGTCAGTCATTATTGAACTTCGTTTTCCCAAAACGTTACAAATAATAGGCCAAATTTACATGTGGCCTTTGTATAATACCTGGCAATGAGGATAGTCAAGCCCTGATTCGTCCGTAAGCCAGAACCTACAGTGATCCCGCTGAAATAACCACGCAGAGCCGGGCAGACTCCTACTTGACCGCTCTGTTTGTGGAGCAAGTGTTTCCAAAACGTTTAAAAACCCAGCAATAACGGTGGGTTTGTGTCTTTTGCAGGCGGCTCCACTCCAACTTCCTGCACTGCGACTGCCACCTGGCCTGGCTGTCGGACTGGCTGCGGCAGCGCCGCACCATCGGCCAGTTCACCTTCTGCCTGGCGCCCGGCGGCCTGCGCGGCTTCCTCGTGGCCGAGGTGCAGAAGAAGGACTTTGTCTGCTCCGGTAATGCTGCCATTTACTCCTTTATCTATCAGCTGGTAGTATCTCATTGCTATTTCTGTAAAAAAACCGGAGTGGGAAATGGCTGTGTTGCGTTTGGATGCAAACGACAGCGATCTGTTTGGTTTTGTTGTTGCTAAACTGTATGGGAGTAGATCAAACTGTTGGTTTTTTTCAGCCTTGTAAGAATTATTGGATTCCAGTTAACGTTTTGGTTCTCAAATTACTTCTTCTACTTTAACATTGCCAATGATATCAGCATAAGAAATCAATTAAGTGTGGATAATTTGGTATTCCTCAAGGGAAGAGCTCTACAGCTGACTGGAATACAAAAGAAAGGAAATAGAAAATGCAGATCTGAGTCTGTTGACAAATGATTGGACTTTAGAACATGAGGAGCGGATTTTATCCCAGGGACTGAAACAGGATTCTTAGGGAACCAATGCACTTTGCTGTTCTACAAGTTTCCACACTGATAAATGAGGCTGATGATTCTCACAAATCATGTGTCTGTATGTTGGGCCTATCCATCAAGTCTCTGGAACTGCACTTGGCTCTTGTGGGATAGAAATCCATTTTCCTAAAGGGAGAATAAAAAGAACAACGACAAAAGATAAAAAGTGGAAAAAGAAATCTCTGAGTTGGGTTGAAGGGAAGGATCTGATGGAGGAGCAGCATGGCAGTGTGTGTGCTGTGGAAAAGAAGATACCAGACATGAGTTTGGAGGTAGTTTTGCAGCCCCCATGGAGGCACAAGGAGCTTGTTACAGAGCTGATGTGAGTCCCAATCTCAATAGACCACGAGAATTGTGCTGTTTTGTTCTTTATCTCTCACAGCCTGTGGTCCCTAAGGCTTTATCCTCGGGTACATGGATTGGCTGATGGAAATACAGTAGAACTGCTCATGATGGAAGTGTTTTAGGAATATCTTTTTTCTATTGTTTCATTTACAAGTGACAAAGTAAGAGAAACAGATGCACTTAGAGAGGAGAGGTTTGGCCCCATTTAAATATGGTTAATTAATGCCCAGCCACACTGAGGTGTGCAGAAGTGTTTTGGACATGTGGAAAATGAAGTTGTGTACAGTGCTCTTTGAGTCATGATACTCAAGAGTGCTGAGCAGCTTCTACACCGTTGTGGAGATGATATCCAGAATATCTGGTAAGTTACATCGAAAGTTTAACTAAAAAAAAAAGTTTAGAAATGTAACGGTCTTGGGAGAGGAAGCATAAAAGAAATGGATAAATGAATTAAGCTATTAGCAGAAGCTAATTTTACCAAAGAGGCAACCACAGCTTTTTTTTTCTTCCCTCATGAAATGAAGTTTTAGATGGAGCATGAGTTCAGCTATTTGGATTTATGATACAGTGAAGTGAAGGAAAATGAGTTGTGTAAGTCAGAAGAAGAGATAATAATTGCTGAATGAGAAATGTAATGTGAACAGAACTCATTTAAATGGCGTTTTCTGTGCAGACTGTGACTTCCAAAAGAGCCAAGGTTTGTAACAGTTGCCTGTTAGACCAAGAAGATATAGGCATTCTCTCAAGATTTTCCTGCTTTGGTAAAAAATATAAAATAATGAAAATTAAAGGAAAGAGATTTTGAGTGAGGCAGTCCATCAGCTGTATCCCTGTAACTCTCATTTGGGAAATGAAATGTACTGAAAAAGAAATTCATTTGGAGAGCTCATTTTAGCGGCAGATTTAGCTGAGAACTCAGCTTAGTACATGCTAGTTCAACAAAAACCTACATGGAGAGCTAGTTTAAAGAGGATATAAATCTTCCCTTCTCCTTATTAAAGTTCTTTTACCTGATTTTACAGCATAATTTGTTAATGTGTGACTATGAAGTCAAACTAGGACAGGTGATGAAGAGTGAACTGAACTTGTCCCTCTGCAAAGGAATTTTATAGAAGTTAAGATTATATGAATTACTGTAACCAGCCTTGAGCTGGCAGGGAGAGCCACCTTTGCATCACAGTTGTAAAGAGCTGAAATATAAAGTGGTGAACTGCTCTGTTGAAGTATAGGCTCAGTATCTCAAAGCACTTTTGTTTTTATGGCAGTGGGAATATCATACCAGCAAAAAACCCCTCAGCTTTTCCTTCACTGTGAAATGGGCTTCATCAGAGCATTCCAGCTCAAAAATGGTGCTGCTGGATGCTTCAGAGGAGAAAGAGTAGAGTCATAGTTTGGGGAAAGAAGAAACACAACATTGAAAACCTGACTTCTCTTTATTCTTTGAACCCTATGCAAAAATAGTGATGTTTTTACAATTTTATGACAGATATTCCTTTGGAAATAGATTTTGAATGCTACATACCAAGTTGGAAAAGAAGAACTGAAACAATGGTAGAGAAGTGCCATAAATAGAACCCAAATTGCTGGATTCCCCCTGGACATGTCCTGCACCATGGTGTTTGCAAGCATTAGGTGCAAAGTCTCACAGAAAGTGTTGCTGAAGTCAAAGTTATGTGCAGATATATCCAGGTAAACTGAGTTGTACCTGTGGAACCTGAAAGTCAGTCTTTCAGAAATGTAGTTCAGCTTGGTCACTCAAATCATAAAAATGCGGATTCAAGTGGTGCCTGTGCGCAGTGGAGAAGCTATTCCAGGTTTCACTTGTTTGAGCATTTGGCTCAGAGCTGGAGGTGAGGGTGCAGGGTCCCAGTGGCCTGGAGATAGGTTAGCAAATATGTCTGATTGGATTTGTGTGAGTGAGGAGAAGGGGAAAGGTCAGGGACAGAACTGAGCAGGGCTCGGACGAGATGGCCCCTCGGTGTCAGAGGACAGTGCCAAGTACTGCTGGCGCTCCTGTCACCCACCAGGGCCTTCTGGCTGCTTCTTCAGCAAGCTGTCCCTTCCTCATAGGAGGGTCTGTCCTCCTGAGCCACCCCTGACCGAGCAGCCTTCCTGGGCCTTTGCCTTTGAGGCCATCTGTTCCCGGAGAAATCTCCAAACAGCCTCTTCCTCCTGCACAGTTGCTGGTGGAGCGTGGGATGCCTTTGGTGAGAGTCTCCTGCAAAGTAGGGTGTGGAGAAGGGGAAATTCTGTGGCACCAGAGGATGAGCCCCCTGTTGATGGGCTGCACAAAGATAGCAGGGTGTATTTCATGTGGATATTGGGGTGTATTTCACATGGATCATGGGGTGTATTTCACATGGATTTTGGGGTGTATTTCTTGTGGATCATGGTGTATATTTCACACGGATAGCAGACTGTATTTCACATGGATTGGGGGTGTATTTCACACAGATAGCAGGCTGTATTTCACATGGATATTGGGGTGTATTTCTCATGGCTGTTGGGGTGTATTTCACATGGATATTGGGGTGTGTTTCACATGGATATTGGGGTGTATTTCACATGAATCGTGAGGTGTATTTCACATGGATAGTGAGGTGTATTTCTCATGGATCATGGTGTATGTTTCACACAGATAGCAGGCTGTGTTTCACATGGATATTGGGGTGTATTTCACATGGATCATGGGGTGTATTTCACACAGATAGCAGTCTGTATTTCACACGGATCATGGGGTGTATTTCACACAGATAGCAGTCTGTATTTCACACGGATCATGGGGTGTATTTCACACGGATAGCAGGCTGTATTTCACATAGGTAGCATGATGTATTTCTCCTCCCTGCACCATAGCTTTGCCATTCACTGCCACGCTGCTGTGACAAGAAAACAGTGCTCGAAGCAAAGACAGTGTCAGTTGAAATACAACCTGTATTCTGGTCTTTGGGAGTTGTTTATTTTTATATTCCCTTAGGTAGCAGAGAAGCATCTGGGGGTGCTGGCTTATGCTCAGTACCTCTTAGAGCCTTCCAGTCTTTGCCTGGATCAAGCCCAGCTTCCTTCCTATGCTCAGATGTTTCACTGTTGGACTGACTTTCCTTCTCTCTCTGTCTCTCTCAAACATATTCTCTCTCTCTCTGCCTATTTGTCTGTCTCTTGTCCTCCTCTGACCTCCTCACAATAGTAATTTTATTTCATTTTCCTCTCAAATAAGTTTTATTATGGCTCTTTGATTTTTCTTCTACCTGCTCCTTACTTATTGAAGTTAAAATTTACATATTGACCAGTTTTGTGAAGTTATAATGCATTTTCTCACCTGCAGCAGGGTGGCTGGAGAGCTTTGCAAGCAAAGCAGTGAGTTCATGAAGTTGTGCCACCAGCAGCACCTTGGTCTTTTCAGGGCTCTCTGTGCCGGAGCCACTGAATCCATTTGGATTTTTTTTTTTTTGCACTGATGAATCATTCTGGTTTTCCTAAGTATATACATGAGAGAGTACCTGTGCAGTATAACAGGAGCGTTGTGCCTCATACTGTGATCTGTAGCATGCTTCAGCTGCTGTCCAGCTTTGTTCTAGTTTTGGCCAGTAGTTTGATGTGGTCAGTATTAACATTGGAGTATGACAATTGGGTAAGATTTCTTAGGTTAGACCAGAGAATGATATTTCTAAGAACTGATGAAATTAAGTGTACAATATGTGATTTTTAGAAGTACTTTTCTAAGACAGTTTTCTTTAATATTGAAACAAGCATTGTAGAGAAGGAACATGGATCCATACAATGTTCTCTTTTTATATTAGAAACCATTTTCTTTGATTCTTGATCCTTAGTTCCCATTCTGAGAGTCTCAAAGAATGTAAAGAAAATCAAGATGCATCATTTGGACTAAATAAGTTAAAATTCAGTCTGAAATTAACTCAAAAGAGTAATTATTACCATAGCCAAATGTTTTCTATCTAAGTAAACTGACACTGGTTTTGAGAAAACACTGGATGGTTCCAAATCTCGGTTGAAGATCTAGATTTTCTGATTCGTGTGGTGAGACTGCCGCTGAGTTATAATAAAGAGGAAAATGTTAGCTTCCTGCTGCTTCATGCAGACTGGAAGCCCTAATAAGGAAGCAGATTTATTTGTCTGGGTGAGGTCAAACAGTCTTCAAACGTGGCTGTTACTCTGGCCAGACCACGGAACTCAGGAGATTGTCATGCTCCATTTCCTACTAACTCCATGGGCTGTTGCTGAGGAGACAACCAACAATGAGTAGCTAATAAAGCAGCACTCCTCAGGGACAGCATCTTAATGAGAGAATTCAGGAGATGCCAGAGGAAAAGTGCATGGGGAGGGGATCTCCCCCCTGTGCCCCTGTTCCAAGCACACTGCAGCCGTGTGTGTGCACAGGCAGCCCTGGGACAGAGGCGCTGCCAGCTCGGGGGACTGGGGCTCCTGGGGGCTGGAGAGGGGCAAGGACTGTGCTGATGGTGCAGGTTTTGCTGGGGCAGGGCAGCAGCTCCTGAGGGAGCTGGAGGGTTCCTCTCCATGCAGCCCAGACCGAGCTGCTGATGGCCCTCGTTTTTAAAGAGCTGGATGAGCAAACTGGGAGGAGGAGGAGATTTTTTGGGTGTGAATGGTCACTTTTTGCCTGTGGGATGTCCTCGTTGTGCAGCTGTTTTAGTGCTTTTAGAAGGGACCTCCCTTAACCACTCCATCTACCTGTGACCCTTTTCCAAAATAATGACCTGAGCCACCTCGGGCACATGGCACCACTTTTCTCACCGTTCTTGCTTTTTGTGACCATCCACAGACCCTGTAAGTGCTCTTACAATGGAGTCTAGGCAGCATTTAGAGTGTGTATGACTTTTAAAGCCTTTTGGAAAAAATTGCAGTTTAAGTCTTGTCTTGAGAAATTTTTGTGGAACGCTGATGGAATTTTTACCTCCTGTTACAATTTGCTATCGCAAACTAACATTTAGTCTGAAGAAACATTTCAACACTGTGCATTTGTTAGTTGCTCCTCAAATGAAATTGTATAGGACATTTAGAAAGATGCTAATCACTATTTTTCAGTTTGTTTGTTTTCAGTTTTTATTAGTTTGTTATTACAAATCTAAATTTACTCTAGCACTAGCAGTGATGATGTTTCATACTGAAGAAATTTACTTCTAGACTTGCTCAGTATGTGAGATGCCACATATGGTGTTTTTCATTTGGGGGACCATCTTGTGAATCTGAAGGATAAATATGTATTTATTGCAGCACTTAATATTTCTTTAAAGACCAAAGCTGAAAATTGGCTTTTAATTACAGTAAATTTAGTTTTATTACTGAAAATGATGTCTTACCTTTCAGTATAATTAGCCTTTTTTTCTGGAACTCTCTTTTCCCCAGAGCAGTATGTATAGCACTTTAATGCTTATTTAATGATGGCAGGTTGGGGTATAATTATTCAGCCATTGAGCTTTTGAACTGTTGCTGTAAAAATAATAACATGATTAGTTTTTATGTTAATGTCCAAAGCTAGTGGTTTGTTTTATTACTAGCTTTGTTGGTAGTATTTTGGTACAGAAAAAAAGGTTCATGGCAGTACCACAGCTGTGCTTGGAGCTATTTTACAGGGAGCAGCCATGGTAAATACAGAGGAACAGGGCTGACTTTGAGTATGTGGACCAGCCTTTGCGTGAAATTTGTAGACTTTTTCTGTTTAATACATCTATGTGATTGGCAGCTCATTTATGGATACACAATTAATAAGAGCAATTAAAACAAGCATAGAGAGCTGCTTACAAGATGACTGGAGAATTCCAGAAATTAATAGGGGGCAGGTGCAAAATTTCATATGTTCAACACCAGGTTTGTGTGAATTTCTGCTCAACTGACAGTGAAATCAGTGATGTTATACAGTTATTTACACCTGTGGTGGGTTAGCTGCTCACCTCCCCCTCCTCACAGCCCTGGGGTGAAACCAGGATCTGCTCCAGCGCCTCCTTCCCCTCTCTCTCATTCCCTGACTCTGCTGCTCCCAGGCTGTTTCCACAGGTTTTCCCTCACTCCCTGCTGCCTGGCACCTCCTGCCCTTCCTCAGGTGTGCTCTGACAGAGGCACCAGCAGCTGCACGGGCAGGCTCAGCTCTGGAGCCCAATGGAAGCAGCCACGGCTGCCCTGGCCGGTTCTCCCAGCAGCTTCTCCAGCAGTGCTGGGCCACCAGCACCCCGGACACAAGCTGCTGGCATCTCCTGGCTTGCTGAATTTACCCCTTGGAATGGCAGGCAGATGTGTTTAGCTCCGAAGATCTGTAAACATTTTATTCTATGATTTCCAGACACCTTAAAGAGCTTGAACGTACCAAGGGCCTCGCAAAGAGCAGGGGCAGGGACTCAGCCTGTCCCAGGAAAGGTCTCCATTTGCCCTGCCTTCATCAGCATGTTCCACATGCCAGGGACCCTGGTCTGTGGAATCCCAGGGCAGCCCAGGGGAGGGGATGGTGCCTCGCTCTTCAGTTCTTGCCCACTGACCTGGAAAAAAGCACTTCCCCTCCCTCCGGATCTGTCCGTGGGGAGGCGCGTGGCCCGGCCGGAGCCCTTGGATGTCATTATCAGGAGACGTGTCCCACTGTGCCTGCCATCTCTGAAGAGCCCTGTCAATCTGCACTGCTTCTGCCGGCTGTGAATCCCATTCTCCCCCTCCTCCTGAAGAGAGCAGCTTTTGTGCCGAGGAAGGGCTGTCCCGTGTTTGCTGAGCAGGGTACGGACAGGGACAGAAGCAAAGATAAACACACAAGCAAACAAAATCATGTAGTATTTAAAACTCCTTTTTAAATACCAGTCAATCAAAGCCCAAGGACTGAATAGTCCTAAACTCTTTCTATTCTTTCCATAACTTCATTAAACTTCATCGTGGAACAGTCCACGATGGATCACCTGTTTGGAACTATGCTCCATAGACTTACCATTGATCATGACCATTATCTATCTTTTTACCTTGTACAGGTGGCATCCTTTCACTTCAATAATTTATGTTCCTCTTCATTTCTATGCTGGAATATATTTATAAGTTCACTGTATTATTTCTGGACCTATTCTTAAATGTCACTTCATGTGCACCTTCAAGAGTGCTGATACAAATTGTGGAATTGGCAGTGAGATGACTGCGCATGAGCACCATAGCTGCAGAAGCACTACATCTTTTAAGAGTTTCTATTAGAATTTTTTTGATTTTTAGCCTGCTTTGGAAGAACAGGTAGTGCCCAGAAGAACAGGTAGTGCCCAAACCCAGAGAACCAAATGCACACTAGCAGCCTTCCTGCTGGTACAGTATTTGGAAGGTTAAGTTCTACCTGCTTGTAGGAGAACATGCCTGTGTTGACAGGGCTGGAGAAAGACCTTTAAAGAAAGGCTCAGAGGGGGCATAGGGCATAAGGGATATCTGACTTTTCAACCCCCCTAGGGAAGGCTTAGGTGGAATAAAGTTCCCTGAGAGAAAAACACATTTGTTATAATTCTGCAGATTTCAGTTGTCTCACAGGTTCTGTTTTATTAGCCCTCGGAAGAAACAATTCACCTGTTCAACTCAGTTGTTATAGGTGAGGCTGCTTCTTTGTTCTCCTTTTTTCCGTTTTTCTTAGTAGTATCCCATATAATTGTGGTGCTGTTATTGTTAATTAAATAATTGCAGTATTAGTGCTTTTTGGATAAGACAGTATGAAGTAAAGTCTAATTTTCAATGGTGTTACTTTAGAGATAGATTTTGAAACATGCTAAGTAGGATTTTGTAGAATCAAGTAGGCTTCATTCATTAAGCCAGACCTTCTTTTCACTGTAGTGGGATATTGCCACTTTTATTCCTTGATATTGATTTGTAAACTGATTAGTGTTGACTTTTGCCTACAGAACTGTTGTGCTTATGTGCCATGAATTTTTAACAGATAAATTTACTCTTTGGGAACATTCAGCAAAGCAGAGAACTTGACTCAAATAATGAATATTCATGACTGACAAGTTTTTGCATCCCATGAACTCAATGGTATTAACGTCAATTAGGGGCTTAAGTTACTAATCATAAATCGTAAAGCTGTGCTCAGCAAATAGCTGTCGAACAACCATAGATGGAAATATTTGTTTAAACCATTTGCTGCACATTTGTGTAGGATAAACAAATTTGTGCAAATTTTGTCCATTAGAGGAATATTTGCCCTCAATACAGAGTGTTAACTTTGCATGTGGTCAGTTGTGGTTCCTTTGCCCAGCTCGCTCTGCAGGGCTCTGCTCTCAAATGTCCTTTTAAACTGGGGTGCAGACATCAATCAGGAGCAGCACATCTGCTTTAGGTGTTTTAGAATAAATTAGTTCATGTCCCTGGGAATCTAGTGCAAACTATGGCCCGTGCCGTATTAATTGATTTTAGATATCCCAGCATTGTCAGAACTTCCAATGGGTTATTTAATTACACCCAAAAAGGTCATACTGTATTCATGGATCTGCAATACTTGTAGTGTTTTGTTTATTGATCAGTAATTTCGTGTCTGATATACTTAAAATGATGTAAAGTCAGCACAGGTTTTTAAGCAGGAAGTCCTGTCAGATTTATCTTAAAATCCATTAACATGTTTTACAAATAACTAATGTTTTGCTGGTGGAAAGGAGCTGCTGCAGAGGTGATTGGGTAGGTGAGGAGGTAATAAAACACTGCTTAGTGTGCTGTAATTGGGTGTCAGTGCAAATGAGATTATTTCGTTTATTTAGTAATTGCAAAATTTATTTTAGATGCCTGTGACATTTAAGCTGTTCATTTATACACCATAACAATTCTAATCTAATTGTAATATTAGTCTGTTTGCTACTTTTAAAAGGCTAGAGACCAGTGAGAAATTTACTTGAAAAAGGCATTTTATTTCTCTTTAAACTTCTGGGTCCTAAGTCTCTCCTCTCTTTCCTCTCTTCCCCTAACCCATAGTCTGAGACTGTAAATTAAAGTGGTGCCAGATATTAACTACTATAATGATTGACACTGTTGTTCTACTGCATCAGGCAAAAAATACATAGTAATTTTTGTTAATCATGCTCCTACCCTGGCTTCCACATTTTGTTAGTGTTTTTCTTTTAGCAAAATGTATAATTGAGTTGATGATTTTTATCTCAGAGAAAAATATAATTAACATGGTGAACTAGCGCTGCTGTGTATTAGAAAAAATCAGAAATGGCAAGATCACAGATTGTGAGAACAATTTCAGAAGGGAAATAATAAAAATGCAGCTGATTTGTCTGTGGCCTTTTCCTTTTGCTGCATCCATGCTGTAAGGAGTTTACTGCACTTGTGAAGGACACAAAAAAAAGTCTTGAAATATTTCTGCTTTTCCTGTGTCTTTTCTTTTGAAGAAATATTGGCAGCAAAAGGAAAAGTAATTTTTAGGTTTCAAATACCCTTCTTTAGAGTCTGTGTTGCGTTAGGGCCCGTGATCATCTGTATGCTTATAGTCTGCAAACCTATGAAAGTCATACCCAAATTTTAATAACTTTATATTCCATAGCCTACTTAGACTTGTTTTCCTGACCGTCTTTTTTTTAACCAGCTCTCCACAACAATACAAACATTAAACAGATGGAACTCTCTTGGATGTTTTTGTACTTTAATTCTATAGATCTGCTAATAATAGATTCTCATTGAAGTGGGGCTGTTAAATCCAAATCAGATTTGAAATTCTGTTTGTAACATTATTCAAGAAACATTTACCTTAACAGATGATTATTTGTGTGAGAGCTGATGGAATATGTGCTAGATGCCTGTTGAGTGTGCATGCATAATTGTACTGTAAAAAAATACAGTATTTTGTTCTTTGCCAAGGAAAAACGTAAGCAAAAGCATTTGACAATAATGATAGCCATTTATGCACAAAGACTTTTTCTCATGAGAGTTCTCAGAGGCCTACAGTCTAGATCCACCTTTGTCCGTGAAGAAGAAAGAGAGGTGCTCGTGGTGCTCATGGACACGGTTTAGGGCTGGACCTGGCAGTGCTGGGTTAATGGCTGGATTTGGTCTCAGAGGTCTTTTCCAGCCTTAAGGATTCTCTGATTCTCTTGTTGCTGCCTGCTTTTTGTCCAGGAAGACGGTGTTTGTGTCTTTCCCTCTTTTCGGTCTGCCCTATCCAATCCCCTGGCATGCCCTGCCTTGCAAGGACAGCGCTCTGCAGTGCTGTGTCACACAAACTGGAGCTCCACTGAGCCTCCTGCCCTTGACTGGGGTGCAGCAGTGTCAGGAACAGACTCTTGAAGCTCCAGCTGGCAATGCATCAGCTTTTTTGATGCTGTGCCCTAAGAAAAAGGGAGCGTATTGCTGCTTCTCCAGCCCACAGTGATGTGTTGTGGTGCTGTAACTGTGCAAAATGCATTTTCCCCTGCTGCAAAGCCTCTTCAGAAAGCCTATCAGACATGGAGATGGTAAAGGGTGTGTGGAAGATCGATCCTGTTGCCAACTTTTTACCTCCCAGAGAACAAGGATTGCTCTGAAGTTTCTTCCTAATTCGATAATTTCTCCCTATCCCTAAAAGCTTGCAATAGCTCGTTTGCACTCATTCCTTCTTCATGTGGTTTTGGCCACTGTAGCACAAGGTGGGCAGACAAAGAGAAAATGTAAAATGTAGGTGAGCAGGTCCACGAACAAACCTCTTGTTTTTACAAAAACACAACAGAGGGTTGTTTGAGGCAACATAAACTGCTTTTGTAAGTAGTCACAGTTAAAATCTTAGACTGCATGAAAGACAAAGCTGGCAGTGCTGTTGTGCAGATCTCTGTTAATTTTGCAGGAGTTCTATTAATTGGCAATGGTGGGATGTGTGCCCTGCATTTTTATGGCCAGAAAACAAACCCAGGAGAGCTGCTTGTCCTGCCTGTTATACATATACACGTTTAATTAGTGAAATTGTTTTTTCTTGTTTAATTCCAATAGCTACTACTTAACGACTGTATTAAATGCATGGTCATGTGTATAGACTGTGTTAAGACAATAATAAGATTTTAAAACTGGAACAAGTCAAAGTTCAGGTTGCCTGATAAATATGAATTTGTTTCCTTGGATCATATGCGTATCGATTTAGATTTTAATTGCATTATTCAATCATTTTTACAGTAGTTTTTAGCCCAGATGATTCTTCAGGGTGACACTAAAACAGTCTCTGTCTTGAGATGAAAGACTGTTGATGGGAAACTCCTTACCTGAGCAGTCAAGGTGGTTGGAAAGTGGACTGTAAATGAGACAGGGTATTTTAGCAAAGAGAAATGATCATTAGGATCATCTCATGGTGAAAGCAGCTGCCCCCTCTCTTAAAGAATGTATTTGACCCCTGCCCATGGCACAGATTTCCAGCGAGATCCATTTATTTCTAGATGGTCACTACCTCTTAAAATCTAATTTCTGGGTGCCTGGATTGGAGCTCTAAGGTCTAGTCTGCCAAAATGCAGCCGCTCACAGCTCTGATTAACATCAATGAAAGCTATGTTTAAAGCACAGTGCTGTGAAACCCTCCATTTTCTCCTGGTGTCCTGATGACCCAATAAAAATATTTCAGACCCAGTATTTGAATTTGGCAACATTTCACCCTCAGCTGAAATGGTGATCTTATCCCTAAGCTCGACATTGTATTTTAATGTAAGGCAGTTCTGTCATTCCTGGTTGTAAAATAGTATTCAAAGACGATGGCAGCATGCTTGAACTTAAGGAAGCTCTGACAAAAACTAAAATGATTTCCCATCAGAATTCAACCCCATTCTAACAGAAGGAATGATTCCACAGTAATTGTGTTTTGCTTTCCAGGAGGGCTCCCTCTGCAAGTGTAAAGTCACCTAAAGCAGAAATTTTCAGCTGTTGTCCTTTCAAACTCTGTCTGCCTTTGAAATGAATGATGCTTAGAGATGCCACTGAATGTCTTTCAGATGTTGACTTTTCTGTGCTGTTGACAAGGTTTTGAAAGCAGGGACATGTGTAGCTTTCTGTATGAGCTGACACTGCTGTGAAGGGTTAAGGGCTAAGCTGAGCAGGTATGGAAGCATAAACCAAGAGAGGAAATTTGTAGGAATGTTGCATTTTTATAAAATTCTAGTTGTCGTAATGAACATTGGATCACAAGTTGATGGAAATAATTTTTTTTTTTTTTTTACTCTGTCACCTGTAGTTATAATTCATGGAAGTATCCATCACGGGTCTTTTCCAAGACAAACCCCAAGAATGTACACTTTTTGTGTAGCTTTTCCACATTTTTGTATGTATTTGTGTTTTGACAACTAAGATGTTTTTATTTTTCTACCCAAAAGGCCAATCTTTTACAATTTTTGTCACTTCTTACCAGCACAAGCCTTCAGATTTAGCCATCTGTATCTCGACATAAAGATACTTGAGGCTTCTCGTGTTGAATGTACTTTGGAAATATGACTCACTATAAATAAACCAATAACTGCTACATCTTGATAACCTCAATTAGCATAGCAAACCCATTTTATCTATGGCTAAGTGTATGCATATATCAAAACTTTAAATGTAGGAATCATAACCATTTGAGTAAAATTGACATAATTGCTACAGTTTCAAAAAACCGTAATGACACTTAATTAAACCTGAATCTAATGAATTGACTAGAATTTGTATAGAGTAATGTCCTCATGCAACACCTTTGCTCTGTGAGTAGCTTTGTGTCTCTGTGTCTAGCTTAAGCAAGGGTTTGAAGGTTTGAATCATGTTTTTCTAAATTATTTTTATTAACTGCATTGCCTAATCTTGAAAAATCTAGCTTTATATTCCCAGTCTTCACGCCATAACAGGTTACCTCATTTCAAAAACATAAGTCATCGTTGGTGACAATCTTCTCTCAGTATGTAAAAGCACTCAAGAAGTGTTTGTATAATAGAAACTTCTAGGCAAAGATAACTTTTGGAAATATACTTGATCCTAAGGCTCAATATAAAAATCTTCGAATGAATTGATGTGGTTGATCATAGAGGAGACCAAAGAAGTGTTCATGAGGGAAAGAGATGGATAGAGTGGAGATTGAGGAGGAATAAGAACACAGTGGTCTTTTATTTTCTCTGCGGTTGATTTGTAGAACATTATATTCCCTTGCAAAGAAATTATTACTTTGTACAGTAAGAGGATGTGGAAAACTCAGAGCCTGATGTATTTTGTTGTTAAAATCTCAGCCGAGCACTTTTTAAAACCAACATTTGATGTGCTCCTTGTGTCGCAGGTTCCCAGTCCGAGCCCCCGTCGTGCAGTGCCAGCTCCATCACTTGCCCTTCCGCCTGCACCTGCAGCAACAACGTCGTGGATTGTCGGGGAAGGGGCTTGACAGAGATCCCAGCCAACCTCCCAGAGGACATTTGGGAAATGTAAGTGCCAGTGTACTGCACAAATCTTTTCCATGTCTCTGCATTTGTATTCCATGTCACGGCCTCCTGCGTGGAAGAAAGGCCCATGTTTTAAAAACCGTTCTAAGTAGTTATCAGGTATATTATAGTTGTTTGATTTGCTCTTTTGATCTAAGGGCTCAAACTGTTTCTAAATGTAAATTAAGATAGTTTGGTACTGCCCTACCTGAAGGCAAGGTAAAGTTCTAGGTTCCTTAAGTTCAGATTGTGTTTACATTTCACAAACCTGGAATTGCAGTTCTGTAGTCAGTAAATGAAAATACGCAGTGCTTTTTAATTTCTAGTCAGTCATTTCCCCATGAGATGGAGGGACATCTTGTTAACTTGGCAGGATGCATTTATAATGAATTAGAACATCAGAGCACATTGTCCCTGCTGATTTTACCTTCTATTTCTTGTCTTCCACATTGTTTTTTCCAATTCTTTAACAGTTTTGTGACTTGTGTTGTGAAATCACATGCTGGTTTTACAGACTTGTTTGCCTTTACTACCTTTAGGAATTGGAACCATCTATTTCTGTGTCCATGACTTCATACTACTGTGGTCCTGAAATACTGTTACATTAAACCATTTTGCTTTAGTTAGTCCACAGGGGATGCAGATCAATTCTTTTCCTATTTAGGTTCTTGTCAAACAGAGTTTTCTGACATCCTGCCAGCTTTTGCAGTAGACACAGTATAAATTCAAATATTTGTATAGTCACTGGACTCATCCAGCTTCTTGTTGCCGTAGAAATACTGGTATACAGCAAAATTTACTGTGACAAAACATAAATTCATGAGATCATAGAATGTTTTGGGTTGGAAACAATCCTAAAGACCATCTAGTCTGAACCCCCTGCCATGGGCAGAGACACCTTCCACTATCCCAGTTGCTCCAAGCCCTGTCCAGCCTGGTCTTGGATACTTCCAGGGATCCAGGGGCAGCCACAGCTGCTCTGGGCACCCTGTGCCAGGGCCTCACCACCCTCACAGGGAAGAATTTCTTCCCAATATCCCATCTAACCCTGCCCTCTGTCAGTTTTAAGTCATTCCCCCTTGTTTTGTCCCTCCATTCCTTGTCCAAAATCCCTCTCCAGCTCTCCTGGAGCCCCTTTAGGCACTGGAAGGGGCTCTGGGGTCTCCCTGGAGCCTTCTCTTCTCCAGGCTGATCACCCCCAGCTCTCCCAGGCTGGCTCCAGAGCAGAGGGGCTCCAGCCCTCTCATGGCCTTTGCTGCCTCCTTGGGACTGCTCCAGCAGGTCCGTGTCCTTCTTGTGCTGTGGGCCCCAGAGCTGGACATCCCACTCTCCGTGTTGACCACAAAGATGTTGAACAGCTCTGGTCCCAATGCCAACCCTAAGGAGCATTGAATTTGACTAGTTCTTGTATTTCCCCCTAATTCAGTATTTTCTTATAAGCCAAATTATTCTGATAAGAACCCTTGACTGACGAAGTGTTCTACAAAAATGAAACACACAGCTGTTGCTCTAACACAGTTATTAAAGGTGACCTACATTTCACTCTGTTCTAGTATTAATTAAAGATCTTTTGTTCAGCATTCCTACCTTTCTTCATTAGCATGGGTAGGCAGAACCTTCTCTGACAAAGCTGCCAACAAGTCCTAAAAGGGTTTTTGTTGATAAAAACCCATCACAAAACAGGTAACTCGCTTGTCATGGGACATAAGCATCATATGATGCTAATTTTCCTTCTGCCACATATGACTTAGAAGTCTGTTGTGTTTCTCTATTACTTCTCGAGGTGAAGGATTTCATTGCAAGAATGTTTGCTATTAAATAAGCAATTTAGAAAAGCTAGAAATCTGTATCCCAGACTTGCTTTTTCATAATTTCATAAACTAGGTAGCAAGAATGTGGAGAATGCAATTCCTTTTTTTATAAAGCTTCTTGTTCAGTTGGGAACTGACAGCAGCAGCCAAATTGACTGAGGAAAAATGAGTTACAAGAAATTGAAGCTGAGGAATACAGACTGTGTGCTGAGTGTTACAGAAGATTCTCTGCTTACAAAGTGGTTCTGTTGTGGTTTTCAGAGGAGAAATGAACAGTCTGTGTCATAGAGAAACACATGAGAATAAGCACAGAAAAGTTTTGTGTGACTACTTGGGTGAAAACAAAAGGCATTAAGCACCTGGAGGCATTTACTGACAAAGAAATACCGAAATGAATCTGGTGCGGTGGTTTGCTGGTAATTGAACAAAATAGTCATTACACTGCATTGGATCAGCATCTACAGTTAAAGGAGAGGTTGCAGTTATTTAGAAAAGGTGAGAGAAAATGCATGCAAAGTAAATGTGCAACATGGTGTGAGTGCAGAATGGGCTCGATGTCAGAGAGATGTAGGGAAGGAGGGATGACCAACAAACTCATCGGAGGCAAAGTCTCCAAAGAATCTGTTTTTCTGCTCAGACTTGGTCACAACCGTGCAGCCAGCACCTGTCAGACTGAATGACAGCTCAGGCAGGGGGTAGCAGAGACCTGTGACCAGCTCCTGGGAGCCTGGAGGGTGTTGTGACAAACATGTGTGACATGACAGCGGCTTTCCCTCAGCACGGGGTTTGGGCTGCTCTTGGCTCAGGACAGGGACTGGATAGATCCTTTCTCAGTCATTAATGGCTGATTTATGTCAGGGAAAGGACAGCTTTCCTGCACATGCAGATGTGGGCACTGGGGATGAGGGTACTGCCTGCCCTGGCTGTAATGTTCCAGACAGTGTTTGCTGCCTGCCACATTCGTTTAATCCCTCCCAGTCATGGACAGGTACCAGTAACTCCCCATTCATCTTTTCCCACCTCACAACACTTTTCCTCTGCCCCTTCCTCAGAATGAAGTTTTCATGCTGTTTGTCTACCCCAGACTGATGTACTCATTTTTTATTTATCCCTCTTAGCAAGGCTGTATTTTAGGATATGAATTCCAGGCAGCTCTTGTCTGAGAATTTTGCACACCTTAAAACAGTAGTGCAGGGACTACCACTTCTGCCTCTGTGTTTGTTTCATAATAGTTAGTGCAAGCCCTTCCCGAGTGAAGGCAGGGCACAGCCCCCCAAAAGGCAGGACACACAGGGTGCTCGTGCCTGGAGGCAGATGCTGGAGCAGCAGCCACTGGCACATGGCTGGAATTAGTTATTTCAGCTTTTGGGTTCGAGTCCACTAAATTAAACATTTTTTTTTTTTTTTTTTAAGTAAAAAAAAAGGAAAATGCTAGAACATGCCAAAGTTAATATTTGTAGTTGCAGTCGTCATTTGAAGTTTTTGTATATATTTGTTGTAGTATTCACTTTAACAACAGCACAGTCTCATGCTGCTGTTGAAAGCTTGAATTCATTTCCTGTTGTCTAGGGATGCTTCAGGGTTGTGTAGTGAGGGAGCCTGTGTATATAGGATCTGTTCACTTGTTTCAGAAACAGGAAAGTTGTAAAATGGGGACTGTGGGGAAGATAATCTCATGAATGCTGTTTGGAGAGTTGAGTTGGGTCTCTTCTTGCCAGTGGTTTCATTAATTGATTCTGGGCAAGTGACTTGCACAAACTTTTCTTGGGTGGTCACTGGTGATATAATCTCGGGTTCTGGCTGACTCAGCTGAGACATTCAGAAGTGTTGAGGACTCACAGCTGCAGCAAAAGTCAGTAGGAGCTGTGCTTTGAACACTCTGTGCTGTGCAGGGCTAATTACTCTGAAAAGCCAAGTCTCAATCATCTGCAGACATATAAATCAAACTCCAGCATGTAAAGTATATCCTTAGATCTTGAAACTGATCTGAAATCTTTTCACATCAAGTTTGCTTCACCACTGTTACTTAACCTGTACCATACTCTCTGTCTGGTGAGATTAGGAGAAATATAATTGACTGAGCCGAAGGTAAAGCTGGGCAGGATGCACGTGAATGAGAAACGAGGGCTGTTTGTTGAAATGCTGGTGGAATTGCTCCAGACAGTGAAGAGGCTGCCAGTCCCTCAAGGAAAAGTGCAGCCTGGGCACCCATGTGTGGTGAGATCATAAGCACAGCTTCCTCTGACAGCTGGGCAGATGAACTGGGCTGGCAGCCCTTCCACCAGCGTCTAGGCTTGGCTTAAGGTCAGTTTGAGTCACTTTTTCTGCATTTTTTTAGTTCCCATTCTCACTGTTGATAGCTGAGTTGGTGACTTACACTTTTGTAGCTATGAGTAGTGTATGATTTTGGTGTGTAATTCCTACTCTTAGGAGAAATTCTAGAGTTTGAGGACAGGAAAAATGTAATGTGCATAACTATTGGTTTTCTCATGGTTCTGGCAAAATGAACACAAACCTAATTTTCTGCAAGATGATCACTTTGGAATGTAATGTTCTACTTGTTCTACCTTTAATTAATGCTTTCCTGGCAAATTTAATAGAGAATTGCTGTCACGGGGGTACTGCTGTGCTGGGCAGTGTTGCAGACCTGTAGGTAGACAAGTTGGCTGCATTTATTGTTTCAAATATTGTCTTAGAAAGAAATTGATGTCTCTGTTCTTCAATAGCTGTAGGAATGTGTATTTCAGGAGGCCTAGGACTTCAGCTGTGACTCTTTATGAAGCTTTTGTGATTTGAAGAAGGTGATGAACAATTTCTGGGCATATAAGTTACTGGTATATTCAAAATGAATTTTCCACCAATTAAAATAAAGTCAGAAAAGCTTTCATAGAAAGATTTAGCACTGGTAACTATTTTATTATAAGATTAATTTTTCATTTTATAAATTAGCTACCCCACAACATTTTCGTGTTTATTAACAATTGACTTTGAAGTTCTCAGTTTTGTAAAGGCAGGAGGTTTTTCTCTTATCAAGAATAAAGTGTATAGAAACTGTAAACTTCATGGATAGAGGAATGGCATTTTTTCATTTAACATTGTTCTTCCTCCTAAAAGAAAATTATAATAATTTTCCCAGGCTTCCAGTAAATACTGCAGCTGAAGCCAGCACAGTATTTTTGAGCACTGTAGTAAATGCTCCATAATTGCCTCTGGTGGCAAGTTCTCTGGCTGGGGAAGCAGGTTGGCTCCTGTGGTTGAATCATGTAATATGATTTTCATTCACAGCTGTAAATTGGCTCTGGACAGCTTCTCATGTCTAACTTGACTCCTATTTTCTGGACCTCACCAGGCAAGCTGTGTCATTCGCTCCTTGCATTCCACAGAAGTTTCTTCTGTCGGGCCAAAAATACGTAGAAAATTTTCTGTTGCGTTCAAGACACAATAGTAATAAAGAAATAATAAGTAAAGTATTTTAGATTGATGGCCAGTGGAGAAAATAAAAATATATGAAAAATGAAAAGAATAAAGTTGTCTTCTGTGCTGAGACAAGTTAAGAAAAACAAAGCTGTGTCTCACAGTTTTAGGAACAAGCAGTAACAACAGGGAGTTTCTGCTCCAAGATCAAGGCAGATTTATTTCTTACATCTTGACTTTTATTTCTGAAGTTATGTAACTAATGTCATCTGTAGGCACAAGAAGATGGCTTTGTTTGGATAAATCTAGGTTTCATACACATGATAATTTTCATTTAGGCCATATCAATCTTTACCCTCTTCACTACTTTTTATAATTGGGAGATTTCTTTTAGAAAGAAGTTATGTACAGGTTAATTTACTCAGACAAGCTGTGTAGGAGTAGACTTAGAAGATTTGTAGATTTGAGATTGTTTTGGTTTTTTGGTTTGGGTTTAGGTTTTTTAGGGGTTTGTGTGTGTGTGTGTGTGTGCAGTCTCTTTTTCCCAGAGATATCACTTCAGTCCAGTGTAAACATAAATCAACAATTATTAATAAAAATGAATGGTATAACCAAAAAGGCATATATGTTTTATCTAATACCGATTTCACTGCAAAGCTCCTGTATTGCCAAGAAAAAGGAGTAGATTGCAGTTTATAATGAGTATATACATTCTTAAAGCTGATTATGAAGGGAGAAAGCAATCAGGGAAAATAAAATACAGAGCATAAACTCACAACTTTGACATAAAAGATAATAATCAGATTTTTTACTGGATGAAATATTAATTGTCTTTTGGTTTACATGTGTTCTGTTTGTTTTGCTTTAAAAAACTGTGAAAAGAAGAAAGGATTTGAGGAAGGTGAATTGTCAAATGACAGAATCTGTTAAGAAAATAATACAGGTGGCAGAGCTTCAACTACCAGAAAGCTACTTAATTTTCTTGCTAATTCCTGGTGTTCTGCCCTTTCCTTGTCAGTATTTACAAATGTGCAGTAAAAACAGATGTTACAGAATATACAGAATTCTTAACAATAAGTTGGATTAGAGATTAAAAAATAACTTTTTTTCTGTCAGTTTACTTCCTTCCACTTTCACTAAGTCTAAAAAGTACAGTTTTGTGTTACAACTTGACAAATATAATGCAAATCAACTTGAAATCTTCAGATCCCTGAGCTGGTTAGAGCATTGTGAGAGAATGTGGAAGTGATCTGGGCTGGAAGTTTCTTGAAGTAATTGGAAGCCAATAGAGGGTGGTCAAGACTGACCTCCTCAAACAATAATTAAACAGCAGTGTGTTGTGTTTAGGGGTTTGTCTTTCTGGGACCTCACAGAGCTTCTCAGTGAAGCAAATATTCTGGGTCTGGTTTGTTAAAAACCATTCCTACAGGTTTACATTTATCAAATTCAGCCATTGGTGAATGACTGTGCTCACATAGGTACTAGAGAAACTGCCTCCCTAATAAGACTTCAGGCTTCAGGGAAAAAAAAAAGCACCACCACCACCAACAAAAAAAAACGAGCCCACAACCCCAAAACATCCCCTTAAAAAGAAAAATTCCCAAAAAACAACAGTGAAAAGTGCTCAGCAGATGTCCAAGGCTGAATGAGGCTCAGAGCAGATGCTGTGTTGTGGAAGTGAACACAAGAACTTCATCCCCTGTGCAGCACCCTATGGGATGGTCTCTTTGGAGCCTTCTGAACTGGAATCACTGGGTCTGCACTGGAATCATTGGGTGTCACAAAAATCCAGCAGTGGAATCCATGGTTCTGCTGTTCCCTACACCACAGCATCTCAGGCACAGAAACACACACGAACTCGTGTGCTCATTAAATGGGGTATAGAGTTACCAGCAGGGACCTGCAAATTGCCAAATCTCTCCAACCCAAGGACTCTGTTTCCTGCATTTGTGTGCACAGCCAGAGCCCTGTATAGAGGTAAAATTCTTCCTGCAAACCCTGATCCCAAGTGCACATGACCCAGTAAAGTCTGCTGAGATGGGAAATTACCCAACTAGTCTAGAAGCAGAGCAGGGAGGCGTTATTTTGTATTCTACCTCCAAAACAGCTTCTGATCCACCTTTAACATCCTCAGGGGACCTCACCTGGCCGCCCTGCTTTTACCTGTGGGCACAGCCCAGCAGCAATTCCTGCTGTCATGATGGAATTGCAGTGGGAGGGAGCTCAGGGGGGCCCTGCACCCTCGTCCAAGGATGAAGCAAGGAAAATACATGGATGAGACTGGCAGGGGGACATAACAATGAGAGCTGATGAGAAGGGCCAAAAATTCTGACCACAAATGTGGAGTATCACAGTGGTAGATGGAGAAACTTTGAGGTTTGGCAGAACAATGCTTCGTTCTGGTGTTTATGTGGTTAGAGAGACATCGGTGTTTTGCCCAGTTTTGTGAAATGTCAGTCTGCGGATTCCTCTGGTGTTTCCTGTTTGTCTGTACCATGTTTAATGCAAAATTAACGTGCTACAACAGAGGTGATGGGTTCCCAGTGTGAAAAATTCACACAAATTCAGTGGTTACGAGCTGATGCCTGAGCAACTGCTCAGCTACACGGTTGTGTCAGCTGAAACTAAACTCACTGCGGTGTGTCAGAAGATCCAATGTCACTAGCACTGCTTTTAGATGAACACCGTGGTTATCAAGGAACATATCAAAACATCTGTTTTCATTCTGAAAGATGTCTTTTGGTGAGCAGAATTATCTGTGTAACTTCCTGGGCAGATTTATGTTGACAAGTCACTTCACTGTTGATAGGGTTTTGTCTCTCGAAGATCTGCCCTCGGGTGAGTTGTTAGGAAGCAGTCCTGTCTAGAGCTGCAGCAGGAGCTCGACAGCCAGACCCTGAAAATCAACACCAAAGGGAATATGAAGGGAAACTCCAGTTGTCACCTTACATTAATATAGGTGGATGGTTTACTGGCTCTCAGCTCTCCAGTTCCTAAGGCAGACTCCATAAGAGGGATTTATACTGCATATTCTTAATTTTATTTGGAAGTCATTCAGGTGCTGTGATGAAAGGCAGCAGTGTAACAGTCTTGGAGGACTGTATGTGTTTAGGGGTTTTATAGTGGTGATAAGAGTCTGGCTGGGGTGGAGGCTGAAGGCTTTAGCTGTTAAACAAGCAGTAAGCACAGACATCTGAAATCCTCAGTGTCCTGCCATCCCAAAGCACTTTGTTTTCTACCTGAGGACTGAGGGGTGAGAGACACAAAAAGCTGTTCCTTGGGGTCCATCAGTGCTTTCTGAAGCAGCAGGACTGCAGGATTTGGGGCTTGCCCTGTGGCTGCTGCGTGTTCTACTGCTGAATGAGCCTCAGGTCCTGACTGTGTCACTGCAGGGCAGGATTCCTTCCTTCCTTCCTTCCTTCCTTCCTTCCTTCCTTCCTTCCTTCCTTCGACTGGGAAAATACTTGAGTGTAGCTGCCCAAACCTGTTGTGCATGGTAGGAATAAAGCTTGTATCTCAGATGAAGGTACAAGAAAGGTGTTAGGGCAGAGATCAGACCTAGCTCATTATCTGTAGTAAGAATACCAAATTTTAAAGTGTGATTTATTCACCTTAAATACTGAAAATATACCTGGAGACTTTTCTTCATCACAGTCCAAAATGCACCATAAGATATGAGAGAAATGTAAAATAATGGTCCAAGAAGGTTTTTATAATCCAGTTGTTCTCAGTCTCTGGATTGATTGTTATGTGCCCTAGAAATTTCCTCCTTCCTGATATGAGCAGTTCTTCCCAGCCCTGGGCTTTGTCACTGTGGTGGATGCAAATGCTCCTGCTTTCCCCCACATAGTCCTTCACCAGCTCCCTGCAAATCCCTGCTCACAGGGCAGGATGAAAACAAGGGTTTTGCCCTGCCCAACGCCCTTCACACAGGCTGTGTGTGTCCTGCCAGGCATGAGCGTGCCACAGGTTTGTGCTGCTCTGCTCTGATCGTGCTTCCCCTCGCTCGGAGGTGGCTTTGGTTCTTGGTTATTTATTTGGTTATTGGTTGTTTGGTTGTTGGCTGTTTGGTTCGTGGCTGTTTGGTTATTTGGATATTGGTTCTTGGTTATTTGGTTCGCGGCTGTTTGGTTCTTGGTTATTTGGTTAATTGGATATTGGTTCTTGGTTATTTGGTTCGTGGCTGTTTGGTTCTTGGTTATTTGGTTATTTGGATATTGGTTCTTGGTTATTTGGTTCGTGGCAGTTTGGTTCTTGGTTAATTGGATATTGGTTCTTGGTTATTTGGTTCGTGGCTGTTTGGTTCTTGGTTATTTGGATATTGGTTCTTGGTTATTTGGTTCGCGGCTGTTTGGTTCTTGGTTATTGGGTTAATTGGGTATTGGTTCTTGGTTATTTGGTTCGTGGCTGTTTGGTTCTTGGTTATTTGGTTATTTGGATATTGGTTCTTGGTTTTTGGTTTGTGGTTATATTTGGTTCGTGGTTATTCAGTTCCCGGAACCCCGGGCAATGCCAGCCCAGCAGAGCCCCATCCCCGGGGGCAGAGCCCCATCCCCAGGGGCAGAGCCCCCCAGCACAGGGATCAATCCAGCTCCTCCACTCCCTGTGCATCCCCAGCAGGGTGTCTGTGCCTGCCTGGTGCCGAGGGACATTTGTGACACGGCTCAGGCAGGGGCTTGTGGCACTGTTAATAGAGCGTGGCTGTCTCGTTTGTAGGCTCTATTCATCTGACAGCTGAGAATTATCAGTACTGATGCTTCACTCCCTCTCTTTTTCTCCAAGGTAGTGATTTGTCTATGTTACGGGTAGGTAAGCTTGACAAAACATTGCGCATTAGTAGCTGAGACAGTGTTTGAAATGGGAAAATTGCTAGCAAACTGCTCCATTAGAGATCCAAATAACAAATTCTTTCTTTCCCTCAATGAAAGGGAGATAGTTAAGGCCCAAATTAATACATCTGTCTCCCCAGTTCTGCAGGGGGAATCACTCTTCAAGACGAATGGCTTCATCGCTCCTGAGTGTGAGCTGGCTCTGCTAAGTCCCTGTTAAGCAGAGATTTTTATCCTTTGTGTTTTGCCTTCCTGGGCGTGAGCAATACAGGCGCCCCGGGAAGAGGTGATGAAAAGATTTGCACCTCAGTGAACTTTGAGATGGATTAGCATGGGAATTTGATTGCTTATTCTTTACCCCGGGATAGTTTTTCATCTTTAGCTGCATGGTTTCCCCCTGTTTGTTTTGGTTTTTTCTCTGATATGTTTACTTTTTGCTCTCATTGTTTGCTAAGTCATTTAAAGAAAGTGGGAAGAAGGAGGACTTTATCCTGTCTAACATGTTATTACAAGAAAAATGTATCTGGATCCATCAAGCCCTCATACTTTCCAATCTCTGATGATATATTAGCAAAGAGAAAGGAAATTGTTCCTGTCCTTTGATGTTGTTGTCAGAGACCCTAAAATAAAGCTGGGAGAGGCAGACCGAGCATTGCTGTGTGTCAGGAGGGGGGAGATGTGCTCCGGTTCATCTCAGCACTCTGCTGGCAGCACGGCCACAAGGGGAACAAAACAGGAGCAAAAGCCACCGGGAGTTTGAACATGGCCAATTCACTTTATCACTTATGGATTCCACTTGGCGAGTCTCTTAAACAGATCTGAGTGTGAAATACCACAGGAGAATCAAGAAAAATTTTATTGACTTGTAAGGAACAGTAAAGGGGGGGTGGGGTGGGGTGGGTAGTAGTTTAAATTATCAAAATTTTGCCTTTTTGAGCTGTGTGTCTTGTACAGATTTCTCAAATGTATTGTAAAATTATTTTATAGTATATTCTGGTAATACCCCCCAAAAAATGAAGTCCCAGATGTTGTTTCACTCTAGCACAGATGGTTTTATAGTGTATGACAGCACTCCATAGTATACATAAAAATCACAGTTTTCCAAAGGTCATATTCTAGGTAACCTAGGTAGTCTTCTCTGAAATAAAATATGGCTATAAAATTTACACTTTTTCACTTTTTTGGAGGAAAAAAATGACAACACTAGGTAAGAATTCTGTTTTTCACTCTATTTCAAAGATGGCACCTCTAGCAGTTTCCCATTATATGGTTTATAATTAGGCTTTCATCACCCTGAAATGCCAATACCCCCTCTGGCAGAACCTAGAGTTTCTTGAGATTTTTAATCCTCTGCTCTACTTGACATGTCACGTATGAGCTAAGATGAGGTGAAAGACTAAAGTATTAATACAAACAGCATGTATCCTGTTATTTTACCTGTGTTTTTCAGGCTATTCCTGCCGTTCTGTAAGATGCATTTATGAAAAAAATTGCTGGAATTCAGATTAGTACTTGATTCTGTTAAAGCACAGGCTTATTTAATGCAGCAGTGTACTTTGTGCTGTGTTTGGTGCCCAAGGTGGAGCCCACCTGCAAACACACCCGAAGGAGAGCCCGGGGTGCTGCGTGTGCTGCTCTGGTGCCATCTGCAAGGTGCAGTGCCCTGAGCAGAACGTGTTGTGTGCAGTCTTCAGTCCTTCCCTTGCAAACGGCTTCGTGGGATAAAAAAATGCAGATGACAAGAGCCTTGTCCCTCTATTTCTGTACAGGCCATCTGCTCCAGATTTTGTGGGGAAAGGGGAAGAGGTCACTAGGTAGCTTCAGAAGGCAATTCTCGACTCATGTGTCTGCCTTCTCCACTTTTTCTAGACATTGTTTTGCCTTTTCTCCACTTTTTCTAGACATTGTTTTGCCTTTTCTCCACTTTTTCTAGACATTGTTTTTGGTTTTTTTTAATTTTATTTTTTACTTTTTATTAAACTTGGGACCTGTGGCTATTCCAATGTTGGGGGTTTTTTTTCACTCTGTGGGGGGAGAAAATTCTGTGTACGTTTCCACCCTTGAGTGACTAAAATTGCCTTGGAATTTTGCTTGTAAAAAACAACGTTTTCCCCATTCCTCTCTTTGGGCTTCCCTGTAAGGACTGCTCTGCTACCCCTGTGTGCAGGATGGGTGAACCCCCAGTTTCCATCCCCAGGGCCAGGGAATCAGGCAGGCATGGCCCTCTTTTGTTCCTAAAAGTGTCTGCACAGAAACACTTGGGAGGAGTTGAACACCCAGCTGGCAGGCTGACAAAAAGCCTTTATGGGAAGAGTGTGTGTTCTGCTAATTCTGGTGACAAACACCCAACAATAGTGGCGTGCTGGAGCTCACAGCAATTTGCATTTCACTGTGGACTTGCCAGAAATGAAGCGTGTTATATTTAGAGCAACTGGAAGGGAAATCTCAGACACTAATTCAAATGACAAAACGAGGAATGGAATTAACTCTGATCACAACCTTTAAAAAAATAGAGGGCTACAGAAATAAAAGAGGGCGAGCACATCAGCTGTACAAGTTGACTGTGCAAATATCAAAATATTTATACTTAAATAGCTTCTTAGAGTATAAATGAGCTGGCAAATTATCTTATTTTCAAGGGGATTTTTTCTTTTGTTTATGAAAGCACAAATCACCAGAGGGATAGAGGGCTTACACATTTTCTCTATACTATTCCCTGGTACTTTACAAACCTTGATTTACTTCTCCCTTCTCCCATTTCACTTTATCGTCATTCCTGGTTCTAAATTTTTTTTTCTCCCCTCTGCATTGCTGCAGCAACTTGAAATGACTAGAGTGCTTCATTCCATCATTCCAATATGTTTTTGTATTTCAATTTTAAGCCATTTCCAACCACAGATTTTTAGTATTTAAGCAGTTTCTTTTTATGACACTTCACAGAAAAAAGATGCCCAACATTTCAATAATAAATAAGAGCAAGGTAAAACATCATTTTGGTCTTTGTCCCAGCTCAGTAAAAGTTTAGCTACCATGGTCAGTGGAGTTTGTCGTTTGAGGATCCACTTTTACATTTCTAATAGAGATGAACATTGAGAGTTCATCTGAGGAGAAGCCATTCCTTTTAGCAGGAATTCAGGGAACTTGCTGACAAATACTTGAAAGTCCTACTGGGAAGGAACAGAAATTAATCTTCGTGGTTACTGTAGGCAGCATCTTAAAGCTGCTTACATTTTATGTTAGTGATACATGCGTTTATGGTACTTCATAAAGAATACTTCTTTCAGGCCAAATCTGAGAAATAAAAACAGCAGCATTTTCATATAGTCTGTACAATATTTTAGAAAAACTTAAGTATTTGGTGGTTGGAATAGGAAGATGCAGTACTTTTTTTTACTGTTTTAACATAAAAATGCTCCCCACCCTCTTAAAATTCTGAATTCATCTTGCAGTGAATTCACTTTGGTTCCTAGCATGCTCCTGCAGGTTGTTGCTCCAGCACTGGTCTGATTGTGTGATCAGTCTGCTTCCTAAGCTGTCACACCCCAGCCTAGCTTTCAGTTTAGATAGCTACATTTCATTTACAACAGCTAGTTAAGGAAAGTGTCTGCATTTTCTATCTTTTACCATAACTTTAAAATATGCCTACTATTCTTTTTTAGTTTCATCAGCCTTAAAGTGCAATTTCCTTAGCTTGTGACCTTTTTTCTATACCAATCTAGTGCAATCAAAGAGATTATTTTAGGTTTCCAAGTTGTTTTCTCAGCATTTTCTCTGTTTAGTGGACTTCAAAATAAAAATGTGTTTTGCATAAACCTCTGTAAAACTGCTTTCTATTTATATAAAATGTGCTGTCATATTTAACGTGATTCCTGTCCTGTAGCTGTGTCGTTAACATGTATATTGCTTTGTTTGTTTTCAGACGTTTGGAACAAAACCTCATCAAAATCATTCCCCCTGGAGCTTTCGCCCAGTACAAGAAGCTTAAGAGAATGTAAGTTTTAATAAGACAAACATGCAAGAGCAATTGTGAATCTTCTAGCTTCAAGTTCAGTATCTTTATTTTAGAAACATATTGGCAATTCTCTGTTGAAATCACTGGGGACTGCACAAATCATCTCTTCAGAGTGTAAGCAACAATGGAATTTGGTTCAGGATGCCTAGCAGTGCATGAAATCCTTAATAATGCTTAATTTCACTTCCTATTATAAACGATGTGATTTAATTAGTTGTTAGTCTGTTCAAACTTCAGATCTGCTTCCTCAGAAGAGACTTCAAGTTCCGTTTTTCTTCTCATCCGTTCTGGTGCCTGTTTGCAGCACATCAGGGTGGCTGACCCCAGTTAGAGCAGGAGTCACGTTCTTGCAGAGCAGGGAGGATTTTTTTGTGGTGTGTTTGATGTCCTGATGTTGAAATGGTTTGACTGTTTACAAGAAAACAAAGAAACCTGCTGGAGCTTGTTTTCTCTGTTGCTCAATCACCAGTAGATACCCAGATAATTCTTTCTTTTATTAGCTCTTGTGTTTTCTCTTTGGATTCTTAAAAACAATAATGCTGATGTGTAGCAGTGCTGTCATGCAGATAACACGGGGCATTCCCGCAGTCAGGTTTTTCTTTCATTTTTGAATGATACATGAGAGATGATGTGACAGCAGCACGATGACACAAATGATGGTAAAGCAAGTTACCCCAGTGTCAGCACAGTATGAAGATGTTGATGTTACCACAGGAACAGTAACTTCCAGAAGTCATTCAGGCTTTGTAGCTCGGTGCTAATGCTGCTGAAAAAGTGCCTTTGCTGTTCTTTTCTGGTGTGAACAATACTGGAATTGAGACACTGTAAGCTCATTTTACAGAAGGCACTGGATTGTCAGATTGCTGATGCTTTGGGAAACTGAAATGAGCTTGCACCATACCATTGATTTAAGGGCAAAAATTACTGTGTTTGCCAGTCCAAACTTAGCATGTTCCTAGAGCTGAAGAGCTGTAAATATGGATCTTAATATTTAACGGGTCAAATCATCAATCTTAGATGGTCTCTGTTCTGCTGTCTCACTTTCAATATAGCTGTATGTATTTTTAAAGAAGTGCTGTATTGGATAGTAAGATGGTAATTACAGTGAATAATGATGGATCGCTTTTCAGTGATCTAACTTGTAACTTTTTTATTATTAAAATCACTACATAGTTCTTTCTAAGGTGTGACTAATTTTAGATTTTTGCGATGTTTTACTGTCTTTTCATTTTTCATTGATGTGTGAACTCTAGTTTTATGGGAGTTGACCAAAATAATATTCTTCAACGTGACTAGCTGCCCAATCCAATGTAGCACTTACTCTGTGAAATGATGAATGTTAGAATTTCACAGCAGAATTCCATTAGCAAGTTGTGTTAACAGCTTTTGGGGCTGTAATTGGCATACTCATTGAGATTTGAATTCATAATTAAATAATAAGTTATTGTGCCAGATGATCTGTGCCAAAGCTTAGTTAACGTGACAGGATCTTGTGGGAGAACTTGGGACAGGTATTTGGGCTGCAGAATGTCCCATAACAAGCCTGATGTTTTGCCATTTGTTTATCCACTTGTCTCCTTGTCAGAGTTTTGTTCCTGCTGGACGGTGAGGCTCTGAATTGAGCAACAGTTCTGTTACCCACAGTTTACTTGAGGACATTTGTTTCAGTGTTTAAAGAGATTATTGACACCATCTTTTCAAGATCCCCAGTCCTGTTAACACAAAAATATACTTTGGTCAAAAGATTATCTCTTAAAAACAAAAGAATCAGCCATCCTTTTCCTCTAGAGGAAGGATATGTTTGATATCACTGAGGTTGTTAGCCTTTCTTCATTTCTGCCACTTTGATTTCTATGAACAGTGTCATAGCAGGAAGTTTATCAATTTAATTAATGGATGCCCTGCTGGGGGTACAAATGAAGAACATTAATATAATTGTTGTTATTATTACTATTAACTACTATAATAATATTTTTATATAATTCAGAGGATAGTATTATCATAACCCTGTAAATTGTATTGTATTTTTCTCCTGGTGAATAAATGTGCAAGAATGTTAGTGATAATAGTCCTCATTTGCAACTCCCTACTCTCTGTATTTTGATTGTTTACTGAGTATTCCCTGTAAGATAAAGAAGTTTCCTTTCCTTCAATAATTGCATAATTGAGATTAATGATAAAGTTAAATCCACTTGTCCAACATAATCTTGATATGATTTGGTATTATTAGGTCAAGATGATAACAGAAATGAATATTAATTCAAGTGTGACACTTGCATGTAGCTGAAGCTTGCTGCTTAGAATCTCTCTTCAACCTCTTCCACTATGGGAGAGTTATTTTGGTGATTGAATTTTAGTAAAGGAGCTGAAATCTGTTTTGTCTTGGACTTAATCATAATTGCCCAAATCTCCTGTCTCCGCTCTTCTGAGGCTTTTAACTAACGAGTTTGTGGAGCAGGACTAAGAGCCAAGTACATGGAGTAACTTTGAAAGATGTGGTTTCACCTCTCTAGCTCTGATGCTTGTACTGGCATTTCATGTTGTCACATTAATTTTACCACATTTTAGCAGAAAACACATTGAGATTTCACAGGCTTCCCAGTAGCTCTGTGGAGTTGCTACATTTTTTAAGCACCTTCTAAAACCTAAACCATATATGACATGGATTTTGCTGAGCACTCTTGGCAAATGAGAACAGTCCATTTTATATGTTAGAGATAATCGAGTAATCTGTTTCTCATAATGTTAGTCAACAAAGAGAATATTCAGCCAAAGCTATTAATAGTTTTTCATTTGGCTGCATCTAAAAATAAATCTGTTTTGTTTCAAAACCTTTTACAGTAAGTACATTTAAGCCATCCAGTCATGTGTTACTCAGCGACTTGCAGGGTATCCTTGCTCTCCTGGTGCAAAGTCAAAACCAATTTATGTCCCTGACCGGTGACTGAGCACAGCCACCCTCCAAGGTGTGTGCAACAACCTTTTGAGAGATTCCTACTGTACTGTCAGAGGTGCAGGGAGGGAGGATGAGGTGACTAAAGTCATCCCTGCCTGAGTGGAATCCTGATGATTTTATTACATTTCCAGTTGAGGAGGCACACTTACCCAGAGTGATTCAGAGATACCCTAAACTATGGAAATGAGCTTTATGTCATCTAAATTTTCTTAGCTGTGCTGCTCAGAAAAGCCTCTCTCTGTCTTGATGTACATGAAAGACAGAATAGCACAACCTTACCGAAGCAGGCCAAATGAAGGGAACAAAAATAGGAGGACAAAATTGAATCCCTTTCTCTCATTCAAGTCAGAAGGAGATGGAACCTCCTTATCTGACAGCAGTGGAACTTGGGCTCTAATGGAAAGGAAATAATGTGTCTAATTATCTTCTAATGCTGATTGTAGTGCATCTGCATGAAGTGAGAGAGTGCCATCGCCCAGCATGGCACTGCTGCACATTCAGGCACCATTAGTTACACCCTCATTAGCGTCCGGACATGGGGAGGCAGGAAGGATGGAAATGTCGAGATGCAGCAAATCAGGAAAATGGTGCTGAAATACTTCTTTCAAAAACTGGATGCAGCTTTTCAGATGCTCGTCATTGTTCAGCAAACTCACCTTCTCATGTGATTTTAACAGATTTTGATACATTCCTCAATAAATAGATAGGAATGATCCACTTCATACTTCTTCTTACTAGATTAAAAGTCAGTCTAAACAAGTTTCACAAAAGCCTGTATAAATATTCCTACTTTCACTGTGACAAGTTTGGCTGCTGTAAGTTGAACTGCAAAACCAAAACCTTCCATGAATCCTGTCCTGCTAGGCAGGATGTTGTAGAGAAAACATCAGTAGATTGCAGAGAATTCTTCATGAGCTTTAAAAAAAAGTCAAGCCTTATAAAGGGACCAGAAAAACCAAACAAAAAATCCCACTTTACATGGCTGGATTTGAAAAGACTTAGAGGACCTCATTAAAATTTCAACCAACATAATTGGTAGCTCAAAAGCTGTAGAGAATGGAAAACCTTCTTACTTTCTGATTAGGTTCTCATTCAAGTGATGTTTGTTTAGAGTCTACTTGGGTCCATAGCATGTGCCCCGCTGGGAATATCAGTGAAGATGTACATGAAATACTGTATTGCTTCAGCTGTCAGTGAAGCGATTTGATACTACTGATACAAGCTGATATCAGCTGTCAGGGAGTGCAGCCAGGGGGCTCAAAGCTGTGTCTCAGCTCAGCACTTGGCTGGACTGATGGACAGAAGGTCTGGGTGACAGTGACAGTCACGATAAGGCACCAGCACTGAGCACTGGGTGCCGAGTGTGGTAAATTGGGCTGCTTGTATAAAGTTGCTGTGGCATGGTCTGTATTTATCTTTGTGTTCTTGGCTGGTTAGGATTCAAATTGAGGAATACTTTCCAAACCAGGACCACATTTTACGTTAAAATGACAGCAGGCAGCACTGAATCCCACTCCCACCGCAGCTGAAAGGGTGGAACCGTGCTGGGCTCCCTGCAGGGGCTGCAGCACGCTGGGTGTCCCCTCAATGCTGCAGGCTTCAGAGCTCCACAATCCCATTCAGATGCTTGAAGGCTTCCCCCAGTGTCTGAAAACTTCACCAGATCAAGGCCATGGTGGATTTTGTGCTGCTGCTTGTCTCCAGGCCATGAAAGGCCAGAGGAGCAGTGCCGAGCTGCCCAGGGACACTGGTGCCTGCTCTGGGGTCAGGGCTGGGCAGGATCCTCTCTGTTGTTAGAAAGTTTGCCTTCCCTGCCTGCATTCAAACATTCAGACAACCCTCCTGCCTTGTCATGGGCTGCTCCTCGTGCTTGAGGGCCACCCCACAGAGTTGCAGAGCCATCTCCAGTGTTAATGGGTCTTGGGATGGTTTTATCAAGGTCCCTGTTGTTCTTCATAAGAACCCATGTTTTTAATGTCCATAAAATGAAAGACCTGATTAAGAGGGGTGCTCTCTGTTGAGGCTGGCCTGTCATACTGACTGGTGTTTTCTGATCCTTCCTGGAATTTGCCTGTCTCTGCCCTTACGTAGTTCATAATTTCTCTTGAGATAATGTGATCCTTTACTTCGATTTTTGTATCAAGTGTGTTCTTCCAATAAGCTACAGCTAAAATATTTTCATCAGGTTCCTGTTTACAAACATTTTTTCTAATCCATCTTTCTCTTTACAGAGACATCAGCAAGAATCAAATAACTGACATTGCACCTGATGCATTCAAAGGCTTGAAATCTCTCATTTCATTGTAAGTAGAAAATAGAAGCAAATGGGCATTTGGGGAGAGCTTGCATGTAAGAGGAATAAAAATGATAATGTGCTGTCTGGGGGAACATATGTTTCTGTGTGCAACTGCCAGCTTGTGTGAAGCATCTGATCTTTTGTAAATGGAAAATTGGTGATGAAGTTTAGAAAGGAGGACTGTCTGCAAGGCCCTCGTAAGGCTGCTGACTTCTTCACTTCTGAAAATCAGTGCATTATTCAGTCTGCTGAACAAGTGCACCTGCAGGCTGCTCCGTGCACCCCTCATGGTGCAGGAACACCTCGCCTTAGCTCGGACCCTGATCGGGGCTGTTAATCAGAGAAGAGTTGGGGAAATACTTCTGTACTGGATTTTTCTTCCATAGTAAAGAAATTACACTCTCTTGGGAGTTCTATGTTTTGGTTTGGGTTTTTTTTGTTTTTTTGTTTTTTTTTTTTCCCTCGTGGTGTTGGGGTTTTTTGGGTTTGGTGGTTTTGGTTGTTGGTTTTTTTTTGTGGTGGTGGTGGGTTTTGGTTTGTTTTTTTTCCCTTCAAACTAGTTAGGGAAGTACCTCACCATAAGAAAATATTTATATTTCTTAGCTGTAATTATGAGTTTATTAAGCTGGAAGGGGACTAAGATATGATTTCATACAGAAGATAAAAGGAAGGTAGGATCTCTTGACAGCCATTTGTTTCTCTTTGTAGAACACAGAAAACTGATTTAGCACTAAGCTGAATTTACATGCAGCTGTATTTCAGCCAAGGTACCCATAGCACTATTAAAACAGTTGAGTTTTTAATGGGTAAAAAGAGCAATACAAGGTCAGAAGCTGCATTTGGGGGATGAATTAGAAGTGTGTTAGAAAGCCCCATGTTGAGAGAAGAGGGAAGCACAACTAGAGTGATATTTACCTGCATTAATTTTAAAGACAGTGTTGAAACAATTATCTCATTAATATTCATATAACAGAGCTTGGTTTTTAAAAACTGTCGTTTATTTCTACAAGCTGCCATAATTTTATTCTCTGAATACTGGGTAATTCTGAGAAGATGAATGATTTGTGGACTAGAAGAATATCAGAAGGTTATTAAGTATTAAATTTACATGTTGCAGTAAACTTCTGAGGCAGAACGCAGGATTGGCCCTTGTTTGTGCCCTGAATCCTGCTGGGAGAATGCCAGAAATATATATTAAGTGTTGCTGGTGTTTGTTGAATAGTTCAGGCGGTGTTATTCAACATGCTATGGAAATGGTCAAATCCCTGACTGCTGTCTGGAAACAATTCAGCAAGAGAGTGACATTTACTGAGCGCTACAGTTCTGGCCCAGTGTGGAGCTGCTGCTGATGCTGCAGTGCTGCAGTTCCCGGTCCTGGCAGCCCTCCTGGCCAGGCAAGACATTTCCACTGGGCTTGACTTCCCAGGGCAGAACTTACTCAGCTTTAGCCACAGTTAATTCAGATATCCCCAGCTGGCCTCAGGAGTGTGGAACCAAACACATCAGAGTGGACAGAGAGGAAATGGGAATATAAACTGGGCAGGAATTCTCAGTGTTTTGACTTGCATACGGAAGCAAGTGACATGGCTGTGCATTCTCTGCCCAGTCATCCAAAGCAATGTTTTAAGTAAATGATGTTTGAATATATTTATATCCAAGTGGGTAAAAGAGTGCTGAAGTTAATGCCAGTAGGTTACAGCAGGGAAGGGAGAAGGCAGGGAGGAGGAGGAGATGCAGCCCAGCAAAGGCTGTAGCAAGGGAACTGCCTCTGAGTCTTTCCTTGGTTCCATCTCAGTTTCCCTCACCACATGCACACAAAGCAGTGACACTCAGTTTCTCCTCTCCTTGGCAGCCTTGTTTCTAGGACAGTATCAATTCCAGACTTGAAATTATCAGCCTTCTCCTCCAGGGTCAGTTGTCCACTGTGCTTTTACTTTCTTTTGAAAGGTTTTGCTCCTGCTGTTCATTGCAGGTAGGTCTTTACATATGTTTTCCCAATGGTTGACAAGCCATGGTGAGTCCCCTCATCTTTCACAACCTGGCAGGTTCCTCCCTGTAGTTCTTTCAGTTTCTGACCCATCACTGTCTTCATGGAGCAGGATTATCTGCTGCCCAGCAGAATCTGGGTTTCTCTGAAGAAAGCTTCCCCAGGTTTCTTCCCCTCAGAAGCAGAGGATCTTCTGTTGTGTGAACTTTGCCACAGCCACCAGCCCAGCTCTGTGAGGCACAGAAAGAGAGGACTCCTTGGAGCCCTCCCCATGCCCCTGCCAAAGGGGAAGGCGCCAGGAGGTAGAAATGAAGTGAGACAGTTGCTCCCCAGTGTTTTCCCTCTGAGGAGCTCGATCCTTTCGGTGTCCAAGGCCCCAGAGGAACTTCAGTCAGCTGCATGCCCTGAAGGAACCCTGCTCTGCATACAACGAGAGCAACTTTTATTGTTCCCACACCTTGGTCAGATGTGATTGGTGCATACATTTTAATGAGACACCATCGAGGTTTCATCTCTGCACAGAGCAGGTGGACTTTTCGGCTAGCTGAGTTCAAATCAGAAGAACGGAGGGAAAAGTATTAATGCACAAATTAAAGTAAGCAACTTCGTTTCCATTAAAAATGAAGTGCTGTTGTACTGCCTAAAATCCTTAGTTTTTTTTCCTCTGCATTATTCCTATTTTGTGCTCCTCCCTTTGCTCCCTGCCTGCATGCAATCGCAGTGCTCCCTATGCGTCTGGAGAGCCAGAGTGCTCCTCTGGAAGGCAGCCAACATTGTTAGTCTGGCTGCCTAATGCAGGCCTAAATTTAGTGGGTTCTGCTCTGCTTTCTTCTCAAGTGAACTTGGGTTGGTGTTTCCAGGCAGAAATGCTTCTCAGAGCACTCTGCCTATTGTACTTGTGCAGAGATGGTAGAAAAAATGGTGTAGTGCAGTTTTCAAAACACAGAAATGTTTATAACAGGAGCTGTTTCCCCTAAAATGTATAAAACTTAAATCTTTTAAAAGTGCTAAGTGATCCATGTGCTAGCAGGTCATAAGTTTTTATTGTAAATCTTTGATTGTAAATCTATATATTTTCTCTAACAAGAAATTCACCTGTGGGAGTCAAGCAAAATGTTTATACTTCAAAGCAGCCGTTTCTACCTTGGGTTTTCTCTGCATTTAGCAAAAGAAAGGCAAGTTTTTTCCTGTAGGGTAAGCAAGACTTCTCCATTCCCCATGTGCAGGAAAAGTTATTTTCTCTATGCCCATTTTTCAATGGGATTTTGTTTCCTTTTCATATGACTCTTTGGAACAAGGAATTTCTACAATTTGGGGATGCACATAACTTTTTTTTCTCGGTTGTTACGGAATAAGGAACTGGAATCATTATTCTTTAAGAGTATTATTTTCCTTCTTCCTAGAGTTTTCATGCTTTTCCTTTTCTTCTTCTTGTGCTGGAAGAATTAGCCTTGCCATGCAGTACTTCTTTCATATAAACGTTAGAGCAAGTAATACCCTTTCATGGAGCAGTGTGGCAAAATTGCTTGGTTGCAAAATAATGTATTATCTGTATTTGAAGGAGAAGTTTGGGAAACACTGTGTTGTACCTGGTGTTTGTGTTCCATGGTTGGCTGTGCCTCTGCAGGAGCTGGAGTGGTTAATAACAGCCCAGAGCGTGGGGGACGAGTGGGGAATAGTTTCATGTTTCAAGATTGCTGCACACACTTTCTGAAGTAAATTAATTTTTTATTTAATCAGCTCAAAAATCTGTCTGGTATCAATGAGAGGATTGTATCAGCATTTGGTTATTGTTAATAGTATCAAACACAAATGTTATTCTTTGGGGTCAGTAAACGTCTCACAAATGTAGGTGTGGAAGGCCAAGGCCATATCCAGACTGTCTGGGGACATTTTATGAGATATGACAAAATAAGCTAAACCTTCAGGGTGGTAAACTACATGAAGAAGTTTCAGACTGTTGCAGAGGGAGAATTCCTTGGGTTTTGTTCATAACTGCATTAAGCTAGTGAACACTTTAAAAGCTTAGATCAGCCCGGGCACAAAGACAAGAGACAGCTTAGGTTTTGACATAGCAGTCCCATTTAGACCATCATCTCCTGGGTGATGATGTATGGGGTGTCATTCATGGTGATTTGAAACCCGTAATAAAACACTGTCTATTGCAATAACTGACAAACTTATTTTAAGGTAACAAATTGCTTTGGATAGTTTTACTGTGATTTATTTAGCTTAACTTGTTCTGAAGAAATATGAAATAGTGCAGAGGAAAAAAATTACATGTCCAAGTTTCTTTTAGATATTAGAAATTTATTGCTGTTTTTATCCCTATCAATTCCTCCTCTTCTGAAAACCTGAATTCTTATTGAGCCTGTGCCATTGTACATAGCTTGGGAAATATATTTCTTCCTAGCAAGAATTGTTTTCACAGTCTGAAGGAGAGTTAAAAGCATTCTGAGGACTGAAAAAGACATTGCATAAAGTCACAATTTGACACTTCAGTAAGAATGTTTCAGCCCAGCCAAAATAAAGGAACACTTAGCTGGAAACCATATGGTCTGAAGTAAGGGATTCTGTGCTAGGCTCTCATACCTCAGAAAACTCCGTGTCACCTTCAAGGGAAAAATCTCTGTATTCTGTGATCTGACTTAATGAAGCAGCTAAATTGCAACTACATTTGCAAGTAAGGTAGGCTGAGGAACAGAGACATAAAATAAAGACAACACAGCAATTATTGTTTCGCACCCTTAGAAGGTGGTATTAAACTTCAGTGCGTCTGAAAGGCCACGTGTTGGTAAAGTCAGTGCAAATTCCCTCATTTTAAAATTCTTCAAGGGGTCAGAGTGGATAGAGACTGTGAAGAATCACTGTAAATTTTATGTTTTAAGACCCTGCTGCTGAAGGTTTGATCTGTGCTCAATTGTATTCTCACCCAAGAAAACACACTTGTGGCTATGTTTGCATCCTGTGCTTTTTTTGTGTGGTGTGTCCCAGCCTCGCAGATCAATCTGTGCAGTGACTATTTGCACTGTTTAATCTTTATTTTTAACTAAGAATATCGGTTGGATTAAACAGCAAAACTTGAAGTTTAGTAGTATTTAATTAATTATTTAATTGGAAATTTAATATCTCGTTTGTCTTGGGATAGATACTGTTAGGGGACTATTAAAATACGATGTCAAAATCAGGCTGAGGAAACACAGTGCCTCATTTATGACTGTTGTATATTTGTATAACTTCTTGTTGCAAATCCATAATAGTACTTTAGGGTGCTTCTCTCAGGGATCTCCAACAGTCCCAGTGCTGTGGTATTTATCAGACCAATGGCTGACTTAATTTCCTAAAGATGAGAAGCAAATGAAGAATCAGGAGCACACACACTAAAAATCGCAGTAATTTTTTTTGTGTTCTAATAAATGCTCTAATTCACTGATTCGCTGTCTATTGGCAGCAATTACTGAGCTAATTTTATTTTTATTACATGCTAACTTTGTTAGTGTATTTTTAATTTAAAAACTATTTTGGGTCTAGAATTTCAGGTGCTCTGGGATAGAAGAAGGGCTGTGTTCCTGTGCCAAGCTTGCACTTTGGCCAGGACACCTGCATGTGTGAGGGGAGCAAGTGAGCACCATTTTTAGAACTTGTAATGCCAGAGGGCAAATCTCCTAAAATTACTCTGCTGGCAAAAGCACTGGAGATTTAAAGGAAATTCTTGAATTGAATTGGTTGTTTCCTGCTATATGGCTTTTTTAAGTGTGGGGGGGTTTTTGTTTGTTTGTTTTGGTGTTTTTTTGTGGGGGGTTGGGGTTTTTTTGGTGTGTTTTTTTTTGTTTAGTTGTTTCTTTGGTGGGGTTGTTTTTTTTTTTAGGTTTTCTGTTGGTATTGGGGGTTTTTGTTGGTTTATTTGTTGGTTTTTTGTTGGTTTGTTAGGTTGTTTTTTTGGTTTTTTGTTTTGGTTTTTTTGGGGGGGTTTTTTGTGGTTTTTAAAATTTTTTTTGTTTGGTTTGGTTTTTTTAGTTTGGGTTTTTTTGGTGGGGTTGTTTTTTGTTTGGGTTTTCTGGGGGTTTTTGGGGTTTTTTGGGAAGTTTTTTCAGTGTGTTTTTTGTTTGGTTGTTTTTTTGTTTGGGTTTTTTGTTTTGTGGGTTTTTTGACTGTTTTTTGTTGTTCTTTTGGTTGGTTGGAGTTTTTGGTGGGGTTTTTTTTTGTTTTTTTGGGGTTTTTTGTTTGGGTTTTTTTGTTTGTGTATAGGCTTTTGGTTTTTGGTTGGTTTGGTTTGGTGTTTTTTTGTTGTTTTTTTTTGTCAGGGGTTTTTGCTTGGTTTCTTTATCCCCAGAGCCAGGGAGCTGGGCAGTGTGGCAGGGGGACAGCAGGGTCCCTGTGGCTGCAGGGGCTCCCAGCCCGGCTGGCTCCAGCAG